>CM050683.1:339977-656874 GCA_027574665.1 Rhynochetos jubatus | reverse complement strand
CCTCAGTCCTGTCCCCTGGGGTCTCCTCATCCTTCCTTCCTTGTCCCTTTGAGGTGCTCCCATGTCCCCTGGGGGGTGTCCCTGTCCCTTTGGGGTACCCTCCTACCCCCCATCCTTCCTGGGGGAGTGTCCCAGTTCCCTGGGGTGTCCTTGTCCTTTCAGGGTACCCCCTGTCCCCTGGGGGGTGTCCCTGTCCCTTTGGGGTACCTCCCTATCCCCATCCCCCTGGGGTCCCCTGGGGGGGTTGCTCCCTGTCTCCTAGTGTGACCCCAGCCCCTGAGGGGGCATCCCTGTCCCTTTGGGGTACCCCCCTATCCCCCTGGGGTCCCCTGGGGGGGTTGCTCCCTGTCTCCCAGTGTGTCCCCATCCCCTGAGGGGGTGTCCCCAGCCCCTGGGGTGTCCCTGTCCCTTTGGGGCACCCCCTATCCCTGTCTCCCTGGGGTGCCCTGTGTCCCCTGGGGGGGTTGATCGCTGTCTCCCAGGGTGTCCCCATCCTCACGGGGGGTGCCCTGTGTCCCCTGGGGGGGTTGATCGCTGTCTCCCAGGGTGTCCCCATCCTCAGGGGGGGTGCCCCCCATCCCCCTGGGGTGCCCTGTGTCCCCTGGGGGGGTTGATCGCTGTCTCCCAGGGTGTCCCCATCCTCACGGGGGGTGCCCTGTGTTCCCTGGGGGGGTTGATCGCTGTCTTCCCAGGATGTCCCCAGCCCCTGGGGGTGTCCCTGTCCCCTTTGGGGTACCCCCCATCCCCCTGTGGTGCCCCTTGTCCCCTGGGGGGGTTGATCCCTGTCCCTCGGGGCTGTGTCCCTGTCCCCGTGCCCCCCCCCGCTGACCCCCGCCGCAGGTGAAGCTGACCTGTGGGACGGAGACGGCGGTGACGGCCACCACCGAGCCCAGCCGCTGCGAGTACCTGATGGAGCTGGTGACCCCCGCGGCGTGTCGCAGCCCCCCCTCGCACGAGGACCACGACGAGCTCTGACCCCGGGTACCGGCCCCCTCCTCGCACGGGAACCGCCCCCCCCCTACACCCCCATACACCCCCACGCCCTCCTGGGCTGTGCCTCAGTTTCCCCTTGGGTCCCCTCAAGGGGACAGTCCCTCTGCTGGGGGCCGGGGGGGGGTGGACACAGCCCCCTCCCTGCCTCAGTTTCCCTCTCCCACAGCCCGGCGGGAGCTGCCAGGACCTCAGCCACCCACGCCCCCCCCCAGGATCCTCTCGGGGTTGGGGGGGGGGACACACACACCGCGCAGGATGCTGTCGCTGAGCCGGGGCGGGGGGGGGGGGCGTGGGCACTGATGACCGGTTCCTCCCCCCCACAGGGCTCCCCGGGGTGGGAGGGGGCTCTGGGGAGGGGGTTCCGGCCACTTCCATCACTCTCCGAGCCCCCAAATAAAAACAAAAATAGACTTTACCAGCAGGTTCCCGTCCCCCCCAGCCCCCCGCCCCCGCCGGGTCATAGCTCGTCCCGCGCGGCCATGTCGAGGGGGGAGTGGAGCACGTCGGAATTCCGGGCTTCCCGCCGCAGCTCCTCCTGTTCCCGCATCTTGCGGGACTTGGCGCGGTCCCAGTCGGTGGCGGTGGCCTCGTCGTCCCACACCACCGAGGTCTCGGTGTCGCTGACGTAACCCTCCTCCCCCGTGTAGTGGGTGGGGAACACCAGGAGCGGCTCCGCGGAAAAGGCCACCAGGTCCCGCTTGGGGAAGTGCCGGGTGTAGTCGGAGCTGGGCAGGGGGAGACGGAGGGGGTTGGGGAGGGGGAGACGCCGGGGAAAGGGGTTTGGGGAGGGGGGAGACGCCGGCAAAAGGGGGTTGGGGAAGGGGAGACGCTGGGAAAAGGGGTTTGGGGATGGGGAGACGCCGGGAAAAGGGGGTTGGGGAGGGGGAGACGCCGGGGAAAGGGGGTTGGGGAAGGGGAGACGCCGGGGAAAGGGGTTTGGGGATGGGGAGACGCCGGGAAAAGGGGGTTGGGGAAGGGGAGACGCCGGGAAAAGGGGGTTGGGGAGGGGGAGACGCCGGGAAAAGGGGTTTGGGGAAGGGGAGACGCCGGGAAAAGGGGGTTGGGGAGGGGGGAGATGCCGGGAAAAGGGGTTTGGGGAGGGGGAGACGCCGGGACAAGGGGTTTGGGGAGGGGGAGACGCCGGGAAAAGGGGGTTGGGGATGGGGAGACGCCGGGAAAAGGGGGTTGGGGAGGGGGAGACGCCGGGGAAAGGGGGTTGGGGATGGGGAGACGCCGGGAAAAGGGGGTTGGGGATGGGGAGACGCCGGGAAAAGGGGGTTGGGGAGGGGGAGACGCCGGGAAAAGGGGGTTGGGGAGGGGGGAGATGCCGGGAAAAGGGGTTTGCCCACTGGGGAGGGTTGTGAGGAACAGGGGAGCAGGGGGTGTCCTGGAGCGAAGGTCCGGAGGGACGAGAGAAGGGTGGGGAGGGGAGCGGATCAGCGGGATGAGGGACCAGCTCCGAGGGGAAACGGGGGGAAGGGGACGGGGAACGGAGTCCAGGGGATGAGGGACTGTCCCCGGGGCAAAAGGGATCCAGGGGCCCAGAGAAGGGGACACGGAACCGTCACCGAGGGACAGCGGAGCCCAAGGGATGAAGAACCGGCTCCCGAGGGACACAGAGCTGTCACCGAGGGACAGCGGAGCCCAAGGGATGAGGAACCGGCTCCCGAGGGACATGGAACTGTCACCGAGGGACAGCGGAGCCCAAGGGACGAGGAACCGGCTCCCGAGGGACATGGAACTGTCACCGAGGGACAGCGGAGCCCAAGGGGTGAGGAACCGGCTCCCGAGGGACATGGAACTGTCACCGAGGGACAGCGGAGCCCAAGGGGTGAGGAACCGGCTCCCGAGGGACACGGAGCTGTCACCGAGGGACAGCGGAGCCCAAGGGACGAGGAACCGGCTCCCAAGGGGCACGGAACTGTCACCGAGGGACAGCGGAGCCCAAGGGGTGAGGAACCGGCTCCCGAGGGACATGGAACTGTCACCGAGGGACAGCGGAGCCCAAGGGGTGAGGAACCGGCTCCCGAGGGACACGGAGCTGTCACCGAGGGACAGCGGAGCCCAAGGGACGAGGAACCGGCTCCCAAGGGGCACGGAACTGTCCCCGAGGGACAGCGGAGCCCAAGGGGTGAGGAACCGGCTCCCGAGGGACATGGAACTGTCACCGAGGGACAGCGGAGCCCAAGGGATGAGGAACCGGCTCCCGAGGGACACGGAACTGTCACCGAGGGACAGCGGAGCCCAAGGGGTGAGGAACCGGCTCCTGAGGGACATGGAACTGTACCCACTGGGAAATGGAACCGAGGACAATAGCGCTTAAGGGACAGAACTGTCACCGAGGGGAAATGGAGCCGAGGGCCCAGAGAAGGGGACATGGAACTGTCACTGAGGGACAACGGAGCCCAAGGGATGAGAGATGGGGATGAGGAAACTGTCACCAAGGGACAGCGGAGCCCAGGGGACCAGCAACCAGCTCCAAGGGACACGGAACTGTCCCCGAGGGGAAATGGGGGCAAAGGGACGAGGAACCAGCTCCCAAGGGACACGGAACTGTCCCCGAGGGACAGTGGATCTCAGGGTGGAGAGAAGGGGACAGGGAACTGTCCCCGAGGGACAGCGGAGCCCAGGGGACCAGGAACCAGCTCCTAGGGGCAGTGACGCCCAAGGGATGGGGATCCAGTTCCCAAGGGCCTTGGAACTGTCACTGAGGGGAAACGGCTCCCAAGGGAGAAGAAAACCAGCTCTGAGGGGAACCGCTTCCACGGGGATGAGAAACGGCTCCGGAAGGGATGAGAAGAATGTGTCCCCAGGGCCGAGGAACCAGCTCCGAGCGGAACGGAGCCGAGGGGATGAGAAAAAAACGGCTGTCGGAACACGGAGCCACGAGAGACGGTTCCCGAGGGACACGAAACCGGGGAAACGGAGCCAAAGGGGTGTGAGACCACCTCCAGAGGGACACGGAACCGCCGCCGAGGGGACCCAAAAACGGCTGCAGAGAGGCCAGAACTGTATGTGAGGGGAAATGGATCCAACGGGACAAGGAAAACTGCTCCTGAGGGGCAAGAATGGATCCAAAGGGACCTGGAGTGTGACTCCCAGGGACGGGATCTCTGAAGGGATAAGAACTTGGCTCCAGAGGGAGAAGGAACCGTCTCCGAGGGGAAACGGAGCCCAAGGGACCAGAAGAACGGCTCCAGAGCGCCCTGAACTGGTCTGTGCGGGAAAATTCATCCCAAGGGACAAGAAAACGGCTCCTGAGGGATAAGAACCCGACTCTGAGGGACGATGGATCCCAAGGGCCAGGGAAAGGGTCTCCAAGGGAAGCATCTCCAAAGGGACTGGAACTCGGCTCCAAGGGACAAGGCACCACCTGCGAGGGGAACCGGAGCCAAAGGGACAGGAAACCGTCTCCAATGGGAAACGGAGCCGAAGAGCCCAGAAATGTGTCTCCAGAGGGGCCAGAACTGGTCTGAGGGGAAGATGGATTCAAAGGGACAGGAAAAGCAGCTCCCGAGGGACAAGGGATGGATCTCCAAAGGGTCAAGAACTTGGCTCCAAGGGACAAGGAACCATCCCCAAGGGGAAACAGAGCCCAAGGGACCAGAAGAGCGTCTCCAGAGGGACAAGGAACCATCCCCGAGGGGAAACGGGGCCAAAGGGACCAGAAAAGTGTCTTCAGAGGGACAAGGAACCATCCCCGAGGGGAAACGGGGCCAAAGGGACCAGAAAAGTGTCTCCAGAGGGACAAGGAACCATCCCCGAGGGGAGACGGGGCCAAAGGGACCGGAAAAGTGTCTCCAGAGGGACAAGGAACCATCCCCGAGGGCAAACGGGGCCAAAGGGACCGGAAAAGTGTCTCCAGAGGGACAAGGAACCATCCCCGAGGGGAGACGGGGCCAAAGGGACCGGAAAAGTGTCTCCAGAGGGACAAGGAACCATCCCCGAGGGCAAACGGGGCCAAAGGGACCGGAAAAGTGTCTCCAGAGGGACAAGGAACCATCCCCGAGGGGAGACGGGGCCAAAGGGACCGGAAAAGTGTCTCCAGAGGGACAAGGAACCATCCCCGAGGGGAAACAGGGCCAAAGGGACCGGAAAAGTGTCTCCAGAGGGACAAGGAACCATCCCCGAGGGGAAACGGGGCCAAAGGGACCAGAAAAGTGTCTCCAGAGGGACAAGGAACCATCCCCGAGGGGAAACGGGGCCAAAGGGACCGGAAAAGTGTCTCCAGAGGGACAAGGAACCATCCCCGAGGGGAAACGGGGCCAAAGGGACCGGAAAAGTGTCTCCAGAGGGACAAGGAACCATCCCCGAGGGGAAACGGGGCCAAAGGGACCAGAACTGGTGTTTGAGGGATGGTGGATCTAAAAGGATGAGAAAACTGGCTCCCAAGGGACGAGGACACGGCTCCAAGGGGTGGTGGATCCGAAAGGACAAGAAAAACGGCTCCTGAAGGACAAGGATGCGTCTCCTGAGGGACGATGGATCCAAAGGGACAAGAAAACTGGCTCCCGGGGGACAAGAACCTGGCTCTGAGGGACGACGGATCCGAAGTGATAAGGAGATGGCTCCGAGGGACGATGGATCCAAAGGGACAAGGGACCTGGCTCCAAGGGACGATGGATCCAAAGGGACAAGGACATGACTCAAAGGGACGATGGATCCAAAGGGACAAGGGACCTGGCTCCGAGGGACGATGGATCCAAAGGGACAAGGACATGACTCAAAGGGACGATGGATCCAAAGGGACAAGGGACCCGGCTCCGAGGGACGATGGATCCAAAGGGACAAGGACATGACTCAAAGGGACGATGGATCCAAAGGGACAAGGGACCCGGCTCCGAGGGACGATGGATCCAAAGGGACAAGGACATGACTCAAAGGGACGATGGATCCAAAGGGACAAGGGACCCGGCTCCGAGGGACGATGGATCCAAAGGGACAAGGGACCTGGCTCCGAGGGACGATGGATCCAAAGGGACAAGGGACCCGGCTCCGAGGGACGATGGATCCAAAGGGACAAGGACATGACTCAAAGGGATGATGGATCCAAAGGGACAAGGACCCAGCTCCGAGGGACGATGGATCCAAAGGGACAAGGACATGACTCAAAGGGACGATGGATCCAAAGGGACAAGGGACCCGGCTCCGAGGGACGATGGATCCAAAGGGACGATGGATCCAAAGGGACAAGGGACCCGGCTCCGAGGGACGATGGATCCAAAGGGACAAGGACCCAGCTCTGAGGGACGATGGATCCAAAGGGACAAGGGACCCGGCTCCGAGGGACGATGGATCCAAAGGGACAAGGACCCGGCTCCGAGGGACGATGGATCCAAAGGGACAAGGGACCCGGCTCCGAGGGACGATGGATCCAAAGGGACAAGGACATGACTCAAAGGGATGATGGATCCAAAGGGACAAGGACCCAGCTCCGAGGGACGATGGATCCAAAGGGACAAGGACATGACTCAAAGGGACGATGGATCCAAAGGGACAAGGGACCCGGCTCCGAGGGACGATGGATCCAAAGGGACGATGGATCCAAAGGGACAAGGGACCCGGCTCCGAGGGACGATGGATCCAAAGGGACAAGGACCCAGCTCTGAGGGACGATGGATCCAAAGGGACAAGGGACCCGGCTCCGAGGGACGATGGATCCAAAGGGACAAGGACCCGGCTCCGAGGGACGATGGATCCAAAGGGACAAGGGACCCGGCTCCGAGGGACGATGGATCCAAAGGGACAAGGACATGACTCAAAGGGACGATGGATCCAAAGGGACAAGGGACCCGGCTCCGAGGGACGATGGATCCAAAGGGACAAGGACATGACTCAAAGGGACGATGGATCCAAAGGGACAAGGGACCCGGCTCCGAGGGACGATGGATCCAAAGGGACAAGGACATGACTCAAAGGGACGATGGATCCAAAGGGACAAGGGACCCGGCTCCGAGGGACGATGGATCCAAAGGGACGATGGATCCAAAGGGACAAGGGACCCGGCTCCGAGGGACGATGGATCCAAAGGGACAAGGACCCAGCTCTGAGGGACGATGGATCCAAAGGGACAAGGGACCCGGCTCCGAGGGAC
Organism: Rhynochetos jubatus; assembly: GCA_027574665.1. NCBI lineage: Eukaryota > Metazoa > Chordata > Aves > Eurypygiformes > Rhynochetidae > Rhynochetos > Rhynochetos jubatus. The sequence continues at coordinate 649,787 of CM050683.1, read as the reverse complement.
GATGGATCCAAAGGGACAAGGACATGACTCAAAGGGATGATGGATCCAAAGGGACAAGGACCCAGCTCCGAGGGACGATGGATCCAAAGGGACAAGGACCCGGCTCCGAGGGACGATGGATCCAAAGGGACAAGGGACCCGGCTCCGAGGGACGATGGATCCAAAGGGACAAGGACATGACTCAAAGGGATGATGGATCCAAAGGGACAAGGACCCAGCTCCGAGGGACGATGGATCCAAAGGGACAAGGACATGACTCAAAGGGACGATGGATCCAAAGGGACAAGGGACCCGGCTCCGAGGGACGATGGATCCAAAGGGACAAGGACATGACTCAAAGGGATGATGGATCCAAAGGGACAAGGACCCGGCTCCGAGGGACGATGGATCCAAAGGGACAAGGGACCCGGCTCCGAGGGATGACGGATCCAAAGGGACAAGGACATGACTCAAAGGGACGATGGATCCAAAGGGACAAGGACCCAGCTCCGAGGGACGACGGATCCAAAGGGACAAGGGATCCGGCTCCACGGGACGATGGATCCAAAGGGACAAGGACCCGGCTCCGAGGGACGACGGATCCAAAGGGACGATAGATCCAAAGGGACAAGGGACCTGGCTCTGAGGGACGACGGATCCAGAGGGACGATGGATCCAAAGGGACAAGGGACCTGGCTCCGAGGGACGGCAGATCCGAAGGGACAAGGGACCTGGCTCCGAGGGACGACGGATCCAGAGGGATGATGGATCCAAAGGGACAAGGGACCTGGCTCCGAGGGACGGCGGATCCGAAGGGACAAGGACCCGGCTCCGAGGGACGATGGATCCAAAGAGACCCGGACCAAGGCACAGACCCCCCGCCCCACGGGGTAAACCCAAACCCACCTCCCACAGAACACGAAACTCCCCGGGGGGGGGGGGCAACCTCATGGCCCACGGCCGCTCTCCCAGCCCCAAACCCCCCAGGATCCCCCCGTGACCCTCCCAGCCCCCTCCCCGGGCCTCACAGGGGGTGTTTGTCGAACATGACGGGCAGGAACTCGTCGACGGGCAGCATCTTGGCCAGCGGCTCGGCCGCCAGCAGCTTCTGAGCCCCACGGAGCGAGAGGACGTAGCCCAGCGTCCAGTAGGAATAATCCGCTTCCACCAGGTTCCTCACCCGCGGCACCGCCTTCTCCGGCCGCTCCACCTGCATCCGCTTCCTCCCGATGTATCTGCGGGGGGTGAGTCACCCCGTGAGGCGCCGGGGGGGGCGGGCGGTGTGTTGGTTTTGGGGAGGGTGGGGAGGGGGCTCACATGAGGTCCCAGGGCAGCCCCTCGGCCTCCAGGTCCTGCATCAGCGTCATCAGGCGGCGCTTGAAGAAGATCTCGAAGCGCAGGTCGTCCTCGAACACCACCGACCTGCCCAGCCCCCGCGCCGCGATCTGCGTATCCCGACGGAGACACGGGGGCCGTGGGAAAGGGGAAACCTCCCGGAGAATAGGGGGGGGAAAGGGGGGGGCCGGGCAGGAGCCGTGTGGGCACCGATGCTGGCACCAGCCACCTCTGATGTCCAGCAGCGGGCAGGGCCCGTCTTCCCCTCGGGATTAGGGACTGGTCCCTGCCTCTCCCCTCTGGGATTAGGGATTGGTCCCTGTTCTCCCCCTCGGGATTAGGGATTGGTCCCTGTCCTTCCCCTCGGGATTAGGGACTGGTCCCTGCCTCTCCCCTCTGGGATTAGGGATTGGTCCCTGTCCTCCCCCTCTGGGATTAGGGATTGGTCCCTCTCCTTCCCCTCAAGGATAGGGATTGATCCCTCTCTTTCCCCTCAGGATTAGGGATTGGTCCCTGCCCCTCCCCTCTGGGATTAGGGATTGGTCCCTGTCCTCCCCCTCGGGATTAGGGATTGGTCCCTGTCCTCCCCCTCTGGGATTAGGGATTGGTCCCTGTCCCTCCCACTGGGATTAGGGATTGGTCCCTGTCCCTCCCCTCAGGATTAGGGATTGGTCCCTTCCCCTTCCCTTGGGATTAGGGATTGGTCCCTCTCCTTCCCCTCAAGGATAGGGATTGATCCCTCTCTTTCCCCTCAGGATTAGGGATTGGTCCCTGCCCCTCCCTTTGGGATTAGGGACTCATTCCCTTCCACCCTCTCCGGATTAGGGAGTTTTCCCTTTCATTACCACTGGGATTAGGGCCTCCTCCTCCTCCTTCCCCTTCGGATCAGTCCCTGTCCTTCCCCTTGGGATGAGGGATTTGTCCCCTTCCGTGCCCTCAGGATTAGGGATTGGTCCCTCTCCCTCCCCCTCGGGTTTAGGGACTCATTCCCTCCCCCCCCTCGGGTTTAGGGACTCATTCCCTCCCCCCCCTCGGGATTAGGGACTCGTTCCCTCCCTCCCCCTCAGGATTAGGGACTCATTCCCTCCCCCCCCTCGGGATTAGGGACTCGTTCCCTCCCTCCCCTCGGGATTAGGGACTCGTTCCCTCCCTCCCCCTCGGGATTAGGGACTCGTTCCCTCCCTCCCCCTCAGGTTTAGGGACTCGCCGCTCCCCTCTCCAGCTGGGATTAGGGACTGGCCCCCCCCCAACCTCCTGTCAGGACTAGGGCCCGGCCCCCTCCCCCCACTCGGGACTAGGGCCTGGCCCCCCGCCCCCCTCACCTCCTGCCAGACGCGGTAGTGGCTGAGGAAGCAGCCCAGCTCCCCCTTGGTGAGGGGCCGCCCGTGGTAGGGGTCCTTGTACCCCGGCAGCATCCGGATGCCCAGCGCCTCCACCTCGCTGCTGTTCATGGCTCTGCAAAGCGACCGGCTGGGACCCTTCCCGGGGTGGGGTGGGGGGGGTGGGAGACCCCCCGGGACCACCCCCCAGCCTCACTTGCCGTCCACGGCCTCCACCAGCTTGCAGGCGATCTCCTGCTCGTGCAGCGTCCGCAGCATCCGCGCCCGCCGGTCCGCGCGCCGCTTCAGGTTGATCATGAAAACCTGGGGGTGGGGGCGCACCCCGAAATCCAGGAGGAAGGGACCCCAAGATCCAAGGGGGGGACCCCAAGATCCAGGAGGGCACCCAAAATACAGGATTAGGAGGAAACTCGGAGTCCAGGAGAGACTGTGGGACTCAGAGTCCAGGACGGGGGAGGGAGGAAGCAACATCCAGGAGGTGAAGGGGACCCCAAAATCCAGGAGGGAGAAGGGGGAGAACCCCAAAATCCAGGAGGGGGCAAGGCCAAAATCTTGGGGGGGGGGGGGGGGAACCCCAGGGTCCAGAGAGATTGGGGGATCCTAAAATCCAGGGGGGGGGCGAAGCAATGTCCAGAAGCAGGAGGGGGGGAACCCCAGAGTCCAGGAGGAAGGGGGAACCCCAAAATCCAGGCCCGGGGGGCGACATGACCCCCTGGAGTCCAGGAAAGAAGGGGGAGAACCCCCAACATCCAGGAAAAGGAGGGGAAAGCAACGTTCAGGAGGGGGGGGACAGACCCCCAAAGTCCAAGAGAGAGGAGGGGGGGACCCCCAAAATCCAGAAGAAAGGCCCTTCCCCCAGCACCCCCCCCAAATCCAGGCGGGAAGGACAACCCCCTCCCCCCGTGCGCGGGGCCCACCTCGTCGAAGCCCATCTTGTCGGGGACCTTGGGGGGGACCCAGATGTGTGGGGACGGCTCTGCCGGCGGGTTCTTCACTGGGGGGGGGACAAAGGACACGTGGCTCGGGGGGGGGGGGGGTCCCGCTGGAGGCTCCCAGGAGCCAGGGGGGCCACATCCCCTCCCAGGGCCTTGGGGTGCCGGGTCGGCACGTGGCTTCACCAAGCCCCCGCGGGCAGGGGGCGAATGGGGGGGTGTGTCCCCCTCCCCCCCCCCAGCTGCGATCCCGAGGGGCCGGATCCGGGCCCGGAGCGAGGCGGGAGCAGCGGCTCACCCATGATCTCCAGCTGGACGTGCAGGAAGCTCTCGGCCTCGTCCCGCAGGGAGCTGTGGGGCCGCAGCGGCACCGGCAGGAACCCGAACACCTCCCGGTTACACAGGAACATGGGCACCTCTGCAACACACCCGCGGCTTAGGCTGGGCTGAAACCGGCTTAAACCGGGCTGGGGCTGGAGGTAAACTGGGGTTAAACTGGGCTGGAGCTGGACTTCTACTAGAGTTATACTGGGCTGGGGCTGGAGTTAAACTGGGGTTAAACTGGGCTGGGGCTGGAGTTAAACTGGAGTTATACTGGGCTGGGGCTGGAGTTATACTGGAGTTAAACTGGTCTGGGGCTGGAGTTATACTGGAGGTAAACTAGAGTTAAACTGGGCTGGGGCTGGAGTTATACTGGAGTTAAACTGGAGGTAAACTGGGCTGGGGCTGGAGTTAAACTGGAGTTATACTGGGCTGGGGCTGGAGTTAAACTGGAGGTAAACTGGGCTGGGGCTGGAGTTAAACCGAGCTGGGGCTGGAGTTAAACTGGGCTGGAGCTGGAGTTAAATGGGAGTTAAACTGGAGTTAAACCGGGCTGGAGCTGGAGTTAAACCGGAGTTAAACTGGAGTTAAACCGGGCTGGAACTGGAGTTAAATGGGAGTTAAACTGGAGTTAAACCGGGCTGGAGCTGAAGTTCGGGGTTAAGCGGGGCTGACACTGACACCGCCCTGAAGGTAAAGTCCAGCCAAACTCAAACTATGGTTAACACCAGCCCCAAAACCAGCTCAAAACTCGTCTTAACGCAGCCCGAAGTTAACGCCAAGGTCAGCCCCAAATTAAACCCCGAATCCAAGCCAGCGCCCAAAGCGCGAAGCCGAGGCCAGCCTGACATTAAAGCCGGGATGAGCCCCAAAAATTACACTTAATCTCAGCCTAAAGCTAAAACCAGCATCCAAGGCCAACGCCAGCCAGAAGCCAAGGCCAGCCCCAAGCCAAGCTCAAGGCCAGCCTAAGCCAAGGGCCAAGGCCAAGGTTGGGCCAAGGCCAAGCTCAAGACCAGCCTAAGCCAAGGGCCAAAGCCCAAAGCCAAGCCCAAGACCAGCCTAAGCCAAGGGCCAAGGCCAAGCTCAAGACCAAGGCCCAAAGCCAAGCCCAAGACCAGCCTAAGCCAAGGCCAAGGTTGGGCCAAGGCTCAAGGCCAAGCCCAAGGCCAGCCTAAGCCAAGGCCCAAAGCCAAGCCCAAGGCCAGCCTAAGACAACGGCCAAGCCCAAGGCCCCCGGCCAAGCCCAAGACCAGCCTAAACCAAAGGCCAAGCTCAAGTCCCAAAGCCAAGTCCAAGGCCAAGGTTGGGCCAAGCGCAAGGCCCAAAGCCAGCCCCTAGCCCTCCCCAGCACCCCCCCCCCCCCGGCGCCTCACCCGCCTGCCGGCAGGAGAAGGCGAAGATGATGATGTCGTCGAAGGCGCCGGTGTAGTCGGGGTGGGGCGGGTAGAAGGCGAGGGCGCGCGAGGCCGACTTGCGCAGGTCCAGCAGGAAGGTGGAGTGCACCATGGGCACCGCGAAGCACCCGCGCCGCTCCCGCTTCCGCACCGGCAGGTAGGCCGGCGTCCGCCGGTAGTAACCCTGGAAGAGGCAGGACACGCCTGGGCGCCGGCCCGGAGCACCTGGCACCCACGGGACACGGCACCTGAAGGACCCCGCACCCAGAGCACCTGGCACCCAGGGGACACGGCACCTGAAGGACCCAGCACCCGGAGCACCTGGCACCCAGGGGACCCGGCACCTGAAGGACCCAGCACCCAGAGCACACGGCACCTGAAGGACCCAGCACCCAGAGCACCTGGCACCCAGGGGACACAGCACCTGAAGGACCCAGCACCCGGCACCCATGGGATCTGGCACCCAGGGGACATGGCACCTGAAGGACCCAGCACCCGGAGCACCTGGCACCCAGGGGACCCGGCACCCAGGGGACACGGCACCTGAAGGACCCAGCATCTGGAGCACCTGGCACCCAGGGGACATGGCACCCAGGGGACACGGCACCTGAAGGACCCAGCACCCGGAGCACCTGGCACCCAGGGGACCCGGCACCCAGGGGACACGGCACCTGAAGGACCCAGCACCTGGAGCACCTGGCACCCAGGGGACCCGGCACCCAGGGGACACGGCACCTGAAGGACCCAGCACCTGGAGCACCTGGCACCCAGGGGACCCGGCACCCAGGGGACACGGCACCTGAAGGACCCAGCACCTGGAGCACCTGGCACCCAGGGGACCCGGCACCCAGGGGACACGGCACCTGGAGCACCTGGCACCCAGGGGACCCAGCACCCAGGGGACACGGCACCTGAAGGACCCAGCACCCGGAGCACCTGGCACCCAGGGGATCCAGCACCCAGGGGACACTGAGCATGTGGCACCTACAGGACCTGGCACCCAGGGGACCCAGCACCCATGGAACATGGCACTCAGGAGATGTGGCACCCAATGGACCTGGTACCCAGAGGATCCAGGGGACCCGGAGGCCATGGCACCCGAGGGACCCAGATAACCCAGCACCCAAGGGACACGGCACCCAGAGGACCCAGAGAACATGGCATCCAGGGGATGTGGCACCCAGGGGATGTGGCATCTGGAGGCCTTGGTGCCCAAGGGACCCAGAGAACCCAGCACCCGGAGTGCCCAGGGGACCCAGCACTCAAGGGAGATGGTACCCAGCAGATGGGGCACCCAGAAGACCTGGAGGGCCCAGCACCCAAAGTACATGGGTCCCAGGGGACCCAGAGGACCCAAAGAAACCAGCACCCAAGGGACACAGCACCCAGAGGACAGGGGACCTGAGGGACTGGGGACCTAGAGGAAGTGGCCCCAGGGGTCCTAGGGGACCCAGCACCCAGGGGACCCAGCACCCAGAGGATGGGGGTGCCTGGAGGACCCAGAACCCCAAAGACCCAGCTCCCAGGGGCCCTGGGGGATGTGGCGCCCAGGGGACCTGGGGGACCTGGAGGACCTGGCACCCATGGCATCCAGCCCCCCATGGGACCCAGAGGACTTGGAGAACCCAGCACCCAGGGGACCCTGAGAACCCAGCACCCAAGGGACCCATCCCCCAGGGGACCCTGAGAACCCAGCACCCAAGGGACCCAGCACCCAGAGGACGGGGGTGCCTGGAGGACTCAGATGACCGCGTGGACCTGGGACCCCATCCCCCAGGGGACCCGGAGGAAGTGGCACCAGGGGTCCTCGGGGACCTGGAGGACCTGGCACCCACAGTGTCTAGCCCCCCATGGGACCCAGAGAACCCAGCACCCAAGGGACCCATCCCCCAGGGGACCCTGAGAACCCAGCACCCAAGGGACCCATCCCCCAGGGGACCCAGAGGAAGTGGCCCCAGGGGTCCTCGGGGACCCTGAGAACCCAGCACCCAAGGGACCCATCCCCCAGGGGACCCGGAGGAAGTGGCGCCAGGGGTCCTGGGGGACCTGGAGGACCTGGCACCCACGGCATCCAGCCCCCCATGGGACCCAGAGGACTCGGAGAACCCAGCACCCAGGGGACCCAGTGGACTCAGCACCCAAGGGACCCAGCACCCAGGGGACCCTGAGAACCCAGCACCCAAGGGACCCAGCACCCAGGGGACCCAGAGGAAGTGGCCCCAGGGGTCCTCGGGGACCTGGAAGACCTGGCACCCACAGCGTCCAGCCCCCCATGAGACCCAGCACCCAAGGGACCCAGCACCCAGGGGACCCTGAGAACCCAGCACCCAAGGGACCCATCCCCCAGGGGACCCGGAGGAAGTGGCGCCAGGGGTCCTGGGGGACCTGGAGGACCTGGCACCCACGGCATCCAGCCCCCCATGGGACCCAGAGGACTCGGAGAACCCAGCACCCAGGGGACCCAGTGGACTCAGCACCCAAGGGACCCAGCACCCAGGGGACCCTGAGAACCCAGCACCCAAGGGACCCAGCACCCAGGGGACCCAGAGGAAGTGGCCCCAGGGGTCCTCGGGGACCTGGAAGACCTGGCACCCACAGCGTCCAGCCCCCCATGAGACCCAGCACCCAAGGGACCCAGCACCCAGGGGACCCTGAGAACCCAGCACCCAAGGGACCCAGCACCCAGGGGACCCGGAGGAAGAGGCCCCGGACCCGGAGGAAGAGGCCCCAGGGGTCCTCAGGGACCTGAAGGACCTGGCACCCATGGCGTCCAGCCCCCCCCCATGGGACCCAGAGGACCCAGCACCCAAGGGACCCATCCCCCATGGGACCCAGAGGACCCAGCACCCAAGGGACCCAGCACCCAGAGGACGGGGCATCTGGAGGACTCAGAAGACCTCGAGAACCTGGGACCCCATCCCCCAGAAGACCCGGAGGAAGCAGCGCCAGGGGGTCCTGGGAGACCTGGAGGACCTGACACCTGGCGGAGCACCCATGGGACCCCCCCCCACCCTCACCTGCGCCGTCATCCCGCACCAGAAGTTGGAGTAGGCGGCGCGGGAGTCCAGCATGGGAGCCACCACCGTCCGGTTCTCCGCCATCAGCAGCCCCAGCGTGTCCGGGTTGGTCAGCACGTTGTCAGCGTCCAGGAACTGGGGGGGGGGACACACACATGGACACCCCCATCAGCACCCCCCCCCCAGCCACCGTGGGACCCCCGCCCAGGGCACCGGGACCCCCTTACCAGCAGGTAATCGGCCCAGCTGGCGCGGGCGGCCTCCAGCGCCGCCTGACGCAGCTTCATCACGTGCTCGTAGCGGGAGGGGGGCCAGTGCTTGGGACCCTCCTCGTCGGGGTACGACCTTTGGGGGGGGGGGGGGGGCGTGATGTTCTCCTGGCCTGCGACCCCTAACCTGCTGCGTGGGCACCACCCCAGAGCGGGCACCCAGAGCCCATGGGATCCCCAAACCCAGACCCCCACGGGGACCCCCCCCAAACCAGGGCAGCTACAACCCCCAGGGACACCCCCCACCCCCCCAAGAGCATCACAGCCCATGGGGACCCTCCCCCAAACATGGGCACCCCCAAGACCCCCCTGAGACCAGGCACCCCCCCCATACCTGGGCACCCACTGGGACCCCCCCCCCGTGCCAAACTTGGGCACCCACAGCCCCCAGGACACCCCCCAAGTGAGCACCCGCAGCCCATGGGGACCCCCCCAAACTAGGGCACCCACAGGAACCCCCCCCACAGCCCCCAGGACACCCCCCAAGTGAGCACCCGCAGCCCATGGGGACCCTCCCCCAAAAGGCAGCACCCACAGCCCCCAGGACACCCCCCAAGTGAGCACCTGCAGCCCATGGGGACCCCCCCAAACTAGGGCACCCACAGGACCCCCCCCCCAAAGGGCAGCACTCACAGCCCCCAGGACACCCCCCAAGTGAGCACCCCGCAGCCCATGGGGACCCCCCCAAACTAGGGCACCCACAGGACCCCCCCCACAGCCCCCAGGACACCCCCCAAGTGAGCACCCGCAGCCCATGGGACCCCCCCCAAACTAGGGCACCCACAGGACCCCCCCCCCAAAGGGCAGCACTCACAGCCCCCAGGACACCCCCCAAGTGAGCACCCGCAGCCCATGGGGACCCCCCCAAACTAGGGCACCCACAGGACCCCCCCCCCCAAAGGGCAGCACCCACAGCCCCCAGGACACCCCCCAAGTGAGCACCCGCAGCCCATGGGGACCCCCCCAAACTAGGGCACCCACAGGACCCCCCCCACAGCCCCCAGGACACCCCCCAAGTGAGCACCCGCAGCCCATGGGACCCCCCCCAAACTAGGGCACCCACAGGACCCCCCCCCCCAAAGGGCAGCACCCACAGCCCCCAGGACACCCCCCAAGTGAGCACCCGCAGCCCATGGGGACCCCCCCAAACTAGGGCACCCACAGGACCCCCCCCCAAAAGGCAGCACCCACAGCCCCCAGGACACCCCGCAAGTGAGCACCCGCAGCCCATGGGGACCCCCCCAAACTAGGGCACCCACAGGACCCCCCCCACAGCCCCCAGGACACCCCCCAAGTGAGCACCCGCAGCCCATGGGACCCCCCCCAAACTAGGGCACCCACAGGACCCCCCCCCCCAAAGGGCAGCACTCACAGCCCCCAGGACACCCCCCAAGTGAGCACCCACAGCCCATGGGGACCCTCCCCCAAAAGGCAGCACCCACAGCCCCCAGGACACCCCCCAAGTGAGCACCTGCAGCCCATGGGGACCCCCCCAAACTAGGGCACCCACGGGACCCCCCCCCCCAAAGGGCAGCACTCACAGCCCCCAGGACACCCCCCAAGTGAGCACCCACAGCCCATGGGACCCCCCCAAACTAGGGCACCCACAGGACCCCCCCCCAAAAGGCAGCACCCACAGCCCCCAGGACACCCCCCAAGTGAGCACCTGCAGCCCATGGGGACCCCCCCCCCCAAAAGGCAGCACCCACAGCCAACAGGGACCCCCCAACCTTGGGCACCTCCAACTCACAGTGACCCCCGCCACGCCCTCAGGCTGAGGACCCACAGCCATCGCCCCCCCCCCCCCAAAACAGGGCACCCACATCCCACGAGAGACACCCCCCACCCCCCCCGCCCCCCCCCCAACCCCACAGGAGCCACCATAACCCACCCCACCCCCCCCCCCCCGCAAGCAGAGCCCTCGCAGCCCACAGGGCTCCGCCGAGGCGCCCCCCCGCCCCACGGGGGGTGTGTGTGTGTGTCCCCCACGGGTGACCGCCCCCTCCTCACCGCGGCTCCTCCATGGGCCGCCACTCCACGCGGTGGTAGAGCCCCCGCACCCGCACCAGCCACTCCCGCAGCATGGCCGTGGTGTTGTCCACGCTGTGATCCACGGCCACCCTGCGTGGGGAGCCACGCGCCCCCCCCTCAGCCCCCTGCGCGTCCCCCGAGCCCCCCCCCCGCCATGCGTGTCCACCCACCGGGGCGCAGGGGGCTCTGTGGGGAGCCCCCACCAGCCCCGTGGGTCCCCCACTCGTGTCCGACACCCCCAGCACCGTCCGATCCCTGGGATGCCCCCCCCAGCCCCGTGAGCCCCCCCTCCAACATCTCCCAACCCGCGTGTCCCCCCCCACCCAGCACCGTCCGAGCCTTGGGAGACCCTCCCCCATCACTCCCGTGGGTCCCCCCCCGCGTGTCCCCCCCCCCCCAGCACCGTCCGCCCCTTGGGGTGCCCCAACCCGCCCCGTGGGTCCCACCCGCGTGTCCCCCCCCCACATGTCCCCCCCCCCAGCCCCGTCCGGGCCGTGGGTCCCCCCCCCGTGTCCCCCCCCCCAGTACCATCCGGTCCTTGGGGTACCCCAACCCGCCCGGTGGGTCCCCCAGCCCCGTGGGTCCCCCCCCCAGCATCCCCTCCCCCCCGCGTGTCCCCCCTCCCACGCATATCTGCCCCCCCCCCCCCCAGCACCGTCCGAGCCTTGGGGGATCCCCATCATCCCCGTGGGTCCCCCCCCCGCGTGTCCGCCACCCCCCCCCCCAGGTCCATCCGCTCCTTGGGGTGCCCCAACCTGCCCGGTAGGTTCCCCCCCCCCCCCGTGTCCCACCCCCCACGCGTGTCCCGACCCCCCCCAGCACCATCCACTCCTTGGGGTGCTCCAACCCGCCCGGTGGGTCCCCCAGCCCCGTGGGTCCCCCCCCCGTGTCCCCCCCCCGCATGTCCACACCCCCAGCCCCGTCCGAGCTGTGGGTTCCCCCCCCCGTGTCCCACCCCCAGGCGTGTCCCGTCCCCCCCCCAGCACCGTCCGCTCCTTGGGGTGCCCCAACCCGCCGGGTGGGTCCCCCAGCCCCGCGTGTCCCCCCCCCCCCGCGTGTCCGCCCACCACAGCGCCGTCCGCTCCTTGGGGTGCCGCAGCCGTTCCAGCGCCCCAGCGTGGCGGGCAGCGCGTGGGCCGCGTTCCGGGCCACCAGCGCCACGACCACCCGAGGCGGCTGCAGCGGCGACTCGGGACTCCAACGCTCCTCGGGGAAGTACCCGCGCACCGGGCGCGGTCCCGGGCCCGGCCCCGCCGCCAGCGCCAGCAGCAGCAGCGGCCACGGCCCCGCCGCCGCCATCCCGCACCGCCCCGCCCCCCGCGGGGCTCTTGGTGGGCGTGGTTCCAGCGTGGGGGCGTGGCTCCCGCGGGGGATACGCCCCCGAAGGGGAGCCACGCCCCCACGCTGGAACCGCGCCCCACTAAAAGCCCTCTATGGCCGGAGCCCGCCGCGGACACGCCCCCTCGGTGGTGCGACGCCACGGGGACAAGCCCCCCTGGGGTCCCTCTGCCCCCTCCCACTCCTTCCCCACCCCCACCCCCCCCCCGGTCTCACCCAGCCCCCCAGCCCCCCGGGTCCCCTATAGATCTGCGGCTGCTGGAGGGTTTGGGGTGCCCAGCCCCCCGGATCCCCTATAGATCTGTGGGTGCTGGAGGGTTCGGGGTGCCCATCCCCCTGGATCCCCTATAGATCTGCGGGTGCTGGAGGGTTTGGGGTGCCCAGCCCCCTGGATCCCCTATAGATCTGCGGGTGCTGGAGGGTTCGGGGTGCCCAGCCCCCCGGATCCCCTATAGATCTGCGGGTGCTGGAGGGTTCGGGGTGCCCATCCCCCCGGGTCCCCTATAGATCTGTGGGTGCTGGAGGGTTCGGGGTGCCCATCCCCCCGGGTCCCCTATAGATCTGTGGGTGCTGGAGGGTTCGGGGTGCCCATCCCCCCGAGTCCCCTATAGATCTGTGGGTGCTGGAGGGTTCGGGGTGCCCAACCCCCCGGATCCCCTATAGATCTGTGGGTGCTGGAGGGTTTGGGGTGCCCATCCCCATGGATCCCCTATAGATCTGTGGGTGCTGGAGGGTTCGGGGTGCCCAGCCCCCCGGATCCCCTATAGGTCTGTGGGTGCTGGAGGGTTCGGGGTGCCCAGCCCCCCAGCCCCCCGGGTCCCCTATAGATCTGTGGGTGCTGGAGGGTTCGGGGTGCCCAGCCCCCCGGATCCCCTATAGATCTGCGGGTGCTGGAGGGTTCGGGGTGCCCATCCCCCCGGGTCCCCTATAGATCTGTGGGTGCTGGAGGGTTCGGGGTGCCCAGCCCCCCGGATCCCCTATAGGTCTGTGGGTGCTGGAGGGTTCGGGGTGCCCATCCCCCCGGGTCCCCTATAGATCTGTGGGTGCTGGAGGGTTCGGGGTGCCCAACCCCCCGGATCCCCTATAGATCTGTGGGTGCTGGAGGGTTTGGGGTGCCCAGCCCCCCGGGTCCCCTATAGATCTGCGGGTGCTGGAGGGTTCGGGGTGCCCATCCCCCCGAGTCCCCTATAGATCTGTGGGTGCTGGAGGGTTCGGGGTGCCCAACCCCCCGGATCCCCTATAGATCTGTGGGTGCTGGAGGGTTTGGGGTGCCCAGCCCCCCGGGTCCCCTATAGATCTGCGGGTGCTGGAGGGTTCGGGGTGCCCAGCCCCCCGGGTCCCCTATAGATCTGTGGGTGCTGGAGGGTTCAGGGTGCCCAGCCCCCCGGATCCCCTATAGATCTGTGGGTGCTGGAGGGTTCGGGGTGCCCAGCCCCCCAGCCCCCCCGGATCCCCTATAGATCTGTGGGTGCTGGAGGGTTCGGGGTGCCCAGCCCCCCGGATCCCCTATAGGTCTGTGGGTGCTGGAGGGTTCGGGGTGCCCAGCCCCCCAGGTCCCCTATAGATCTGTGGGTGCTGGAGGGTTCGGGGTGCCCATCCCCCCGGATCCCCTATAGATCTGTGGGTGCTGGAGGGTTCGGGGTGCCCAGCCCCCCGGGTCCCCTATAGATCTGTGGGTGCTGGAGGGTTCGGGGTGCCCAGCCCCCCAGATCCCCTATAGATCTGTGGGTGCTGGAGGGTTCGGGGTGCCCAGCCCCCCGGATCCCCTATAGATCTGTGGGTGCTGGAGGGTTCGGGGTGCCCAGCCCCCCAGGTCCCCTATAGATCTGTGGGTGCTGGAGGGTTCGGGGTGCCCAGCCCCCCAGGTCCCCTATAGATCTGTGGGTGCTGGAGGGTTCGGGGTGCCCAGCCCCCCGGATCCCCTATAGATCTGTGGGTGCTGGAGGGTTCGGGGTGCCCAGCCCCCCGGATCCCCTATAGATCTGTGGGTGCTGGAGGGTTCGGGGTGCCCAGCCCCCTGGATCCCCTATAGATCTGTGGGTGCTGGAGGGTTCGGGGTGCCCAGCCCCCCGGATCCCCTATAGATCTGTGGGTGCTGGAGGGTTCGGGGTGCCCAGCCCCCCGGGTCCCCTATAGATCTGTGGGTGCTGGAGGGTTCGGGGTGCCCAGCCCCCCAGCCCCCCCGGATCCCCTATAGATCTGTGGGTGCTGGAGGGTTCGGGGTGCCCAGCCCCCCGGATCCCCTATAGGTCTGTGGGTGCTGGAGGGTTCGGGGTGCCCAGCCCCCCAGGTCCCCTATAGATCTGTGGGTGCTGGAGGGTTCGGGGTGCCCATCCCCCCGGATCCCCTATAGATCTGTGGGTGCTGGAGGGTTCGGGGTGCCCAGCCCCCCGGGTCCCCTATAGATCTGTGGGTGCTGGAGGGTTCGGGGTGCCCAGCCCCCCAGATCCCCTATAGATCTGTGGGTGCTGGAGGGTTCGGGGTGCCCAGCCCCCCGGATCCCCTATAGATCTGTGGGTGCTGGAGGGTTCGGGGTGCCCAGCCCCCCAGGTCCCCTATAGATCTGTGGGTGCTGGAGGGTTCGGGGTGCCCATCCCCCCGGATCCCCTATAGATCTGTGGGTGCTGGAGGGTTCGGGGTGCCCAGCCCCCCGGGTCCCCTATAGATCTGTGGGTGCTGGAGGGTTCGGGGTGCCCAGCCCCCCAGGTCCCCTATAGATCTGTGGGTGCTGGAGGGTTCGGGGTGCCCAGCCCCCCGGATCCCCTATAGATCTGTGGGTGCTGGAGGGTTTGGGGTGCCCAGCCCCCCGGATCCCCTATAGATCTGTGGGTGCTGGAGGGTTCGGGGTGCCCATCCCCCTGGATCCCCTATAGATCTGTGGGTGCTGGAGGGTTTGGGGTGCCCAGCCCCCTGGATCCCCTATAGATCTGTGGGTGCTGGAGGGTTCGGGGTGCCCAGCCCCCCGGATCCCCTATAGATCTGTGGGTGCTGGAGGGTTCGGGGTGCCCAGCCCCCCGGGTCCCCTATAGATCTGTGGGTGCTGGAGGGTTCGGGGTGCCCAGCCCCCCAGCCCCCCGGATCCCCTATAGATCTGTGGGTGCTGGAGGGTTCGGGGTGCCCAGCCCCCTGGATCCCCTATAGATCTGTGGGTGCTGGAGGGTTTGGGGTGCCCATCCCCCTGGATCCCCTATAGATCTGTGGGTGCTGGAGGGTTCGGGGTGCCCAGCCCCCCGGATCCCCTATAGATCTGTGGGTGCTGGAGGGTTCGGGGTGCCCAGCCCCCCAGGTCCCCTATAGATCTGTGGGTGCTGGAGGGTTCGGGGTGCCCATCCCCCCGGATCCCCTATAGATCTGTGGGTGCTGGAGGGTTCGGGGTGCCCAGCCCCCTGGATCCCCTATAGATCTGTGGGTGCTGGAGGGTTTGGGGTGCCCATCCCCCTGGATCCCCTATAGATCTGTGGGTGCTGGAGGGTTTGGGGTGCCCAGCCCCCTGGATCCCCTATAGATCTGTGGGTGCTGGAGGGTTCGGGGTGCCCAGCCCCCCGGGTCCCCTATAGATCTGTGGGTGCTGGAGGGTTCGGGGTGCCCAGTCCCACGGATCCCCTATAGATCTGTGGGTGCTGGAGGGTTCGGGGTGCCCATCCCCATGGATCCCCTATAGATCTGTGGGTGCTGGAGGGTTCGGGGTGCCCAGCCCCCCAACCCCCCGGATCCCCTATAGATCTGTGGGTGCTGGAGGGTTCGGGGTGCCCAGCCCCCCGGATCCCCTATAGATCTGTGGGTGCTGGAGGGTTTGGGGTGCCCATCCCCATGGATCCCCTATAGATCTGTGGGTGCTGGAGGGTTCGGAGTGCCCATCCCCCCGGATCCCCTATAGGTCTGTGGGTGCTGGAGGGTTTGGGGTGCCCATCCCCCTGGATCCCCTATAGATCTGTGGGTGCTGGAGGGTTTGGGGTGCCCATCCCCATGGATCCCCTATAGATCTGTGGGTGCCGGAGGGTTCGGGGTGCCCATCCCCATGGATCCCCTATAGATCTGCGGGTGCTGGAGGGTTTGGGGTGCCCAGCCCCCCGGATCCCCTATAGATCTGTGGGTGCTGGAGGGTTCGGGGTGCCCAGCCCCCAGGTCCCCTATAGATCTGTGGGTGCTGGAGGGTTTGGGGTGCCCAGCCCCATGGATCCCCTATAGATCTGTGGGTGCTGGAGGGTTCGGGGTGCCCAGCCCCCCGGATCCCCTATAGATCTGTGGGTGCTGGAGGGTTCGGGGTGCCCAGCCCCCCAGATCCCCTATAGATCTGTGGGTGCTGGAGGGTTTGGGGTGCCCAGCCCCATGGATCCCCTATAGATCTGTGGGTGCTGGAGGGTTCGGGGTGCCCAGCCCCCCGGATCCCCTATAGATCTGTGGGTGCTGGAGGGTTTGGGGTGCCCAGCCCCATGGATCCCCTATAGATCTGCGGGTGCTGGAGGGTTCGGGGTGCCCAACCCCCCGGATCCCCTATAGATCTGTGGGTGCTGGAGGGTTTGGGGTGCCCAGCCCCCCGGATCCCCTATAGATCTGTGGGTGCTGGAGGGTTTGGGGTGCCCAGCCCCCCGGATCCCCTATAGATCTGTGGGTGCTGGAGGGTTTGGGGTGCCCAGCCCCCTGGATCCCCTATAGATCTGTGGGTGCTGGAAGGTTCGGGGTGCCCAGCCCCCCAGGTCCCCTATAGATCTGTGGGTGCTGGAGGGTTTGGGGTGCCCAGCCCCCTGGATCCCCTATAGATCTGTGGGTGCTGGAAGGTTCGGGGTGCCCAGCCCCCCAGGTCCCCTATAGATCTGTGGGTGCTGGAGGGTTCGGGGTGCCCAGCCCCCCAGATCCCCTATAGATCTGTGGGTGCCGGAGGGTTTGGGGTGCCCATCCCCATGGATCCCCTATAGGTCTGTGGGTGCTGGAGGGTTCAGGGTGCCCAGCCCCCCGGATCCCCTATAGATCTGTGGGTGCTGGAGGGTTCGGGGTGCCCATCCCCATGGATCCCCTATAGATCTGTGGGTGCTGGAGGGTTTGGGGTGCCCATCCCCATGGATCCCCTATAGGTCTGTGGGTGCTGGAGGGTTCGGAGTGCCCAGCCCCCCGGATCCCCTATAGATCTGTGGGTGCTGGAGGGTTCGGGGTGCCCATCCCCATGGATCCCCTATAGATCTGTGGGTGCTGGAGGGTTTGGGGTGCCCAGCCCCCCGGATCCCCTATAGATCTGTGGGTGCTGGAGGGTTCGGAGTGCCCAGCCCCCCGGATCCCCTATAGATCTGTGGGTGCTGGAGGGTTTGGGGTGCCCATCCCCATGGATCCCCTATAGGTCTGTGGGTGCTGGAGGGTTCGAAGTGCTCAGCACCAGTTTGTACCCCCAAAACGCATGTTTTTTACCCCAAAACCGGGAATTTTCCAGGAAAACTCCCAGCACCAGAACCCCTCACCCCATTTCCCCCCCCCCCCCATCCCCAGGCTGGGTCGAAGGGGGTGAACGGGGTGAACGTGCTCCCCCCGGGCACTGCCGGGCCGGGGGGGGGGAAGCGCCGGGAGCCTCCAGCGCCGGAGAGCGGGGGCTGAAGGCCTGGCAAAGGCCCGCAGCTCTGCCACCGGCGCTATTCCGGGCCGGCATTCCCAGGGGAACGCAGCTGCTCGCCTCCCCGCCGCCGCAGGAATTTTCCAGGCTGACGTCGACGACTCTCCGGTCCCTCCGGGCGGGGGGAGAGCGGGGCCGGAACGGGGGGGGCACAGGGTAAAGCTCCCCGAAAACCCGGGAGGATCCCCGGCCTCGCGGTCCCTCTCCCCCGCGGCGCAGCGCCCGAGGGCCGCGCTCCGGAGGGAATCGCTCCGGCACCGCCGCGGGAGGAGGCGAGGAAAGGAGGGAATAACAGAAGGAACGTTCCGGGAAAGGGGCGCCGGGGGGGGCCAGGCCCGCAGAACAGAGCGTCCCTGTGTCCCCGCCGAGGAGGTTCCCGGGACGCCGCCCGGGATCGGGCTGCGGTTTGGCCACCGGTGCCACGAGCGCTGAATCACACCCTCAATCGCAGCCTCTTTTCCCCCCCGAGACGGATCCCGGGAACGCGGGACGGAGTCGCTTTTCCTTGCTGAACCAAAACCCGCTTGTTCGAGCCCGTTTTTCCCCCGCCGGGTGTTCCCCCCCCACGGCACCGAGCCGGGAGCTCCCGGTTTCACCCCCGCCTCATCCCTGGTTCTAAAGCCTTTGGGTCGCTCCGAGGAAAAATCGAGGGCGGGAAGGGGAGGGAGCGGCCGTCGCCCCCCACCCAGCGTCCCCCCTCTTCCGAGCACCCAGGACCCGGCCGGACACACTGCCGGAGGGTGCGCAGGGTCCCCCTCTCCCCTCCCGGTGCCTGCTCAACGCATCCCCGGCCCCGCGTTCCCGCTCCCCTCGGAGCACACTCACGGAAGGAGCGGGAGCGAAGCGCGTCCGACAGCAGGCGGGATCCTTCCGGAGCTGCGGCACCGCGCCGGCAGGATCACCCCGGCGCAGCTGGAAGGGTGCAGCCGCCCTCCGCCCCCCCCGGGTTCCTGGTCACCTCTCCCTGCAGGATGGCGACGGGAAAGCCCCGGGTGAGCTCCCGGGCGAAGAGCGAACGAAGCGCCTCGACTCCCGCGGGCTCCTCCGACTCCCGGCCAACGGGCTCCGCACGGCTCCAACGGGCTCCGCACCGAGAGCGGAAGCTCCCCACCGGGCCCCGGAATTCGCCGGGATCGTCTCTCGCGGCTCTGCCTGCGAGGGATGAGGTTTTCCAGAGGTTCGACCGCGGCGGATCCCCCGTGTCACGGCCTCCGCAGCCGTTGGCCTCTCCGCTTTCGAAGCTCTGCAGGGTGAAGTCTCCGAGCGGAAGGAATTCTGGAATTGCTGTAGCGGGAAGAGCACGCCGGCGTGTCGGGCAGCCCCCGGATCCGGGGACACGAGAGAGGAGCCAGATAAACCTCGGCAGCGGCATGAAGTGGCGGTGATCCAGCGATCCGTTATCCCGGCGATCCGTCATCCTGGCGACCCGTCATCCCAGCGATCCGTTGTGCTGGTGATCTGTCATCCTGGTGGTCAGTCATCCTGGTGATCCGACATCCCGGCGATCCGTCGTCCCGGTGATCTGTCATCCCGGTGGTCAGTCGTCCCGGTGATCCGTCGTCCCGGTGATCCGTCGTCCCGGCGATCTGTCGTGCTGGTGATCTGTCATCCTGGTGGTCAGTTTCCCGGTGATCCGTCGTCCCGGCGATCCGTTGTGCTGGTGATCTGTCGTCCTGGCGATCAGTCATCTGGTCAATCCATCGTCCTGGCGACCCATCATCCCGGCAACTCCGTGATCGGCCATCCCAGTGACCTGTCATCCGGCAACCTGTTGTCCTGTCGTCCTGGTGATCCGTCGTCCCGGCGATCCGTCACCTTGGTGATCCGTCATCCTGGTGATCAGTCATCCCGGCGATCTGTTGTGCCGGCGATCCGTTGCCCTGGTGACCGGTCATCCCGGCGATCCATCGTCCCGGCACGGAGCTGGGCCAGCCGAGGCCATTGCTCCGAGCGCCGTAGGAATAACGGCGCGGGACGGCTGAGCGTCGACGTTGCTCAGCGCCGAGCTACAAACCCACATCCCCGTGGTGACCCGCGGTGATGCTCGAGGGGCTTCGGCGACGATTCCCGCGCCAGATCCTCGCCTGTCACTCCCCCCGCTTCCCATTTCCCTTAAAATACACCCCAAAACATTCCCACCCAAGGCACTGGAGGGAGAGCGCCGGAGCCCGCCCCCGAACCACGGCGGCCGTGTCATCGCGGGGCTGCGGCACGGGAAGGCGCCTGGGCCAAAAGGGATCAGGAACCCAGAGGGGCTGGCGCTACCCACAAATCCACAAGAACCCCTTCTCCGAGGGCTTCCGGGCTGGGAAGATGGAAACGAGGGAGCAAACCGACAGCGCCGTGCCCCGGGAAGGGACAGCGAAGCCCCGGCCGGAGGCTCCGGCACCGAGAACCGCGTTGCTTGAGGGTCCGGAGGCGGCAGCGGGCCGACACGCGAGGAGCGAGGCCCATCCCAGCCCCCTCTCCAGGACCATCCCAGTTTTCCAACTGAATTTTAGGACCGGACGCGTCCACGCGGGACAGCTCCAGCCGCCTCTTCTCCCCCTACGCACCCTCCCAGCCTAGAACTCCCGGTTCTGCGATCATTAGCTACCGCTAATTAACAATCAACTATCCAAGGCGCGACGGCGCGGGCTGGGACTGAAATTCCGACAGCGGTTCCGGCCGCAGATTTCCACGGCGCTACGAGATTCCAAGCGGATGCACCCCGGTTTGCACCCAAAGGCGTGGGCGGCGCTGCCCACCCCGGCCCCCTCCCACACGAGACACCCCCAGCCCAGGCGAGGGACGTGGGGCCCGTTGGGTTTTCCGAGCTCTTCCCGAATCGGAGAGCGCGGGGCCGGCGCTGCTCCCGCTGCCCGATGGGCGCTTCCACCCTGCGATTTTTGGGCCGAGTTTGGCAAAACCGACTCGTGTCGGGCGTCGGGTGCCCCCAGGCTCCAAGTCCTGTCCAGCTTCTTTGGAATACATCCCGAAATATCCCAATCCAGCCCAGGAAAACTCAGTCCCTGGGGATTTTACCCCCAGATACGGCAGGGAAAGCGCCGCGCTTCCCAACGTCACCTGCCTTCGCTGGCTCAGCTTCCTCACCCGTCCCCGTCGCTCCTGAAAGCCGAATCCTTACGCCTGCGCGCGCCGATCCGGGAGAATCCGGGCGGGAAGGAGCCGAGGACGCCAAGCTCCAGGCTGAGGCCGCGCCTACCGAAGCCGACTGCGCCGAGGCAGCGAGGGAAAGCGAGCTGCTCCGGATCAACGCCCGGCCGGCCGCGCGGAGCTGGCTTCCCGGGTGGGGAAAGAACCGGGAGCGGAAGAGCCGGAATGCCTCCGTTTAATCCCGCGCGGCGCCGCCTCCCACCCGGCTCCCACCGAGCCGAGGGAACTGCTGCGTGGAAATCCGGGCTCGGCAAAGCATCCGGAAAGGGGGAGAAGCCGCGCGTTTCGCGGCGCCGCCGTCGCCCGGAACGTGCCGGGGTCAGCGTCCCCGTCGCCGGCTCTACAGGACGGAATGTTTCTCCACGGGGATGCTCAGCTCCCTGGCGGCCGGCTCGTCCAGGAACCAGCGCAGCTGGCCGGAGCGAGGCCGGACGCGGGCGGCGGGAAGAGGGTTTTCCTCGTCGCCTTCCAACAGGCGCTGTTGGGAGAGAGCGAACGGCGTCTCGGCCGGGAGAACGGGAACCCCGCGCCCCAAAACGCTGCTGGGGCTGACCAGAACCTCCCGGCTGGGAGCAGGAGGCACATTCCGCCCCGAGAGGGCGGGGAGGGCCTGGGATGGGGTTTCCCGGAGAAGCTGTGGGTGCCCCATCCCTGGGAGTGCCCAAGGCCGGGCTGGATGAGGCTGGGAGCACCCTGGGCTGTGGAAGGTGTCCCTGCCTGTGGCGGGGGGATTTAAGACCCCTCCCACCCAACCCATTCCGTGACTCCGTGCCTGCTCGCTCCCCCCAGACTCCCGATCTAAGGAACCGCTTGGGGCCAAACCTTCAGGACGGCAGCTTTGCCCTCCCCCGTCGCCACGAACACCACCGCGCGCGCGGCGTTCAGCACGGGCAGCGTCAGCGTTATCCGCTCCGGCGGCGGCTTCGGCGAGTCGGTAAGAGCGGCCACGATTTCCTCCTTCTCCTGCGGGAGCGGAAAAACCCTGGGAAAAACCATCCGGAAGCGGGACAGAAATCCCGGCTCCGACCCTGAAGGGGACGAGCGACGGGAGCTGAGGGTCCTCGGCCCTCCCACGCCTCCCCTCAGGTCACAACCCCCCCGCCAACCCGGGAGAAGCTTCCAGGCGACGGGCAGAGGGATGGCTCCGCCCGGGGAAGGACCGGGAGGGCGGGCGGGCGCCGCGGGGTCGGGGCGCCCCCCGGGGAGCTCACCTCGAGCAGGGGGTGGCCGGGGAAGAGGGAGCAGGTGTGTCCGTCCGGCCCGACCCCCAGCACCAACAGGTCGAAGACGGGCACGTCCTGGCCCGGGAAAGCCTGCGGAGAGGACGGGGGACGGAGCCGGGCGGCGGGGAGCACGCTGTCCCGCCGCCCCCCAGCTCCCCCCGCGGTCGGTACCTGGCGGAGCTGAGCGGCGTAGTCGGCGGCGGCGGCGGCGGGGGGCAGGCCGGGGGTGGGGGCCAGGACCCGCGGGCCGGGGGCGGGCAGCCGCGGCAGCAGCTGGGCCTGCGGGAGGGGCGGCAGGCGGTCAGGGCCGGGCCGGGGGCCGCGGGCAAGGGGCCGCGGGCCCGGGGCCGGGCCCCGCTCACCTTGTAGGCCCCGGCGGTGCTGTCCGGGTGCTCGGGGGGCACCAGCCGCTCGTCGCAGAAGGCCACCAGCCAACGGGCCGGCGCGGCGGGGCCGGCGGCGGCGGGGAGGTCCCGGGCCAAGATCCCCACCAGGCTCCCTCCGGAGAGACCCAGCGAGAAGCGTCCGCCGGCCGCCGCCGCCCGCTCCGCCACCAGCTGCGCCAGGGCCGGGCCCAGCTCCTGCGCCGAGGGGAACACGGAGACGCGGTGGGGAACGGGGGCGGCCATGGCGGCGGCGGCGAGCGGCGCGCCAGAAGTGACGCGCTACAGCGCGACGCGCCGTTGCCTAGCAACCCGCGGCCTAGGCCGTCCCCAAGGCCTCGACAACTCCCGCGGCCTCAGCAGCCCCCAAGGCCCTGACCACTCCCCAAGGCCTTGGCAACCCACGGCCTAGGCCAGCCCCAAGGCCTCGGCAACCCCCAAGGCTCAGACTGCCCCCAGGCCTTGGCAACCTGCAGCCTAGGCCGCCCCCAAGGCCTCAGCAGCCCACGGCCCAGACTGCCCCCCAAGGCCTCAGCTGCCCCCAAGGCCTCGGTAACCCACAGCCCAGCCCGTCCCCAGCGCCTCAGCTGCCCCCAAGGCCTCAGCAACCCATGGCCCAGCCCGCCCCCCAAGGCCTCGGTTGCTCCCAAGGCCTCGGTTGCTCCCAAGGCCTCAGCAACCCACGGCCCAGCCCGCCCCCCAAGGCCTTGGCTGCCCCCCAGCGCCTCAGCTGCCCCCAAGGCCTCGGCAACCCATGGCCCAGCCCGCCCCCCAAGGCCTCAGCAGCCCACGGCCCAGCCCGCCCCCCAAGGCCCAGCCAGCCCCCAAGGCCTTGGCAAACCACGGCCCAGACCGCCCCCCAACACCTCAGCTGCCCCCAAGGCCTCGGCAACCCACAGCCCAGCCCAGCCCCCAAGGCCTCGGCAACCCATGGCCCAGCCCGCCCCCCAAGGCCTCAGCAACCCACGGCCCAGCCCGCCCCCCAACACCTCAGCTGCCCCCAAGGCCTCGGCAACCCACGGCCCAGCCCGGCCCCCAAGGCCTTGGCCGCCCCACCAGCCCCCAGCCCCACATCCCGGCAGAAGCAGCGAGGCAGAGGCCGGCTGAGCCCTTCCCCGAGCCGAGCTCCGTACGGCCTCAGGCACTGGCCTTTCCCCCCCACCCAACCCCGCCGCGGCGGGGGCCTGAGGCTGCCACCAGCCCGGGGAGGGTAAGGGCCAAAGGCGCTCCCCTCCACCCCGGCACCCAGCAGTCCGTCCTTTCTTGCTTTTTAATGCCCTCGCAGCCCTACGGCAGTTAAAACCGAACGCAAGCGAGACGCGACGCTGTCTACGCGGGTGAGTAAAGTCAGAGCAGAGCCGAGCCCCCCGCGGGGCGCCGGCGCCTCCGTCAATAAATAGGGCCATCGCGCGCCCCCCCGAGCGGGTAGTGGTTACCAAAACACTCTCTCTAGAGGCGTAGGGGCAGGTTAATGGGACGGCAGCGCCCGGGGAGGCAGTGGGCGACGGGTTAATGTGCTGCAGGAGACGGGGAGAGCGGGCGGGCGCTTCCCCGCGGAAGGACCTTCCGGGAAGCCGTCGCTTGCCGTGAGCGAGCGCGGGCCCGGCCCTTGGGCGTCGTTTTTCCTCACGAAGGCTGAATTCCGACCGGCTCATAGGCCGGCTGTTCCGGAACAAAGCCTTTCGTACAGGCATTCATCCAGAGGAACGTATTTTCCCAGCTTCAGATCCAAGAAATACAACGGGTCCACGATGGTACCGTACGATTCCCTCTGCAAGCGGGTTTTCTGGATCTTGAACGTACCTTGGAAACGAGGAGGAACGATTAAAAACCGCGTCAGAACGCCTGCGTGAGGGTGCAGAGCGGGGCGGAAGCGCCGCCCGTTTCGCCCAGCCCCGCTCGTTAAGCGTCCCCGCTCGTTAGCGAGTTCCTATGTAAACCTTTTACCTCTCCTCACGCCCCGGCCGGGAAAAGGGGACCCGGTAAAATTCCTGAGAGTTGGAAAGGGGAAAACGCAGCGGCCGACGTGGCCGTTACTGGAGTAAAGCCCCGGGAAGGCGACGGGGAGCGTACGGGAGCCGGAGCGTTGGGGATCCGGAGCGTTGGCGTTCCTGGGGGAATGGCCCCGGGAAGGCGATGGGGAGCGTACGGGAGCTGGAGCGTTGGGGAGCTGGAGCATATGGGAGCCGGAGCGTTGGCGTTCCCAGGGGAATGGCCCCGGGAAGGCAATGGGCAGCGTACGGGAGCCGGAGCGTTGGCGTTCCTGGGGGAATGGCCCTGGGAACGGGCAGCGTACGGGAGCCGGAGCGTTGGCATTCCCAGGGGAATGGCCCCGGGAAGGCAACGGGCAGCGTTGGGAAGCCAGAGCATTGGCGTTCCCGGGGGAATGGCCCCGGGAAGGGAACGGGCAGCGTACGGGAGCCGGAGCGTTGGTGTTCCCGGGGGAATGGCCCCGGGAAGGGAACCGACAGCGTACGGGACCTGGAGCATTGGGGAGCCAGAGCGTTGGCGTTCCCGGGGGAACGGCCCCGGGAAGGGAATGGGCAGTGTCTGGGAGCCGGAGCGTTGGGGAGCTGGAGCATTGACGTTCCCGGGGGGAATGGCCCCGGGAAGGGAACCGACAGCGTACGGGAGCCGGAGCGTTGGTGTTCCCAGGGGAATGGCCCCGGGAAGGGAATGGGCAGCGTATGGGAGCCGGAGCGTTGGCGTTCCCAGGGGAATGGCTCTGGGAAGGGAGCGGGCAGCGTACGGGACCCGGAGCGTTGGGGAGCCGGAGCGTTGGCGTTCCCAGGGGAATGGCTCTGGGAAGGGAGCAGGCAGCGTACGGGACCCGGAGCGTTGGCGTTCCCGGGGGGAATTTTCCACAAGGGCCTGGAGCGGCCGATTTCTTGTTTGAGACTTCACACAATCAGCATTCTACTCCCGGTTTCCGCGCCCGCCGTACTCGAATTTGGGCTGTTGGTGCGCCCCCCAGAGCTGAGGGAAACGCTTCCAAGCTCCTCTTGGGAGCGGAACTTGCCCGGGAGCAGCCGGAGCAGCGGTACCTGTGGTGTCAACCTGGGGCAGGAGCCGGAGG
Source organism: Rhynochetos jubatus (assembly GCA_027574665.1). Taxonomy (NCBI): domain Eukaryota; kingdom Metazoa; phylum Chordata; class Aves; order Eurypygiformes; family Rhynochetidae; genus Rhynochetos; species Rhynochetos jubatus. Next base: position 624,391 of record CM050683.1, on the reverse strand, counting down.
AAGACGGGCCGGGCGTAGGGAGGCAACACCTTCTGCAGCTCCTGGTACAGGACGTTGGGGTCGACTTTAGCCTTGGGATCGGCGATCGCTGCCATCCCAGCTTTGCCCTCCACCCCTGAAAGGGAAGGAAACGGCTCGGGCGGAGACCGTGGGAGCGCGGAACGTGCCGAGGAACCCCCGAGGCGCCCAGCCCGCTGCCGACGCGTCCCTTCGCCCCCGGAAGCTCGTCGTTCCCGTCAGGGTTTTACGTCCACCACGAGGAAAAGCGAGGGCAAAGCGCCACAGCGGGCACCTCCCAGGCCAAGACACCCACGACGCCCCTCGCTTCCCGCCCCCAGCCACGCCTGACCCCTCGCTTCCCGCCCCCAGCCCCCCATTCCCGGATTACTCGAAGACCTCGGGGCACCCATGGGACGGCCTTGGCACACCGAGAGCCTCGGCGAAGCTCACGCCGCAGAACCCTGCCGTTCTAAGACACGATAGCGTGCCGCCGGATCGGCGGGAGCGGAAACAAACGGGATAACAGCGTCAAACTCCGGGGTTTGACTCCAGCTGTTCCTTTCCAGGCACCCGGTTTCCACCGAGGTGACCGATTCCCGCGGCGCGGTGACACGCATCCGATGCGTGTGGCCTCATCCTTTTTCTTTCCCCTCAAAACCCGGAGAGCTCCGATTCCACGTTTCACCTGGCACTTCCACGCCATACACCGCGACATCCGTCTGGTTGAGGATGCGGCTCAAAGCTCCTTCCACCTCCGTGGTGGAGACGTTCTCCCCGCGCCACCGGAAGGTGTCCCCGCTGCGATCCCTGAAGTACATGTAACCGAGTTCGTCCATCACCAACACGTCTCCTGCGAGGGGAGAGGACACCGACAACAGCGTCACGGCTCAAGGTCGTTAGCGCGCGGGGCTGCCTTAACGCCCCTCCGCTCCGCGTCGCGCCGTCTGCCGCCCGGGGAAGCGCGGAAACACCTCGGGGTCTTCCCACCACCGTGGCTGCGTCTCCTCGTCAGGGGAGAGAGGCGACAGGAGGGAAACAAGCCGGGAAAAAGCCGGGAAAAACCCATCTCCCGCTTTGAAACGTGAATTTCTTATTAAATCCAGAGCAGCTCAACAGCCGGGAACGTCAAAACGCTAACACGTCTCTTCACGGCATCCTTTCGGCTGGAAAAGATCCTGGATTCCTCTCCAGAATCCCGGATTTAGGCCTCTCGCCCGCCTCGGCCCCGCGTAGCGGCTGTACCTGAGAGGTAGGCCCGGTCCCCTTTCCGCAGCACGTCGTGAGCGATCTTCTTGCTGGTGGCGCTCTCGCTGACGTAGCCGTCGAAGCGCCGCAGGGGATCCTGCTGGTTGATCTGACCGACCAGCAGTCCCGGCTCTCCTGCGGGGAACGGCAGCGACACGAGATGACGCCGACATTCAGGGTGGGTCACGCTTTGTGCGCACCGAGGGATGGTCTGTTCCCAAACTGACCCGTTTTGGAGAGGGAAGTGGAAGCGAGAGCCCGAATATGACACCAGAAACCCCTTAAACCAGCCAGGGATGATGATATCTGCGGCTTTCCTTAGAAACCCAGAGCGGTTTGGGTGGGAAGGGAGCTTAAAGCCCACCCAGCCCCCCTGCCACGGGCAGGGACACCTTCCACAGCCCAGGGTGCTCCCAGCCTCATCCAGCCTGGCCTTGGACACTCCCAGGGATGGGGCAACCACAGCTTCTCTGGGAACCAGTCCCAGTGCCCCCCACCCTCTGCGGGAAGAATTCCTTCCTGATGGCCCATCTCCATCTCCCTCTTCCCGGTTAAACCCATCACCCCTTGTCCTGTCACTCCCTGCCCTTGGGAAAAGCCCCCCCAGCTTTCTTGTACCCCCACAGGCACTGGAAGGGGCTCTGAGGTCTCCCCGGAGCTTCCCTTCTCCAGGCTGAACCCCCCAACCCCCCCAGCCTGGCCCCAGGACAGAGGGGCTCCAGCCCTCGCAGCATCTCCGTGGCCTCCTCTGGCCTCACTCCAACAGCTCCGTGTCCTCCTGCTGTTGGGGGCCCCGGAGCTGGAGGCAGAACTGCAGGGGGGGTCTCCCCAGAGCGGGGCAGAGGGGGAGAATCCCCTCCCTCACCCTTTGGCCACGCTGCTCTGGATCCAGCCCAGGATCCGGTTGGTTTCTGGGCTCCAGCGCACACGGCCGGCTCAGGGCCAGCTCCTCGCCCCCAGCACCCCAAATCCTTCTCCTCAGGGCTGTTCCCGATCCACTCTCGGCCCAGCCTGTGCTGGATTGCCCTGACCCACGTGCAGGATGTTTTCCGAGTAGAAGAGCTGGTTATATCCTTGTTTTGGAGACAGGAGCTGCGATGGCTTCGCCTGGGTTAGCGCTCACCTGGGCGACAGGGGATGCAGAGCCCAGAGGAATCCCGGATCAGCTCCATCGTGTCCTCGTTCACCTTCACCAACCGAATGGGATAAACATTGGGCAGAATGCGGCTGTTGAAACCACAGGCGCCGACCTTCCAAAAGACAGAAAAACACCCCCAAAACGTAAGATTTGCGCCAGGTTTCTGCGCGTGGCGCCCACCCAGCCCCCCACCATCCGTGCGAGGAGCTGGGGAAGCCAGCGGAGCCTCTTCTCCCCCCCCGGAGCTCCCCGCCGGGCCCTCACCTTCCCGTCCAAGTTGGCAATGCTGCAGTTGCACTCGGTGGCTCCGTAGAACTCCCCGATCTGCTTAATCCGGAAGCGCTTGGTGAAGTCCTCCCAGATGGTGGGTCTCAAACCGTTGCCCACCGCCAGGCGCACGCAGTGCTGGCTTTCCGACTCTCGCACCGGCTGGTTCAGGAGGTACCTGCAGATTTCCCCGATATACTGAATAATCTGAAGCAGCAAACACAGGAAAAACAAACAAACAAACAAACAAACAAACAAAAACACCAGTTCAGGCTTCGGGTGACCCGTACGATGCCCCCGGAAAAAGCCGACCACGAGGCCACCGGCCGCAGCGTGGAACTCGACCCGTCGGGTGGTTTAAGGCACCGGGAGGGTTCCCCGGCAGGAAAGAAAACACCCAGGGAAAGGTGAAACGGTTATTCATCGCCGGAAAAGGGTGGGAGAGCGTAAAGATCCGGGTATCGGGGGGCCTTGAACAGCGCCTGAAGCGTCTGTGACGCCCACTCGCTCCCCTGAATCCCAGCCCGACCCGGCGATCCGATTACCAGCTATAAATACCGCCGGGGGGGAGGGCAGGACAACCACCGGGCAGCAGGACGAGCTGCTTAAACGAGAGGGGAACCTTGAGCCAAACACCAGAAGATGTTTACGGGTCAGGAGCCGCCAAGGGAATTCCTCTGCGGAGATTCCCAGCGCGGATAAACACCGGCCGAGCTTCCCTGCGGCACCAAGGGACGCCAGCTCGCGCTCTAAACGCTTGGGGGGGGGGGGGGGGGGCAACTTCAGCGGGGCCGCGGGAGAAAACGGGGCGCCGGGCAAGTCCCACGTGCCCCAAGCGGCGATCCCAAGGCGTCGCGGGCACCTGGTCATCCGACCGGGAATTATCTGGAGGTGGCCGTGGCGCTCCGGAGCTGCGAGGGAGCGACCGCAGAGCCCTCACCGTGCATCTGTATTTCCTGCAGTCGTCCCAGAAGCGACTGGCCGAAAACTTCCTCCTGATCACCACGGTGAGGCCGTGGATCAGACACTGGCCAACTCCCATGATGTTACCTGGAAAAGAGGGATCCAGGGGCTAGCTCTGGCCACGCCGGGTCCAGCTCCGGCCACTCCAGGTCCAGCTCCGGCCACGCCGGGTCCAGCTCCGGCCACGCCGGGTCCAGCTCCGGCCACACCGGGTCCGTCCGCTCGCGAGGACTCCGAGGAGGCCGCTTACCGGCGGAATGGTAGAGCGGGAGGCAGTTGTAGAGGACGTCCTCCGGGCGCATTCTGTAGGCGTAGTAGCCGAAGGCAGCGATACGGTAATACCTAAGGACGACAGCGCGCGCCAAGGAGGGTGAAACTGGGGGTTCACGAGGTGAAAACGCTTCCAGAGGGTAATTCCGCCTCGGATCCTCACCTGCTGTGCACCACGATGGCAGCTTTGGGCATCCCCGTCGTCCCTGAAGTGTAGATATAGAAGAGCCGGTCTGGAAGAGCAGAAAACGGCGTCAGGGTTGACCCCACTTCAGAAAACCCCCGCAGGGTTTGGGTCGCGTTTCAGGCTTGGAGACGGCGACAGTCACAACACAGGCTCAGCGGAGAACGCGTGCGGCGGCGGCGGGAACGGCGTGTGGAGCACGCGGAGCCCTGCGGCCGCGACCTGCGCGCCCTTACGGAAACTCCTGCGGCCGGATCAGCGCCCCGGGCCGGATATTGATTCCGGATTAGTGCCCCGTCCCTGGGAGTGTCCAAGGCCAGGCTGGAGGAGGCTGGGAGCACCCTGGGCTAGCGGAGGGTGTCCCTGCCCGTGGCGGGGGGCGGGATTTAAGGCCCTTCCCACCCAAACCAGCCTGATTCCGCGATAAACAGACACATGTTCCAGACTCCCCCCTCCAGGTACTGACTGTGTTAGTTACGTGAAGCCTCAAACCACGACAAACTTAACCCAGCGGCCCGGGAACCAGGATCTGGTTCATTGTTTCTTCCTTCCTTCCACCTCTGGGCCCGATCCGGGGGGATTTAATCCCTCCGTCCCGCTCAGCCGGCTTGTTTTTGCTGTCACCTAGCCCAGCTCTCGCACGCACCGCGCCGAGGAAGAAAGAGGGTCGGTAAATTTACCATCCAAACCCTTGACCGGAATCTGAGCCGGGGGCGACGTCGAGGCGGCGCTCAGGAGAGGGTCAAGGTGTCTGGTGTCGGCAGGAACCACATCCGGGCCGTAGTCTCCAGAGCAGAACTTGACCATGTTTTTCCCCAACATCCCGTTGACCTCAGATATCGCTGCAAGGCCGAAGCAGGTCGTTATTGCCACAAACGCGGCGCCAAAAATCATCTCCGTAACCTCCCGCTGCACCCCGAAACCACGGCAGGAGCCGAAGGATCCCGTTAAAATAGGGCACAGCCGTCCAGGTGACGGCGGTGGCCGGGCCAGGCTGACCCGGGCCCAGAAGAACCCCTGACAACACACCCATGGGAAAGCCCCGCTCCCCGTCGCCACGTCAGCCCCTTCGACTCCTCGAATGGTTTCGAGGTTACGCAGAACAAACCGCCCGATCCCGCGGGAGCAGAGCTCCTCAGGGAAGCGGGGAAGGTCCGACAAGCCCGACGCGCCGCGGGAAGCGCGGCGTGACCAAAGAGCATTAACGGCAACGAGAGAAGGACACGCCCCGCGGCACGTCTGGACGACGGACAGGGCCCCGACGCGGCGCTTCCAGCCCGGGTTCGGGCCCTTCCGGCCCGGTTCGGGCACCAGGGAATCAGGGAGATGCCGGGCAGATGCTACTGACGGCCCTTCCCCAAATCCCGCTCCTCTTTTCGCCTCGGATGCCGAGCGCTTCTGCCTTCGGGGACCAGATTTACCATCGTCCCTAGCTTGGAAAACCGTTTGGGTTGGGTTCACCCGGTCTCTGCCGTACGCAGGACGGAACGACCCCCCACCGCCCCCCTCCGAGCGACCCACCTGCGGACAGCTCCCCTCCGAAGATGACTGCTTTCGCCCCCGACGTCGTCACGCAGTACACCAGGGAATCCGAGCGCAGATTGAAGTTGATGAGGGCCGCCTCGACGCCGATTTTCGCCATCCCCAGCCAGAGGCCGACAAACTCGGGGCGGCTCTCCGTGAAGATGGCGATGACGTCCCCCACCCGGAAACCTTGTTGGTAGAAGTAGTTCGCCACGGCGTTGGAGTATTCATCCAGCTTCCGGAAGGTCCACTGTTCGCCGGTGGTTTCGTAAATCAGGGCCACCTTGTCGGGATGCCGGCGGACGACGTCCTGGAAAATCTTGGGGATGGTGCTCCTGGCTTTTTGATGCCTTCGCAACTCGTACTTGACTCGTAACAGCACCGAGAGGCCGCTGCGGCAAAGGGAGGAGCGCGACGCCTTCGTTTGCAGCGCCGTCGCGTTCGGGGACGCTCCTATAACCCACCTGCGCCTCCCGCTGGCCCCCCGCCTCAGACAGCTCAGGCGGCACCCCGAAACCGCCGCTGCCCTACAGGAACGCCGGCTGCTCGTGGTAAATAAACGGCGCGCGGCAGCTCTTCCGGCGCTTCCCGCGGACACCCAAGCCCGCAGGAGATACTAAAGAGGGCGAACGACACCTTTGATGACGGCGTCTGCCATCCTAAAATTACAAAGGCACCGGCACCTTTTGCTTTCAGCCGGAAAAGCTGCCCCTCGGATCGCGCCGCGCTGCCCCGGCCGCAGCGCCGAGGCCGTCCCCTTTCGCCCACAGGACACGGGGAGCGCCGGGACGCGGTGCCGGGCACCTCTTCCCCCCGTGAGTCAGTCCGTGCCGCGGCCCTGGGGCGAGGGGAAGCGTGGCTACCTGGGCACGTTAACGATAATTAACGTGTAATTACGGCTCTGGGATGGCGGAGTCCTCTAAGGCCGGCGGTGCCTCAGCAGGAAGAGAACGGCTGCCTCCGCGGGTATTCGATAGCGCGAAGGGCAACTGCTCAGTCAAGGCACTGACGGCCCTAACGAGGCTTTTATTTTAATCTTCCCTAATTAACATAACGATTTGAAGTCTCCAACTGGACGGCAAACCTCGACACGCCTCAAACTGCCGCCTGTCCCTCCCTCGCCCTCGCGGGCAGCACCCCGGCCCTCGCCGACAAACCGGGTTCCGTACCCCACCGCCCCCGAGGGTCCCCTTTCCCTCCCGGCGTTGCGGAGAATAAGACCCCACGCGGAAATCGTCGCGTAAAGAGGGTTCGGAAGAACCCCCAGAAACTCGAGAGGTCGTTTAATATCAGCTCTTAACGCCCCGCGAGCCCGGCCAAGGGGGCTGGGCGCGCTGCAGAACCGAGCCCTTGGCACCGGTCGGGCTCTCGCCGCGACCCGACGCTGCGCCGTGCCAAACGCAGAACAGAGAGGCCTTTTCACTGCTGGGCTGAGCTTTCCAGACCCTGGAAGGGTTCCTTTCCGCCCGGTTTATTTGCTGTCATTATTCCCGGCTCGCGGAGGAAACAGCCCTTCAGGGCGCAGCGGGCCCCGGCAATAAGGGCACATCCTCACGGAGGCCTCAGCGACAGGCGAGGGTCTGCCAGGGGTTTGGGGAGCCGCCGGGGCCCGCCCGCTCCTCGCACCGCCTGCCCGGTGCTTTCCCACCGGCCCGACCCTCCCCGGACCCCCATCGCCGCCCCCCCCCCCCCCCCCGGCTCCTTCCAGGGGTGACCCGCGAGCGCTGAGGGGCGGCTGAGCCCACCCGGTCCCTTCACCCGGGGGGTGTGTGTGGGGTGGGGGTCCCCACTTACAAGAGGTCGCGCGGAGCCGTCCGGTAGAGCAGCCGCAGCAGCCGCCAGCCGCCGGTGCCCAGGCAGACCCCCAGCGTGGCGGCCAGGCTCCAGGACCAGGGGGCGCCCAGGAGGCGCAGCAGCCCCAGGGAGCCCAGCGAGGCGGCGCAGACCCCCGCCGGGTGCATGCTGCGGGGGGGAAGGGGCAGGGGTCAGAGCCGCGGGGGCCGGGACGGGTCTCCACCGCCGCCGCCCCCCGCCCGCTCCGTTACCTGACCGAGCCGCGACCCCCCGCCCCGCAGTCGCCGCCGCCTCGGGTTCAAGCCCCGCCCCGGACACCGCTGCCCCGCCCACCCCAGCGAGGGGCGGGACAGCGGGGATGGAGAGATTCTATTGGGTCAGGGCGCGCCTGCCGGCTTCGGATTGGGCGGGGCGCGGCAGCGTGGGGAACGCCCGCGAGGCGTCGGTACGTCGTAGCCGAGGGGCGGGGCTACCCCCCCCCCCCAACCCCGCGGGGCAGGTGCCGGGGGAGGGGCGCTCCTGGCCCGGGGTTGATGGACCCGGGGCGGGGGGGGGGGGGGGGTGGTTCTCTGCCCTCCCGGGGCTTAGCGGCCCGTTCAGGAAACGGCGTTCGTGCCCGCACCGGCACCGCGTGGGACCGGCACGCCCGGTGTTCCACGGCCCGGGACACGCACACCCGGGACACGCACACCCGGGACCGGCACTGCCCGGGTCCCCACGGCCCGGGACACTCACACCCGGGACACGCACACCCGGGATCCGCACACCCGGGACCAGCACTGCCCGGGTCCCCACGGCCCGGGACATGCACACCCGGGACACGCACACCCGGGATCCACACACCCGGGACCGGCACTGCCTGGGTCCCCACGGCCCGGGACACTCACACCTGGGACATGCACACCCGGGACCGGCACTGCCCGGGTCCCCACGGCCCGGGACACGCACACCCGGGACACGCACACCCGGGATCCGCCCACCCGGGGATCGGTACTGCCTGGGTCCCCACGGCCCGGGACATGCACACCCGGGACACGCACACCCGGGACCGGCACTGCCCGGGTCCCCACGGCCCGGGACACGCACACCTGGGACATGCACACCCAGGACCGGCACTCCTGGGTTCCACGGCCCGGGACACGCACACCCGGGACACGCACACCCGGGACCGGCACTGCCTGGGTCCCCACAGCCCGGGACACACACACCCGGGACATGCACACCCGGGATCCGCCCACCCGGGGATCGGTACTGCCTGGGTCCCCACGGCCCGGGACACGCACACCCGGGACATGCACACCCAGGACCGGCACTCCTGGGTTCCACGGCCCGGGACACGCACACCCGGGACACGCACACCCGGGACCGGCACTGCCTGGGTCCCCACAGCCCGGGACATGCACACCCAGGACACACACACCCGGGACCGGCACTCCTGGGTTCCACGGCCCGGGACACGCAGACACGGGACCGGTACTGCCTGGGTTCCACGGCCCGGGACACGCACACCTGGGACACGCACACCCGGGACCGGCACTGCCCGATTCCCCACGGCCCGGGACATGCACACCCGGGACCGGCACTGCCCGGGTCCCCATGGCCCGAGACACGCACACCCGGGACCGGTACTCCTGGGTTCCACGGCCCGGGACACACACACCCGGGACCGGTACTCCTGGGTTCCATGGCCCGGGACACGCACACCCGGGACACGCACACCCGGGACCGGTACTCCTGGGTTCCATGGCCCGAACACGCCCACCCGGGACCGGCACTGCCCGGGACCCCACGACCTCGGGACCCACACAACGGGGGTTCCCATGGTCCCGCACACCCGAAACCAGCACCACCCGCGACTCCACCACCCGGGACCGATACCCCCGGGTTCCCACGGCCACGAACACGCCCACCCGGGACCGGCCCCGCCCCCCAGGCACTGACCTGCCCGTTTAAGCCGATTACCGGAGGCTGCGGGATTATTAATCGCCGGGATCTGGAAGCTGGTGGGGGTCTGGGGTCCCGCACCCCCTCCCAGTGCTGAGAGCTCCGCTCGGGATCGCTCCGTCCCGCCGGGTCGCTCGGCCTCGGCCGCCCATGGCCGCCCTCTTCACCGGGAAGGTCCTGATGGCCAACCGGGAGCAGGACGAGGTGGAGACGGAGCGGGAACTGGGCCGAGCGCTGGAGAACAAGGTGCTGCTGCTCTACTTCGGCTCCGGGCAGTGCCCGCGGTGCCGGCGCTTCTCCCCGCTCCTCAGGGATTTCTTCCTGCAGCTGACGGACGAGTTCTACGTGGAACGAGCGTCGCAGCTGGTCCTGGTGTACGTGTCCCGGGACGAGACGGAGGAGCAGCAGAGCGCTTTCCTCAGGACCATGCCGAAACGCTGGCTGGCCATCCCCTTCGGGGACGCCTTCAAAAGGTACGGGCGACGGAGCGAGGCCGACGGCCTCTCCCACCGGCCCCGGCTCTGTTCCCGCCTCTTCAGCCTCCTTTTCCAGGTGTTTTGCCCTCGCGTCCAGCGCGGTGCCTTGACGGAACAACCAGGCGGCAAAGCCCTGTGGCTGCGCCTGGTCGCGAGGCCGGTTCCCTCCCGCCGGCTTTTCTCGGCCGGTTCCCATCCCGCGGCCGGAACTCGCTATTTATAACCCGAAAAGGCGACCCGAAAGGGGTGCCGGGCATTGGGAGCGCTCACGTACGCCCTGCGGCCTCGTTAGCGCCACGACGAGCTGTAATTAGTACCCAGAATTACTCCCGGCTCCGTGGGAGGACAAACCGGGGCAGGTTCACCTTTCCAAGGTCCTGCGGCTGCTGCTTAAGGGCCGCGCGGGTAAAACAGGGCCCGGGAGCCGCATCCCGGGGAGCTGGCGCCCAAATCCCCTGTGTGCCGGCCCCACATCAAGGGGGGCAAACGGGAGGGGTAAGTTCAGAACAGGCTCTGTCACCGCACCAGGACAGCCCCGGAACCTGGGATGGTGGGGATGAGGGGCGGGGAGGGGGAGGGGTGGGGAGGGGGAGGAGTGGGGAGGGCGAGGAGTTGGGAGGGTGAGGAGTGGGGAGGGTGAGGAGTGGGGAGGGTGAGGAGTGGAGAGAGTGAGGAGTGGGGAGGGTGAGGAGTGGGGAGGGTGAGGAGTGGGGAGGGTGAGGAGTGGGGAGGGTGAGGAGTGGAGAGAGTGAGGAGTGGGGAGGGTGAGGAGTGGGGAGGACAAGGGGTGGGGAGGGTGAGGGGGTGGGGAGGGTGAGGAGTTGGGAGTGTGAGGAGTTGGGAGGATGAGGAGCGGGGAGGATGTGTGGGAGGATGAGCAGCAGTGAGGATGAGGAGCAGTGAGGATGAGGAGTGCGGAGGATGACGAGCGGGGAGTGTGAGGAGTTGGGAGGGTGAGGAGTTGGGAGGGTGAGGGGCTGGGAGGATGAGGAGTGGGGAGGGTGAGGAGTGGGGAGGGTGAGGAGTGGGGAGGATGAGGAGTTGGGAGGATGAGGAGTGGGGAGGGTGAGGAGTGGGGAGGGTGAGGAGTGGGGAGGATGAGGAGTGGGGAGGGTGAGGAGTTGGGAGGATGAGGAGTGGGGAGGGTGAGGAGTGGGGAGGACAAGGGGTGGGGAGGACAAGGGGTGGGGAGGGTGAGGAGTTGGGAAGATGAGGGGCGGGGAGGGTGAGAAGTTGGGAGTGTGAGGGGTTGGGAGGACGAGGAGTGGCGAGGATGAGGAGCAGTGAGGATGAGGAGCGCGGAGGATGACGAGCGGGGAGTGTGAGGAGTTGGGAGGACGAGGAGTGGCAAGGACGAGGAGTGGGGAGGGTGAGGAGCGGGGAGGATGAGGAGCGGGGATGATGAGGAGCAGAGAGGATGAGCAGCAGTGAGGATGAGGAGCGGGGAGGATGAGGAGCGGGGAGGATGAGCAGCAGTGAGGATGAAGAGCAGTGAGGATGAGGAGCGGCGAGGATGAGGAGCGGAGAGAATGAGCAGCAGTGAGGATGAGGAGCAGTGAGGATGAGGAGTGGCGAGGATGAGGAGCGGGGAGTGTGAGGAGTTGGGAGGATGAGGAGCGGGGAGGATGAGGAGCGGGGAGGATGAGCAGCAGCGAGGATGAGGAGCAGTGAGGATGCAGAGCGGCAAGGATGAGGAGCAGTGAGTGTGAAGAGCAGTGAGGATGAGGAGTGGCAAGGATGTGTGGGAGGATGAGGAGCGGGGAGGGTGAAGAGCAGTGAGGATGAGGAGTGGCGAGGACCGCTCCCCTTCCCAGTTTGAGGTCCCTCCCCGCTTTGCCTTGCAGGGAGCTGGAGCTGCGGTTTGCCGTGTCCGAGGTGCCGGCGGTGGTGGTGCTGAAGCCGAACGGGGACATAATCGTTGGAAACGCCGTGGAAGAGATCCAGCGCCTGGGTCCCGCGTGCTTCCGAAACTGGCAGGAGGCAGCCGAGCTCGTGGACCGAAATTTCCTCTTGGCGGAGGATTTTGAGAAGTGGCGCGGGAGGAGCATCACCGACCCCATCCGCCGCCTCAAGTACAAGCTGGACAAGAAGACAGAGGCGAAGGAAAGGCAAGAGGAGGGCGCGGAGTCCCCGTAGGGGCTCAAGGAGGTTGCGGCCGCGCTGGCTGGCGTGGCCGGGGACGTCCCTCGGGTCGCTGCCCACCGTCGGCTGAGCGGCGACGTCGGTCTGGGACGTAGAAATCCACGAAAATCGCGTTAGTTTTCCAAAAGGGGAATTGGTTTTTTTTTAAGGGAAACGTGGTCTCCTCCCACGCGCGGCTTTTCCTGCCTGGAAAAGGGGTTAGAGCGGCGGGGATATTCCAGCCCTGGCTGCAGCGCGTTTCCTTTCCGACACCCCGGCGGGCGAAGGTCTCGCCGTTACGTCTTTGCCACCTGTTTACCAAAAAACGAGGGACAAACGCGGCTGCAGGAGGCCGGCCCTCGCGGGTGACCTGTCAGACGGCTTAAAAAGCGGGAACGGCGTTAGAAAACCCCGCAGCACGGAGGAGCCGGGGCAAGCGGCAGCGGGCACGGAATCCCAACGCTGTGCCGACACAGGCACCCGCCCGCTCCGCGAGCACGTCCTGAGAAATCCCCCGTGGGCTGAAAACCGTCGCGTTGGACAAGCCCTGCTCCATGACCCGCACGCCAGCACGCAGAGCTTGCCTCCCTCCGCTAACCCCGGTCGCCGTCGGCTGCTGCGGAGCGCCCGGTAATCCGCCGGGAAGCCGGATCCCATCCCGGGTGGAAGATCTGCCCGTCCCTCCAGCTACGGCGGCGGGCGGTGATCCTGCCGGGGCAGCCCGCTCCTGGGCGAACGCCGCTCTGCTTCGTCCTGCCGGCAGGTCTGCACGACGCTTCCGAGGGGGAAGACCCTCTGGAGCCAGAACGTTACGGAGCCTGCTGGGAACCCTGCTGCGCACATCCCCCTTCTTCCGTAACCAAGGGGTCTGGGAAGCGGGAGGAAAGGGAAAAGGACCACGGAGCTGCTCGTTTCTGGTGCCCTGTTCCCCGCCGTGTCGCTGGGGGGATGAGTGGAGCGTTTCCGGAAGCTTGGCTGGATCCAGGAAGGAGCTGGCGTGTGGAAGACACCGAGAGGCCGCACCAGGCTGGCTCAACCTGTTATCCCGCTTCATCCTCCCTCTCCTCACCCAGCGAGGGGCAGGGAGGGGAGGAGGAGAAGGTAAACGCGGGGGTGACACTCCGCTTTAGGGGGTGTCCCTCCGGCGCACGGACGCCGCGGGAAAAGGGGCGAGCGAACCCCAAAAGCGCTTTCGGGTGACGTCTGCGCCGGGGGAGCGAAGCCGCGCTGGCCGGCGGTCACCAGGGGAACACCATTCCGTCTACCTCGGGCACAAGCCGTTAGAAATCCCGAGTTCGGAGCGTGGGGCGGTGGGAGGGGGCGGGGGGCAGCGCGTACACCCGTTACTGACTCCGGTCGGGTGCTGCTCCCCCTCCCCACGGAGCTTGGATGGCGATGGAAGGACGCTCTCCGCCTGAATTCACACTCGGTAACATTAACGTGGGGTTTTCCGGCTCTGCTCGCTGTTTCTGTGGATCAACCGTCGTTTTTTCCCTGTTCAAGACCCAAAGTTGCCCTTTCCTCGGCGGTTGGCGCAGGCAAACGCCATGAGCGACGCCGAGCTGCGGCGAGAAGTGAATCTGCCAGCACGGGAAAGCGCTGCTGTGCCCACGTCGCCGCCGCCACGGAGAGGAACAAGGCCTTTAGCCCTTCCTCTTGGATTTCTGGGTCTGTTTTCCGCCCCCATGAGAGCAGCCGGGACGCCACGAGCGAGCTTCGCGCAGACACAGGGCGTGGGGCCGCTCTCCCCTCGCGCTGAAGCTTCGCTTCGTTCCGGGCGCGTAGCACTTGCTCCCCCTCTTCCCTGCGTTGCACGGTCTCCGTACGGAGGGCCCCGCTGCCCGGGGATGGTGAAACCACCGTATCCTTCGGGTTGGAAAAGGCCGTTGAGGTCGTCACGTCCGGCCGTGAACGCGGTGCGGGGGGTGGCGAAGCTGCTGGCGCGAGTTTCAGACAGCACAGGGTTAAGGAGAGCCGGAGGGAGGAGGATGGGTCCCATCCCCTGGATAGCCTGGGAGGTGAATAACTTCACCATTCCCAAGAGGAACGTGGAAAACCCACACCGCCTGACACCTGGCCGAGGTGGCAGACGCGGCGAGGCCCCGCGGCAGAGGCGCCGGGTGGCCCGGCGGAGACGTGAGAGCCCGGCCGCAGCGGGACGCCGGCGCTGGCTGGATTTTCTGGTGTCACCGGCAAACGCTTGGGATAAACCCAGGGACTTCTCACGGGAGGCGATGGGCTCTTCCTCGTCGGGGTTTGAGCGGAGGAAGGACGACGAGGGAGGGAAGACGTTCGCTGCAGCTCGCCTAAACCCACCTTTCTCCTGGGAAACCGGAGAGATGGACACGGGAATGCACGCGGATATTCCGGGCTTGTTTTCAGTATCCAGCTCCCTAAATGTGGGGTTCCATCTGTGGAAAGGGCGTGAAGACACTCGATAATTGAAACCGGATTCGTTAACTTCCTAGAAAACAGGGGTAGGAAATGAGGGAACACTGCGAGGATGCGAGTTCACCCCACGCTTCCCTATTCTTGCCGGGCGTTTTGTCGCGCCAGGAGGGAGGCTGCTCCCCCTCCTTCCGATGAGGGGCCCGTGGGGCGTCGGAGGTGTGCACCCAAAGCCGTAGCCGGGGGGAAAAAGGGCTCGGGAAGGCTCTGCGGCGGGTGCTCCGCCTCGCCACGGACGGGCCGGGAGCCCGGGATCGCGCCGGGACCACAGCGGGATCGCCGAGCGGATGCCTTCCGCCCGGCCGCGGATGCCAGGCTGCTGCCTGGGCTTCGCCCCGCGGCCCCGCTCCCGGTGATCGCGCCGGCGGCGCGGGCGTCCCGGTCGTCGCGGTGTTCCGCGTCGCCAGACACCTGCGGGGCATCGACAGGGGATTTCGAATCTTGCGGGAGCCCTTCCGGAAAGGTGAAGCCTTGGGCAGCCCGCCTGTTTGCTCACAAACCGGCAGGTTGGTTCAGCCAGAGCGACCCTGTCTCCTTGCTGCCGTATTTATTTGACCCGAGGAATTTAGCCGCCCCCGGACAGCTCAGGGTGGCTTCTCCCTGCGCGGATAAACATGGAAGTGTCTTTTCCTGCGACGAATTGCATCCGTAGGTAAAATTCCAGAGCGCTTCGCCATCTAAGCGCGCAGGTTTCCTCCCAGCGGGGATGCAAAACCGCTCCAAGTGCCGCCCACGGCACCTGCAGCTGCTCGTGGCTGAGCGAAGCCGGCTGGAAGGAAGGGCGCCGGGGGCGATCCCGACGGAAAACCCGGGATGCGTCTCCGGGAAGGAGTCCAGGTGGCACGACTCGAAGAGAGGCTGAAGCTGGTGATGCTCTGGGAGCCCAAGCCAGCGTGATGCCCTGGAGGGGTGCTCCAGCAGGGCTGCCGAGCCGTCCCGTCCGGCACGCCGGCGCTTTCCCTCTGCCCTCTTTCCCAGGATAGCCTCCTGGCCGCTCTCCAGGCTGGAGCCTGAGTAAACAGACCCAAACTGAGGGTGAAGAGCGCAGTTATCGCAGGCTCGGTGCCGCTCCGGAAACCTCACGCGGCCTGGCAGCGTTAACAAAACCCCTTCAGCTGCTTGCTGGAACGAGAAGGCTCCTGGAGCAGTGCCACCCCCTGTGCCAAGGCATCCGGAGTTCCCTGCCACCCCGGTCCCCACGCCCACGGCCGCAAGCTGTCGCTCGAGGGCACGGTGGCTGCCTGACCCCCGGCACACCGAACGAGCCGGGTCGGCCACGCTCCTCGAGGGCGCAAGAGAACGGGACCCGCCTGGGCTGGCTCCTTCTCCTTCCCGGGCACCTTCCCGGGCTCGGGGACTGCGTTCCTCTCCCGGAGGTTGGCCTTCGGATGTGAAGACGCGAAGGTACGTCCCCGCAGCAGGAAGCTCGGGCTCTTGGAATCCCACCCGGACCAAAGGCAGCGTGGCACCGCAGCGAGGGTCCTGGCGAGGAAAGGCTGGGCGATATCCACACCCGTCCGCCCCCGCGCGTGGGTTTTCTCCTCGCTTGGGTGTTCAGCGCTTGGTGTGTTCTGTCTCGCGCAGGGCTGGGGTGTTTGGGAACGGTAGCCGCACGGCCGTGCCGCAGCGAGGCTGCCTGGGGGAGGCGAGGATGACAGCTGACCCTGCACAATAAATCGCAATTTTCCTCCTTATAATTTGACACGGTCTCCCGTGGCACCCTCAGAACCCAGCTTAGGGAGTGCGGACTGGGCCGTGGGGCGGTGAGGTGGGCTGGGAACTGGCTGGAGGAAGGAGCTCAGAGAGTTGTGGTCAATGGGGCAGAGGCCAGTTGGAGGCTGGTGGCTAGTGGTGTCCCCCAGGGGTCAGTGCTGGGTCCAGCACTGGTCAATATATTCATCAGTGACCTGGATGAAGCTTCATTAAAAACAGATCCCAGGATCTCAGTTACGGCTCCGGCGCCGGACGTTTTCGGGCTCCAGCGGACGCGGCGCGTGCGAGTTGCTGCTGGAGGGAACGGGTGGTTTGGAAGGGAGCGGGAGGAGCGGGAGCGTAACCGCGGCACCGTGCCATGGGGATGGGCTGGGGGAGTTGGGGGGTTCAGCCTGGAGAAGGGAAGCTCCGGGGAGACCTCAGAGCCCCTTCCAGTGCCTGGGGGGCCACAAGGAAGCTGGGGGGGGGCTTTTCCCAAGGGCAGGGAGTGACAGGACAAGGGGTGATGGGTTTAAACGGAAAGAGGGAGATGGAGATGGGCCATCAGGAAGGAATTCTTCCCGCAGAGGGTGGGGGGCACTGGGACAGGTTCCCAGAGAAGCTGTGGGTGCCCCATCCCTGGGAGTGCCCAAGGCCAGGCTGGAGGAGGCTGGGAGCACCCTGGGCTGTGGAAGGTGTCCCTGACCATGGCAGGGGGGTTGGAACTGGATGATCTTTAACCCAAAGCATCCTGTGATTCTGTGATCGCAGCCCCCTGTCTGGAAAACACTCCCAGGCCGAAAAACATCTTGACGCAAGCGGTAGCTGTTTCCGTGGCTCCTCAAAATCTTACCAAAATCAGGGCTTGGGGTTTTGTTTTTAGAACAAGAAACCCTCAGAGGTTTGGATTTGGGGGTTGCTGAGCAGAAGCCGGGGAGGGCTGTGGTCTCGGGTATGCCCACACCTGGGGGATCGGGCAAGGACCACTTTCGGCCCGGCCCTGCCTGAGACGCTCATCCTTTCCCCCCTCCAAACCTTCCCCTCGCCGCCGGTGAGCTCCCAGCGGTTCGCTCGTTGGGAAGCACGGGAAGCTCGCTGGGTGGCAAGAGCGGGGCTGCTGTGCCGAAACGGTCCCTTTTCTTTGCTATTTAACACACACACACAAAAAAAAAAAACCCAACCCAACCCTGTCTGGGTTATGCAAATCGCGCGATCAAACGAACGTACGCCGCGCACCGTTTCCTACACGGAAGGAAGCAGGTTTGGCTCGAGCGGCCACGCTCGCCGACGGGCGCCGCTGCCCGTTATTTCGGGCCGGTCGCCCTCGCACGCAGCTGCCATGGGCCTCTGGGTGCGGAGGTGAAACACCTCCGAATCTGTGTTTTACCTAATCCGGCTGCGAGTCGAAGCTGGGCGTTTTCGGAAATCCTGCTGCTTTCCGACCCAAACGGTGACGGCTGAGCCATGGGAGACCCAGAACCAAGTGGTACGTGACGGCTTCTGCAACCAACCTTTCCTGGGGTCTGGGGGCGCGACGTGCCGCAGCTCGGGCCGCGGGCCGCTCCGGGGTGCTGGAAACCGGCGGTAAGTTCCTCTAGCGGGGTTTTGCACCGAGATCCCGGCTGCTCCGCGCTCTGGTAGGCGGGAGTTACTCGGCGCGGTCGCGCTGGACCGATGCACGCGAGAGGGAAGGACGCGAACCCCTTTCGGGAGGCAGAAGGCGCAGCGCTTTCTCTGCGGAGCCCGGGCGTGCGCGGCGCTGCTGCTCCCACGTCGTCGGCTCGAGTCCCTCTGACAAAAATCGGCTGCAAGTCCTCGTTCTCGAAGGCGACAACCTTAACCGTGGCCACAATCAGCTTGAATTGGAGTGACACTTACCGCCCGAGCACCTAAGCGGCCCCTGTACCACCCAGAGCACGAGTCCCTCCTGCCAGAGCCCCACGTTCAGCGGGGACCAGGCCCTGGTGCTTCAGAGGGGGCAGAAAGAGACCTCGCCGGCTCTGCAATCAGGGCAACGGCGTTGCAGCTGCCTTAGTCCTTTCCCTCCCGTCGCGTTCCGACGCATCGTTATCCGTTCGGCTGGAAAACCCTTTATTCCCGCTTCTCCGTCAGCAGCCAGACCTCCTCGGTGGGGAAACCTTCAGCTAACGCGGTTTTCACCGCTCACGGTCGGACGTGGGGACGGTGGAAGGGCCCCTCGGTGTGTGATGAACCGAGCCAGCCGAGCTCGGTTAGAAACCGTGCCGCGAGCTAGCGTTCTCCCCGCCGCCGCGCGCTACGGGGAGCTTTTCTGCCCAGCCACGTCCGCACCGCCCCCGGTCGGGACCGGAGGCGGGAGACGCGCAGACCCTGTTTCTGCTCCGCGTTTGCCCCTTTTCCTCCCCGCCCGGAGCTCGCGGAGGTCTCGCCGCGGCGCCGCGCGCGAAGGTCGGGTCAGGCAGAGGCGGACGCGGCGGGCAGCTGCTGTTGAGGGCGTCCGGCGGGGCGATGTACCTGCGCCTGAGCGGCGGGCGTTCGGCTGCAGGAGGAGCGCAGCTGTGGCCGAGGGCACCGAAAGGCTGCCGTAAGCAGCTTCCTGCCTCAGCTGTTGGCCTACAGTCTCAGTCCCATCCAGCGTTTTACCGGGGGGGGCTGTCTTCAAGGCCAGGCTGGATGAGGCTGGGAGCACCCTGGGCTAGTGGAGGGTGTCCCTGCCCTTGGCGGGGGGGCTGGGTGGGATTTACGGTCCCTCCCACCCAAACCGTTCCGTGATTCCATGATACAAGCCTGATCCTGCAATAAACCCACCAAACCCGGGAACCTGTTTCGGGGACCCCCCTAGAAACAGCCCTATACCTCGAGCGCCGCCGCGGTTCTAGGTTTGTCGGCGCGCCGGTTTTTCACGCGCGACCCCAATCCCACCCGCGACGCGGCACGACTGTAGCGGTCGGGTTGCGGCGAGGACTCCGAGCGCGTCTCAATCCCACCCGGTACGGTCCGTTCGGCAGCTCTTTTGCAAAACCAGCAGGGCTGGCGTGAGCTGTTTGGTTCAGGCCTGGTTTTTAGCCGACGAGGGTCTCGGACTCATTGCTCCGCTGTTAGCCGGGGGGTTCTGCTGCTTCCCAGCGCTGGAAGCAGCTGCTGTGCTTCGCTGGCGGCGTAAATTCTTCGCACCGCCGCCAACACTTCCTCATTCTCAATACGGAAGGAACAAGCAGCCGGGACGTGCCTGCAGCCGCGCTTCCCTGGCTTAACCGAGGGTCCCCGGAGGAACCGCACGCCGCGGGGGGCTGCCGTCTCTCACGACGCCTCCGCCCAACTCCCCTTTTCATCTAAAGCCGGCGATGGCCTGGGTTTTGTTTTGTAAACTCACGCACCCGCGCCCCGTTCTCCGCCGCCAGGCGTCTCAGGAGCATCGCCGGCGCTCACGCCAAGGAGGCGAGGCGTTGGGCGGGAATTCTCCTTTCCCACCCCGCGGCACGTTGGCGCGTCCCCTCGTTAATACGTTCTGCTGTTTAGGACCTCTGACCTTGCTGGCGTTTCCTCTCGGCTCCGGGCGAGCGCGGCGTTCGGCGGCGCCTCCCACCCCCTCGAACAGCAGCCGATGGGTAAAATTCGGCGTTCGCCGGGGCCTCGGTTCCGCTGAAGCGGGAAGAGAGGAGAAATCAGCGGCGGATGGGAGGCGGTCGTGGCTCTGCAAAACCATTGGCGAGGAACGCGGATGGTTGGGCTCGGAAACTGTTGTTCCTCCGGCTGAGGCGCCGATGGAGGCAGCTGGAGCATCGTCCTTTGCCGCCAGCCGTGTCCGGGGTCTCAGCGGGGATGTCTCGGCTGGAGAGGGGGGATGTCACGCAGGAGCGGCGGGCGGCACTTGGAGAGTTTGACTTACTTGGCCCAAGCCGGTTGGAACCGCGCTGCAGCTTAGCGAGCGGGGGTTTACACAGACGCTGCTGAAGAAGCGTTGGGTCCGTTTACACGGAAACGGGAGCATCGCCCCAGCGGGAAAACTCGGGTGTTGTGTCGCGAAGCGCACGGCCGAGCGCGGAGAAGGGGAAGGCGCTAGCGGGAACGGGCTTGTGACGCCCGGGGTTGGCGACGGCACCGCGCCGAGTTCGGGGTTTGGGTATTCACCTCACGTCACGGTAACTGCGGCTGGAAGGGAAGTGATGCTTCTGCTGCGGGGCAGAGAGCTGCCCCTGCTAAAAACATCCTCGGTGCTCTGCGCGCCCGCCGCTGCTGGGGCTCGCCCTGCCGAAGCGGCGGCAGCAGGCAGAGGAGAGCGGCGAGGTGCCCAGCAGGCAGACGGCGCAGAGGAGGCCACAGCTTTGTCCGTCCGAGGACTTCGCACGACCGCGGCGACGCTCCCGTGCGGACGCGCTCCTTTAGGATCCAGCCTAGCGCTGCCTCTGAGGGGATTTCTGCTGGAATTCGCTAAGGAAGAATAGGGATACGCTGTCCTTCAAGGAACATCTCCAGAGGGTTAGTTCCCAGATCAGCCTTCCGGTTGTCCAGTGAGAGGACCGGGGGTAAACTCAGGCGCCCGTTGGCAAAGGCGGCTGCGGAGTCAGGGACAAAGGACTGAGCCGGAGCCTCTTCCGCACCTGCGGTCCCGTATCCCAGCGCCGCAGCGGATGCTCTGCTACCTAATCCTCCCCGGTCAAGGCGAAGGGCTTTATTGGGATTGAAAGATAAACCCGTTTGAGGGTATTTACGGGAGCCTCGGCACACCTGCCGGGCGCCGGGGCTCCGTTTTAATCCACTAAGGACAACGTACACGGAGATCGGCAGTTGGGAGCGCACGGTTCGTCGGGAAGGGACACCTTGAAGCGACCGACGACGCTGTGACAACGAAGAGCAAATCATTTCCTTGATGAGACACGTACAGGGCAGATGAATCTTTTGGCCCAGACCCATACGTGCCAAAAAGCCACCCGAAAGGCTTCCGAGAGAGGGGACAAACCGCTCCTGGATGACCAAGGGGCTGCATACAGGGGAGCACGTGGTGGCAGTGAGAACGCAGCTCCTCGCATCCGCTAGAGCAGGGCCGGGAAAACACTTCATGCCCAGTTTTTCCACCCTCCTGCTGCGTAGGAACACATGGAAGATGAAGAGTGAGACGAAGCGAAAGGCTTGGGAGAACCCGAGGTTCTCGCCTACCGCAACAGCTGCTTTCGGAAGCGGAACGTTTCGCTTTGCCCGTCACCAGGGCTGCTCAGGTTGAGTCACTTCTTCCTGCTCTACAACCCCCTGCTAGCGGTAAACAAGAGAAGCGAAAGACGTCAGCCGCCGGAGCAGTTAAAATTCAAACTGAACCGGGCTCGCTCGTGCCTCCTGCGGAAAAGCCAGGAGGAGAAGCCGGGTGCCGGTCCCAGGTCACCCGCCGAGCGGGAAATGCTGATTTATCCGCGTCAAGCAGGGCAGGTGCTGGGTTCAGTTTGCAGCTCCCCATCGCTGGTGCTTTTAAACCCCTTCCCCAGGCCCCCCAGGGCCGTTCGGGGCAGTTCCTTGCCGTTCCTTCAGGCCTCGGTGGTTCACGGTAGAAAACCGAACGTCTCTTTGCGCCTTCGCGGTGTCTCGTTCCCCTTTGGAGCAAAACCTCCGGAAAGATTTACGGAATGGGGTCGCCATAAAACCCTCCTGGTTTGCCCAGCAAAGGCACGGGAGCCGGGAGCGTCCCCAGCTCGCGTCTCGACGCCGGGGGGGACGCAGCTGCCGGCCCACGCGGCTCAGCGCTGACGGCGGGTGGATGCGTGGCGACCCTGAAGGTCCCGCCCGGCCGTCCTCGCGCCTGCGTCCGGTTTTGAGCCGATGGGAGGGTTGGATTGGTCGAGGTTCGTGGCTCGGACTCTGCAACTAAAGGGTTGTCAGAGAGCGCTGTGGTTTGACAGCAAACAAGGAGCTCTGTGGGACAAACCCCTGCCGTTCTCCCTCCAAACCCTTCCTCTGCGTCCTCTGCCGTCTGCCCGGAGGAACAAAAGCGTCGAGACAGGCGCCCGTACGTGCCCAACGCCCCTTCCCAGCGCTGCGGCGGGGCCAGCCTCGTGCTCCTCCGCGCCCCTTTGGCGGGGAGGGTGGGAGATGGCCAGGACCTTTCCCGGATCAGCTCCTGATCGAAGCCCGACGGGGCAGATCCCTGTGGCTCAGGACTGAGGCGAGGCCCGGGTGAGCTGTAACCGGGACACAAACTGGCTTTTCTACCAAGCAGTGTTTGAGCAACGTCTGCAGCTACTTGCTCACTGCTCGTGGGTGAAGCAACGCTAGATTTAGGTCAACCACATCCTGTTTCCTGGAATGTGAAAAGGACAAAGAATGAAGTTTTCTTTTGTTTTCATCCACTTTCGTATTTTTAAAACTGGTTTTTCCCCCTTTACCTTCTTGTCTTTGTGGCAAATTTCAGCCTGAGTCAATTTGAGCTTCAGCCCTCGGTGACAAAGGCGTGAGAGCGGGAAGTGAGATGAACAGCATCGCCCGCCCCCGCGGAAGACGCGCGCGCGCGCTCGCCTCCAGCCCGCTAGACGTGCAGCCACGAGCAGGACACGCTTACGCCTCAGGGGAGCGTGGCGGGAGGGCACTGCCCCTCACCCGGGGACAAGCCCCGGTTGCGTTTTGTACGCCGGGTAACTCGCACCCGCTGGGGACGGGACGAGGTGGCGGATTTCGTAACGTAGGTCGTATCACGTGTGGTGTTGAGAAACGGGCCCCGCGTGGAAAACGTTGCCCCACACAGACACGTGATGCAGGGGGAAGGGGCAACTTCTGCAACGCAGCCAGCCCGGGGCACGGGGCTTCTGCCGACACAGGGCGCGCGGGCGGGTGCGATGGAGGTGCGGGACGCGGCGCAGCATCCCCGGAGCCCCGCCGTCCCGTCTGCCAGCACCCAACCCCGGAGAGCGGCATGACCTCAGCCCGGAGCGGCTACGGTAAAGGACTCCGCAGCTGCTCCGGGGTCTGATCGCAACCCGTCTCCCGCCCCGGACCCCTGCGGACGCGTTTTCTGGGGGTTCTGCCCAAGGAACCTCGATGAATTTCCTGTTCCCAAAGTTTTCTCGTGGACGCCACCTCACCCCCGCCAGGCCCTCGCACCGTTCGTCGCGTTCCCGGGGGAGCTGCGCGGGGCAGAAGGGCTCAGCCGCGCTCCCGGGCGCCGCCGGGCACCGTCCCGCCGACCTCGGGGAGCTTTGGGTCAGGCACCGCGGTGAAAGGATTTCTCCTCCGACTCCAGGTCTCGACAGTCAGGAGAGGACACCCGAAAACAGGAAGCGGTACAGCGAGATATTCCGGAGCCTGGATGCCATAGAGATCTCGTTTGGAAACGCGTAGGTAGCGAAACGGGGCTGAAACTTGTTTTCCGGGTCTTTGCGACCTTCGTTGATCCAATTGGGTTGTTTTTCACCGTGCAGGATGGTGGACATGTTCGCTGGGGACGCTGAGGGTGCCGACAGCGCTGACAACGTCGACCCGGCCGCGGAAAGAGCGGACGTTCCGGTAGGCGAAGAACGGGATCCGGTTTAATTAAGGAAATTAGGGATGTCCATTGCCAAAGTGCATGATTCTACACGGCTAAATTCTACGTTATTCACCTTTTTTTTTGCGGTGAGCGTCTGTAAAAAGCAGTTACAGCTCTTACTCGGATAGACGGAGCTGTAGAACACGGGGTTACGACAGGGTCGGAGGCGGCAACAGAGCAGCCGGTGTTTAGTGGAGACATTCGGGCATTTAACCGCTTGGATGGATATTTGCCTGAAAAAGGAGACGTGGAAACTGCTGGCTCAGGTTCCGCGCGCGTACACAAGGATCAGGCAGGACGGCAAACCCGGAATAGGCTTGAGCCACGCACCAGACATCTCCACATGACCTTAAGAAACAGAAAGCCCTTTAAACCAGGACTTGACGTTTTTCGCTCGCCTTGGGCAGGACGGGACTTTGGGGGACAACCGGGCTCCGTCCGTGCTTTGCCGCGTAAACAAATGGAGCAGGAACCGGGTTTTTCCCTGACGGGCGCCGTTCTCGCGGAATCGCGTTCTCCCACGGGTGAAACTTAGAAAGAAAAGCGGAATATTTGGGGACTTACGGTGAAATAGGAGCTGGCAGCGTTCCGTCCCGCAGCCCCTTTGCCAGCCTCGATCTCTGCCCGTGTTTCCTCGGCGTTTCTGTGCGGGGCAGACCTTCCCGCCGCGCTCCCCTCCCTCTCTCCGCTCGCAGGCTGTTTTAACGGCCCCGGCTTGCTCAGCTCAGCAACCTCAGCATCCAGCTGGCCTTCTGAGAAATCCCCCCAGTTTCTTAAACCACCTTTTCCTTCACCGTTTTCCTCTTTTCTTCCCCCCTCCCACAGCCGAGCGAAAGTTTCTCCAAGAGCAAACCCAGCCCGGAGCGGCAACAGGCAGACATAACAGGTAACATTGCTAATTAAAAATCTGAGAGAACACGTAGTCAATCACCTGGCAACGGTCCCGGCAGCCTCCTAACGACACGGACGGACGGGGCCGTCCTCTCCGCCGGCCTGCGGGCAGCAAGGACGCGGACGCTCGTTTGAGGTCAGAGGTCCCGCCGCGTCCTCCAGCACGCAGACCTGTCCACCCGTTAACGTCTCGTGAAGGAGCGTCTCATGGGGTCTTGGTTTCTAAATGCCGAGGCGTCGATTCCCAGAGGTCTGTCGGGTTTAAGCGCAGCAAAGGTCAGCCCAGTGAAGCTCGGGAGATGCTGAAACCCTTCGTTACCCGCTGGGAGGACTCTTGGCATCTCTTTTCGGCGGCATCGGAAAATGCGACGTCAAATCGGTTTTTCATCCCCACGAAGCGAAGAAAAATAATTTCTAAGCTGCTTTCTCGCAGGGTTTGGCTTGAAGTGTGTTTAGATTTGCTTGCTGCAGCATGACGGGTCTGCCGTAGGTTCCACCAAGGAACAAGAGTCCTTCCTGCACCCCCCCAGTAACCCCCCAGGTCCTTCACTTTGGGTTATCAAAACAAATTAAATCTAAATATCTAATTAAAAATGGGGGGCGGGGGAATACACCTCGGTAATTTGCCCGGGACTCGCGTGGTTCCAGGGGTGGGATGGCACGTGGTCACCGTGAAGTTGATCCAAACGGTATTCTTCAGGGAAAGACCTTTTTCCACGGCTGTTATCCGAGCATTTCGCAGCACCGACCCCTGAGGCTCCAGTTTTGCCACTCCTGGGGGATCCTCTGCCCGTCAGCCAGAGCTGTTCCAAACCTGGGTTTACTCTGTTGCAGTTCAGGAGGCAGACGACATGCTGATAAAATGCGAAGGTGGCATTGACGCAGCCCTCGAGTACGCCAAAACGTGGTGCAAATACGTCAAGGAGCTGCTCGGCTGGATTGAAAAGCGTCTGAGTTACGGTGAGGCCCTGCACTTCCTGAGAGTTTTCGGTTTTAAACCACAGCCAGGAGCACACACGGCAAGAACCTGGCCAGACACCAACCCTTTCGGTTGCTTTTGTCCGAAGATCATTGAATCACGGAACGGTTTGGGTTGGGAGGGACCTTAAAGCCCCCCCAGCCCCCCTGCCATGGGCAGGGACACCTTCCATAGCCCAGGGTGCTCCCAGCCTCATCCAGCCTGGCTTTGGGCACTGCCAGGGATGGGGCACCCACAGCTTCTCTGGGCAACCTGTCCCAGTGCCCCCCACCCTCTCTGGGAAGAATTCCTTCCCCATGGCCCATCTCCATCTCCCTCTTTCCATTTAAACCCCTTAGCCCTTGTCCTGTCACTCCCTGCCCTTGGGAAAAGCCCCCTCAGCTTCCTTGTACCCCCCCCCCAGGCACTGGAAGGGGCTCTGAGGTCTCCCTGGAGCTTCCCTTCTCCAGGCTGAACCCCCCAACTCCCCCAGCCTGGCCCCAGGGCAGAGGGGCTCCAGCCCTCTGATAAGGACACAGAGTCGGAATTTCTGCCCTGAGCGACCCTCACTGGCTGGAATACCCTCTGGCTTTGCCGAACCCACCTCTGCAACCGTCACCCTGGTGTCTAATCTACTCTGCCCTTTTCCAGAGACAGAGTTTGCCAAAGGGATGGTGAAGATCGCAGAATCGGGACGAAACGCCATCTTCCAACAGGTACGGCTCCTGGGGATGCTCCTCCTCACTGCACGGGGTTCCCTCCGGAGGAGGAGCGAGCGTGGGGCTGGCTGCACACGTGAACCGGCTTGTAGAGCCCAGCTTAACTCCTACGGCAAACAGGCCCCCCAAAACCTTCCTGAAACTCTCACGTTGGACCAGTTCCTCCTTTTCCTTCTGTTGACTTACGACACAGGGTGGTGGTTTGGAAAATTAGAAGGCTGAAGTGGGAAGGAGCCATTGCCCAGCCTAATAACTGGTCTCGGACACCCCCCCACCTCAATTAACCAGTGCAGACCTTGGTCACAGCTACCGAAACCCTCGTTTAGGGAGGCTGCAGTGATTATCCATCACCTCACACCCTCGGGTTTGGTTTCTGCAGTACAACATGCCCCTCCGGGCGCTCTATACCATGGTCCTGGAACACGACATCAAGGTGGGAAATTCGGCTAGCGAGACGGCAGGATTGCTCCAACAGAAGTTCTACCAGGTACGGAGTTTCTGCGGGGCCTGGGTAACTCTGCTGAGAGATGAGGGGGGTCTGTGATGCTCCCACCTAGCAGAAGGGACTTATCCCCATCAGTGGGGTTGGCGGGATGACGGAAGGAAACGCACACCGAGGTTGAGGAAACGGGGTGTCTCGCAAGGCTCGCTTTCCCTTGTCACGCCCTCGCCTGTCAGGCACTTCTTCCGACCTCGGGAGGAACTGCTGCCATCCCAACTGTCCTTCCTCCACAGCCTCTGTCGGCCAAGAAGAACGAAGTTGAGAAGTGGAGGAAGGAATTCAAAGATCAGTGGACAAAGGAGCAAAAGAGAATGGTAAGAGGCCGGAAGAGGGGCCTGACCTCCGCGCCCTCACGGCTCAAACTCTGAGAACAAACGTTTATGAACAAGAACCAACCGAATGATGCGATGCTCATCCTGCTGTTGAGGTACTCTGTGAGAGGGCCAGCGGCGTCCCTGTGCCACCCCGCCCGTGCCAGCGGCATCCCTGTGCCGCCCCAGCACCTCCTGCCGACCCAGGGGCTGGCGGTGGGGAGGCTGCTGGGTTCGCACAGGCTGGCAGGAGGCCGCCCTTCAGCACAGAGGGATCCCTGCGCAGGCAGCTCTGCGCCCCCGACCCCTTGCAAAATCCCAGCCCCACACGCCGGGACTACACCATCAGCCCCTTTCTCCAGGGTGTCCTGATGGAAGAGAAGCTCCAGGGAGACCTCAGAGCCCCTTCCAGTGCCTGGGGGGGTACAGGGGAGCTGGGGGGGCTTTTCCCAAGGGCAGGGAGTGACAGGACAAGGGGTGACAGGTTTAACTGGAAAGAGGGAGATGGAGATGGGCCATCAGGAAGGAATTCTTCCCACAGAGGGTGGGGGGCACTGGGACAGGTTCCCAGAGAAGCTGTGGGTGCCCCATCCCTGGGAGTGCCCAAAGCCAGGCTGGGTGAGGCTGGGAGCACCCTGGGCTATGGAAGGGGTCCCTGCCCGTGGAGGGGGGGCTGGGTGGGGTTTAAAGTCCCTTCCCACCCAAACTGTTCCGTGATTCTGTGGATTAGATGCCCCCAGGCACCTTGCAAAATGTGATCCGGGATGGCTGGGTCACTACTGAGCTGGAGGGGAAACCCAGGGACCCCCTTGGAGCTCCCGCACTTGGTGGGGGGGACAAAGGCTGCTGGTGCCCATCTGAATTACAACACCCATTCGAACCGCGAGCGGGGCGGAGCAGGGCTGTGCCTTGCTCCCCCACTGCCTTGCCGGGCTCCCTAAAGCCCGTTCCTTTGCCTGTTCCAGAACGAATCCTTGTCATCCCTGCGCAAGTCCCGCCTGCAGTACGCACAGCGCTGCGAGGAGCTGGAGAAAGCAAAGCTGTTGAGCGCCAAGGCGGAGGAGGAATACCAGAGCGCTGCCGTCGCCAACCCCGGCAGCGCCAACAAGCAGCTGGAGAAGCGGCGCCGTTCGTGCGAGGAGGCGCAGACCAAGGTGACGAGTTCCGACCGGGCGGCTGGTAATCCCAGCCGCGTCACGGCGTCTTCCCTCCCATCCCGGTGACTCTCTCCTCCTTTGCTCCATTCCTGGCCGCGCACAGGCTCAGGAAGCCGAAGCTTTGTACAAGACGTGCATCGGCGACGCCAACTTTCGGCGTCAAGAACTGGAGAAAGTGCGAGCACGGATCGTCTCCCATATCCGGAAGCTCATTTACCAAGGGGACGAGGTGCTGACGTGGGTATGTGCAGGCTTAAAATTTCTCCTCTAATCCTTGTTTCAGCGAAACGGCGGTTTGGGATAACCATTTCCCTGTTGATCCACCCTATAACCGTGGAGCTGAAGGGAGCGGAGCGTGCTGGATGTTGCTCTGCTCCCAGGAATTCTCACCTGCCTAAGCAGATTTTCAATTCCCGCTGCTTCGAGGACACTGATATCCACAGAAAAAGACGAGGGAAATATAAAAGAGAGAACAAAGCTGAGAAATAATGGCAAATAATGTTTATCCAACCTGTTAAGTAGAACTATCGGCGAGCAGAAGGGCAGGCGGCCGGTTTGGGGAGCGAGAAACTGGAGAGTGGCGAGAGCCGAGGGAGGAAAAAGCCCCTGGGCTTTGACCAGCAACGGACCGGGTTTTCTTTCCCCCGCAAGGTCACCTTAAGGATGTTCAAGCAGCGGCAGGCTCAGTCAGAACAGATTCCAGTGGGATACCAGCACCTGTCCGAGGTCTGCAAGCCGTACAAAGCGGGCGAAAAATACCTGGAGTTCATCCAGGCTCTGCAGAAGAAAGACATCCATATGGAAGTGTTCGAATTCGAGCCGCCGGCTTCCGGAGGGCAGAGGTAAAACGAGGCGGAAACCTTACGTCCTGGCCGAAGGTCCGAGACACGCGGCGTTTAAAGCCCCTGTAAGGTCAGGGGGGACGCGGCAGCGCTGCCATCGCTGATCCCAGAAACGCCGTGCCCTGGGGTCCTGGGATCCTTTCTCTCGGCGTCGCTCCGCTCACGGTCTCTAGAGACGAGCTCAGCTCCTTCTGCCGAGCGCGGGACCAGCGTTGGTAAACGCAGGGCAGCGGTTTTGCACCTCTGCTCTTCGGTTATTTGGGTCATTCGTCAAAGATCCAGGTCGTGCGGGTGCTGTTCCATTCCCACACCTGGCCCGCATGGGGGAAGAGGTGAAATTATATCCAACGAATTGGTTTTCCTAGTTTTATCCCAGGGTTTTAGTCTCCTCGAGAGCTCAGCTCGCACCTGTAGGCTGCCTGAAGCCGGCGCTTTGTCACCTCCGCGACGCCGTGTTGGCCGGATGCCGGAAAATCGTTTGCAACCCCCCCTCAGGTCCCCTCCCAGCGGCAAAAAGAAGATGGTGTTGCATTACGCCGGACCCTCGCCCGCTGCAAAGGATGCCAGCACGCCAGACGATGCGCCCCGGAAGCCGTCCCCCGCCAACGGCGAACAAGGTAGGTCGAATTTAATGAAGACAACCCAATTTTCTCTTGGGCCGCCTCCGTTTAACGTAGGTTGGTAGCCAGAAGGTGGGGGGGTGTCTCAGATTCTTGGGCCGGCGCTCACGGCTTTCCTCAGGCCGGGAGGAAGTATTGACGAGCGTTTATGGAATTTCCTGGGAGCTTGGAGTTCAACCCCGTGTTGAACTCAGGATGGTCCCTCCACCTTCCGCAGGTGCGAACAAATCCCTCTGCAGCGACACGGAAAGCCTCGGGGGGAGTTGCGAATCCCGGTCCTTGGATTCTCCCACTTCCAGCCCAGGTGAGAGGCACGGAAATCCTCACCTAATATTGCCCGGAACAGGAACAGCGTCCACACTGACCCACCTTGCGCATCCTGAGATGGGAATGACGGGTTACTCCTTCTCTCTCCTCAAGGAATCTCGGATAGGAAATTGCTGAAAGCTCCTTCCACCGGCACCGTGTCCTCCTCAGATGACTTTGAGGAGAGAGATTCCTTGCAGACGTTCGAAAACGGTGAGCCCCGCGCGTTACGGGATCCACCGGGTGGAAACCGCGCCGGGGCCTCGCGGCCTTTTCACGCTGTACCGCTGCCCCCGCAGAGAACGGCGCATCGCAGCAGCAGTTCAAGAACATCCTCCTCTCCAGCGCAGCGCAGACCCACCGGCTCCGGAAGCTGCGGGGACCGTCCAAGTGCCGGGAGTGCGATAACTTCATGGTCAGCGGCTTCGAGTGCGAGGAGGTGAGGGCTACAAGATGCCTCGCGCAGGAGCACGAGGGGCCGCTCCGCAAAGCTCCGTGTTTTTCCTTCCTCTGCATCACACGAGGCGTGTTTTTCTGTCCTCGAGCAGCTCTCTCGGGGTCCGTGGGGCTTGGCCGGTTGAGGGAACAGGAGAATTATTGAGAGCAGCCCTGAGGGGAAGGATTTGGGGGTGCTGGGGGTGAGGAGATGGCCATGAGCCGGCCGTGTGCAGCCCAGAAACCAACCGGATCCTGGGCTGGATCCGGAGCAGCGTGGCCAGGGGGGTGAGGGAGGGGATTCTGCCCCTCTGCCCCGCTCTGGGGAGACCCCCCCTGCAGTTCTGCCTCCAGCTCGGAGCCCCCAACAGCAGGAGGACACGGAGCTGTTGGAGTGAGGCCAGAGGAGGCCACGGAGATGCTCCGAGGGCTGGAGCCCCTCTGCCCTGGGGCCAGGCTGGGGGAGTTGGGGGGTTCAGCCTGGAGAAGGGAAGCTCCGGGGAGACCTCAGAGCCCCTTCCAGTGCCTGGGGGGCTACAAGAAAGCTGGGGGGGCTTTTCCCAAGGGCAGGGAGTGACAGGACAAGGGGTGATGGGTTTAAACAGAAAGAGGGAGATGGAGATGGGCCATCAGGAAGGAATTCTTCCCGCAGAGGGTGGGGGGCACTGGGACAGGTTGCCCAGAGAAGCTGTGGGTGCCCCAGCCCTGGGAGTGTCCAAGGCCAGGCTGGATGAGGCTGGGAGCACCCTGGGCTATGGAAGGGGTCCCTGCCCGTGGCGGGGGGGCTGGGTGGTATTTAAGGTCCCTTCCCACCCAAACCATTCCACGATTCTATGAACTCCTCCCAGTTCAGCCACGGCTGCAGTGCTGGGCCACCAACAGACCCTAACGGGGGGCAGTTGTGCCGTTTCAGTGCTGCCTGGCCTGTCACAAAAAGTGTCTGGAGAACCTGCTCGTCACCTGCGGCCACAAGAAGCTGCCCAACCGAGTTCCTCTTTTTGGCATCGACTTCACGCATTTTCCCCGCGACTTCCCCGAGGAAGTTCCCTTCATAGTGGTGAAATGCACCTCGGAAATCGAGGCTCGCGCCCTCGGGGTGCAGGTGAGCAGTCGGTTATTCTTGCTTTGGGCTCCCCTGTAGCCGAAACTCCTGACCTCTCCTCCTCTTGACCACGCAGGGGATCTATCGGATAAGCGGATCCAAAGCCCGGGTGGAAAAGCTGTGCCAGGCGTTCGAGAACGGGTGGAGTCTGGTAGAGCTCTCGGAGCACTCCCCCCACGACATCACCGGGGTGCTGAAGCATTTCCTGAAGGAGGTGGGTACCAAATCCCTGTCGGGGAGGGACGGGTCTCGGCAGACCGGATTCCTCAGTGCCAGACCAGCCGGATGAAGGAAGTGGATGAAGGAACATGCTGTTCTTCCCCTCTCACTGCAGCTTTCGGCACCGGTGATGCTGTCCCAGCTCTATAACGACCTCATCGCGCTCGCCAAAGATATGCAAAAACCGGGGGAAGAGAAGGGGGACGGCTCAGGTTTCCCCGCAGATCCCATCCAGAGCATGAAGGACTTGCTGAGCAAATTGCCTGGGAGCAACTACAACACCCTGCGGCACCTCGTTGCCCACTTGTACAGGTGAGGAGCGTGCCGCTTGGCACGCTGGTTAGCGTCGGGTCCGAGAGCGGGAGAGCCCTGCCGAGACCTCGCTGACGGCTCGGCACGTGCGTACGGGAAGAGCATCTGGATCTCGAGCCAAGCAGGCAGGTGTGAGGAGGGGAAAAATTCATGGAAAGGACCATCTTGAAGCGATTAGGAGAGAGTCTTAATGACCAAAAAGGACCAGAAGGTCCTCACTGATGATGCTTCGTGGTTCAGGTGCAGAGCAAGAGGTCAGGGAATAACACGAATCAAGAGGTCAGGGAATAACACGAATCAAGCCCCTTTCACCCAGCTCTGAACGCAGGTCGCAAGAAACGGCCGCTCTTGTGAGGGCTGCGCCGTCCAGGCAGCTTCCGACGTCTCAGTCTGGCATTTCCCTGCACAGACCAGAGCTCTGGTCCCTGTGAAAGATGGGGGATGTCTCTCTGCTAGGAAACGGGGGGGTTGGGTGCGTTCCATCTGGAGTCGCAGTTCGGGTTGAGAGCTGGGAAGCCTAACGGTCCTGTTTCCCTTCCCCAGGGTGGCAGAGAAATACGAAGAGAACAAGATGTCCCCAAACAACCTGGGCATAGTATTTGGGCCAACCCTGATCCGGCCGGGCTCAGGGAACGATGTCTCGATGTCGTGCCTCGTTGACTCCGGGTACCAAGCCCAGATCGTGGAGTTTCTCATTCAGAACTACGAGAGGGTGTTTGGGATGGATGACCTGCCTTCCTCCTTATCCCTCGGCTGTGACAATCCTTCGGAAGAAGCATCGACAGACAAGGATGAAGGACCTCAGAGCCCAGACACAGTCCCAAACGTAACTCCAGAGGTAGAGCTCCCAGACGCTGAGCTGGGCTTACTCACCCTGCTGTAGAGCCGGGAAGGTGGCCTAGCCGTTAAAGAGAACTTTGGCCACAGCTAGCGGAAGCGCTTTGCTGTCAGAGGGTTATTCTGAGAGGAAGGACAGAGAGCCTGTTGCACATGGAGTGGGAGAACCAGGGAAGAGAGATCACCCAGCAGCTTCTCAGACCGCTCTGGATGGTGGCAGACCGTGACTTAGAACCCGTGATTTAGATCCCAGTCATCCACAGTAAATCGCTCCGGAATCTCTCTGTAAACGGCCCCAAAACTTTGGAAGCAGCTGTGGGCACCTAAGACCCAGCACATTCCCCCCCCCAGGGCCCTACACGGCTCCGCTGCCTTCCCGAGCAGCCGCCACGGGCCCTGCTCCCCCCGCCCACTGCTCAGTGTTCCGTGTTCTTCCCAAGCTCCGTGGCTCTTCCCTCAATATTTCACAACCTATTCACGGCACTTTAAACCCACAAATAGGCACAGCATCCCCGAGCTGGGACATGGTGGGATTTTTCCTTTTCACCGTTTCTTTCTGGGCAAGAAAGAGGGAATTACCTTCCTAAAGTTAAGCCAAAGGGAGCGAGATCTGGGTCTGGGAGACTCTCTACCTCCTGCTTTTGAGTGCTGGATGCTTACGTGCAAGACGGCGCCTGCAGCGGCCCCCTCCATGTCTGACAAGCCATAACGCTGCTCCTCTCCAGGTCCAGCTCACCGAGGAAGCAGAAATCAGAATAACTCTGATGACAGTTGAAATAAAATTCACCAGGGTAGACACGGTTCGCTTCTTGTGTGCAAAAATCCTCCAGGATTAATAAACCTTCACGGAGAGGTCTACACAGCCATTGCCTTTCGCGATTTTCAAAGCCATTTTTACCTACTTCTGCACCGCGGCTGAACTCTGCGGGAGCTGCAAACCTTTAAGCAGGGGATCTGCTTCTAAGGGCGTTAATAAACCCAACCCCTGGAGCCCCAGGTGACCCGATCCTTGAGCAAACTCACCCCGGTTCCACACCGGCTACACCCCCCCAGCACTCCCCTTGCAGTTGACCGTAATTACTGTGCCCCAATTAACAGCTTGATTTCTGGCTTTTCCCCTTTTTCGCTCTGAAATGGGCTACGTCAGCATCCCGCGGGACACCGGGGTCGGTCTCGGCACACCGCCGCTCCGTCTCGGCACACCGCTGCTCCGGCTGCTTTCCGGGGCGAGTTTTGGGGCAGTCACGGTCTGGCAGCGTGGATGCTGGAGCCAGAAGGTCTTGAACCCTGATTTTCCCTCGTGGCCCTGCGACCTTCTGCAAGCTCCTTCCCTATTCCCGAGCGTTACGGCCAAGGCAAACCCAGGTTCTTCAGCTCGAGCAGTTGCCGCCGTTCACTCGGCTCTAAGAGCAGTTGGGGTAAAGCGGGAGCTGGCAGGATCTCCACGTCAGATCAGAGCCCTGTATAAACACTCCTGGCTTTATTCCAACAGAATTCCTCCTCCAAGCGCGGTTCACACGCGGACTGCGCGCCTGGTAACCCGACTTCCAGGGAAGCCACCCACGAGCCGACTCTGGAGGGAGCCCACAGTCCTTTAGGCACGGATGGCCTAGGTAAATCAAGGTGCTGTTACGGGTTGTCTTGTACTGGTTTTACTGGTTTTCACCCCTCCCGACACACGAGAGCACGGAAAGCGTAGCCGGGCCCGCTTCGGCACGGCCGCTCAGCCCGTGTGTGAATCACCTCTCGCTCACCACCCCGCGGAGCTCACCCAAAATCACGGAATTCCTCCTCAGGTAGGGCTTTTCCCGGCTGCGGCCTCAGCCCTCGAGCCTGCGGTCACCGCCAGCTCTCCTGGCTTTAACCCACCGAGGGCAGCTTGAAGAATAAGCCCGATTCCTATCTTGGGCCTGTTTCTAACGCATACCTTGCGTTAACGGAGCTGTTGGAGGGAGGGCTTTGAGCCTGGGAACACAGGAGGGACTGTGGGGTCCTTTCCATCAGGAAAAGCCGTCAGCCAAAACGGTTTGTTGTCTCGCTGTTGCAAGATAACCCTCTAATTTGTCGTTCAGAGATGAACACGGGCGCTGGCTCCAAGCTGGAGGACCTGGAGGACTCTGCGCAGGAGAAGGCGGACAGCGACTCGGACACGGTCCTCGGGACCCAGCCCAGGTGCCATTTCAGCCGACAACCTGTCAAATACATTCGACCGCAGGCTAAAACAAAACCTGTCATTCCCAAGTCTTCCAGTTTTCCCTTGATGGCTACCACGTTAGCCAAGGGGGCGACGGAATCTGGTGCAGAAGGCGACCCCACAGACAGCAGCTCCGTGACGAAGGGCGTCCCGGAGGAGAGCGCTAGGAGCCGGAAGAGCTCGGCCGACACGGGCACGCTCAGGCAGCGCTCAGGAGGGAGGCAGCAGCTCAAACACTTTGAGATCACGCAGGAAACTGCCAGGATCGTCTCCAAGTTTACAGTCGATGACAATTCCGCCTCCCCTGAGCCTTCCCTGGAGAGCACAGGGTGTACCGAGAAAGAGGAGGACCCGAATGCTGGGACGTACCTATAGGAGAAGGCCCAGGGATAACGGATAAGGGGCCAGCCAGGTGGCTCGCGCTCCGGAACGCGCCCTGCTTAGCGCGAGGGACGATGGGAGGAGGAGAGGGAGCGCAGGTTGCCTGGCTGGAAAGGTGCAGCCAGGAAGGAGGCAACCGAAACGCAGAAAACGTTCCCAAATGGTCATTTTCTGGCAGCTACAACAAGCCCTGATTTTTGCCATCTTTATTTCACAGCATTTTTGAGCGTAACTCACTTTAGGAGTGTAACAAACCAGGGTACGCGGGGCAAAGCTCTCGTCGTCTGGATCCTTCCGCTTCTGTTGCCGGAGCTTCAACTCGCTACTCAGCACAAATCCGTCCCGTAAAGGGGAAGAAAGACACCCCACTTCTCCAAACCACGAACTTCCCCCGAAGCACGATGAGCTTCTGCGATACTTCCTCACGAGGCTGCTGCTGTCGTGACGGCGGCGAAGCCCCGAAACCCAGCAGAAAAGGGGATTTCTTGGGTCTGAGATCCGGCCGCTCCGGCTTGCCAGGTCTCGCCTACACCTGGGATACTTCCATTAGGATACTTCCACCTCCCCGCAGCAGGTTTTCTGTCCAAATTTTAAGATGAGGACAGGGAAAACTCTGTCCTGTAGTGCCACCTCGTGACACGAGCGTGGGGAAGACGGGCTTCCTACGCCGCTCGCTCCTGGGGATGGCTTTGCGTCGGGCAGCCTTACCGATTTCCACGGCGTTGGGTTGCGTACGCGTCACGGAATTCAGGTGGCAACGGAAAAAAAAACCGGCGCTGGGACAGATCTCCGGGATTACCGGAGACACCGGGAGACGCAGGAAGACACCGGAGCAAAACGCTAGAGGAAAACGTGCCGCTTCCCCAAACAGCTCGAGAGGTTGAGCAACGGCTTGACAGGTTTCGCCGCATTCTGGTCCTGTTTCTTACCAGGGGTGTAAAAGAAACGCTGAGGATCTGTTCTTAGAGCCTGTCCAGCGCAGGCTACTGAGAGTTTGCGTCCCTGGAGAAACGTTTATTGGTTAACACGGAGCTTTGGATTCTCAAATACTACGTTATCTCTCACTGCAGAGCTCCTCTAATAAAGTACCGGTGGTTTATTCTAAGCTGACCCTGTGTTGGGTAACTGTGAGTAGGGAAGCCGTAGGGAAACGCTTCCTGGATGATTATTACCAGGGCCAAGTGCACTCAGGTCCCTACAGAATGCAGGTAACACTTGCCCACAAGAATTTATAGCTTGAGGAACAGGGGGAGGTGGATAAAGCCTCCGGTTTCCTCCTCCTGCTGCACAGTGAGGTGGTTAAATAGGATGCACATGGGAGAAGGGTTAGGGGTTGCGACATACAGCTCCTGCCCCACCTCTGCCCTCTGCTTTCCCTTCCTCTCCCCCTCTACTCTGCTCTGGGGAGACCCCCCCTGGAGTGCTGTGTCCAGCTGTGGAGCCCTCAGCATCAGACCAGTTGGAGCGAGGCCAGAGGAGGCCACGGAGATGCTCGGAGGGCTGGAGCCCCTCTGCCATGGGGCCAGGCTGGGGGGGTTGGGGGGTTCAGTCTGGAGAAGGGAAGCTCCGGGGAGACCTTAGAGCCCCTTCCAGTGCCGGGGGGGGGGGTACAGGAGAGCTGGGGAGGCTTTTCCCAAGGGCAGGGAGTGACAGGACAAGGGGTAACGGGGTTAAACGGAAAGAGGGAGATGGAGATGGGCCATCAGGAAGGAATTCTTCCCAGAGAGGGTGGGGGGCACTGGGACAGGTTCCCAGAGAAGCTGTGGGTGCCCCATCCCTGGGAGTGTCCAAGGCCAGGCTGGATGAGGCTGGGAGCACCCTGGGCTATGGAAGGTGTCCCTGCCCGTGGCAGGGGCGCTGGAACTAGATGATCTTTAAGGTCCCTTCCAGCCCAAACCATTCTGTGATTCTGTGATTCCAGTGGCCCAGCGTGTGCAAAAATGCTGCTAGAGAAAACACACTCACTCTTACCCGGCAGCTCCTGGGTTCTTGCTGCTTCCCACAGGGCTGGGGAGCCGTTGAGGGCAGGAGCTGCCAAAGCAACGCTTCCAGCCGGAGCTGCGCGGCTGCCGGGTCCCACCCACGTGGGGAAAGCTTGGATGCAGAGCCCGAAACGTCTCTCCCCCCTGCTCAGGATGGGGATTTTTCTGTCACCCAGCCACAGCGAATGCGGTTTGGGTTGGCAGCCCAGACGCTGAGGTTAAGCAGCTTGGCTGGGAGGGAAGTACTGTTTCCTCAATTCCTGCCGCCTCTTCGCTTCCAAGGAAGAGGCTCAGCTGCGTTTGTGCGTGACAACGGCCCCGCGAAGCACTAACATTCCCAATTCCAGAGGAGACCTTACAGATACCTTATTTCCACAGCAGCACCCTCTGTCTGACCCTCCAGCTCAGAGCCACGGCGCAGCGGAGGGCGGCATCGCCTACGGAGTCGATAGACAACAAATCACAGCAACTCTCTCAGGAAACCTTTCGTCAGCCGAACAACCAATAAACCCATTTCTTACCTCAAGGTGGTTTTAATTCCTTTTCCAGACCAGCCAGTGTGAATGGAGAGCGCAGGGCATCCAGCTCAGCCAGCCTACGGGCTCCTGAGCTTCAGTCGTTCCTTGGGTTCGTTAAGCCAATTAAAGCCCCAGGTCTTCACCGATGAGGATGGCAGCTGGGCTGTGCCCGGACTCCGATGTGAATTAGGGAATTTCAAACACCTGATAATTTTAGGCAGGGACCAAGAGATTCCTTTTTCTTGGAGAAGCCAGTGGGAGTTTGTAATTTGCTAATCAGTGAGTGTTTAATTGCGATCAGGCTAGTGCCAAATCCTGCCCCCAGATGTCCTGCCCTCACAAAAAACAGCTCTTTAATTTACATTTAGCCTCCTAAAAAAAGAAATCAAAGCAAAGGTGTGATAAGTCTCAAGGTGAAAACACCACCGCAGCGAAACCCTTCATCCCATCCTTCCCTTTTCCCTCATTTTTAATCCCCTCCCTCCCCCCACTTTAACTTTTGTCCCACGCTGTTGTTTGTTATCGTTTAACTGGAGAAGCTACGTGGGGATTAAACCCATCTGTCAGGTATTTCTTCAAATTACCCCCAGAAGGTGCCTGCCAACACCAAGAGCCATTTGCTACCGGAGCCAGGCTTCAGGAGGCGTTTCCTTTCGGACCATTAGCGCCTCTTCACCTTTCGCCTTTGAACCCAGGTCCCTGGAATATAAAGGCAGGGATGGCTGGGCTGTGTGCAGCCTGAGGCTCTGATGGAGGGACATGGGGGCTCAGGGGGGTTTCCTGCTGGTTTCCCAGGAGCACGCCTTTTCTAGGCCATTTTATCCTTGGCGGCGTCCATCCTCTCAGGGTAAGAAGCGGTCGCTTGTCAGGCTGCGCCTCTGAAAATGCAACAGCGGCTTTGTTATTCATCCAAATATTTGGTGGTGTCACGAGGAGCTGGTTCAGGGGTTGGGGTCCTGTTGTAGGTTACCTGCTCCCGGCTTTGAGGAGGTTTGTGCTCACGAGCCACATCCCTGAGTAACGTACGTGTGCCCTTAGGGCGTGTGGAGTGATCCTTGCAGGGAGACGCGCTGGTGATGTGAGCGGGTAGGGAAGGCTTTTCCCTGGGCCAGGCAGGGGCTGGTGTGAGAGGTTATTCATGAAACAGGCTGTCAGCCTGGGGCTAGCTCGGGCACAGCTTGGCCTTGGGTCTGCCTGAAGAGTGGGCAGCGTTAACCTTGCCCTGGTGTGGGGTGCGGCCTTGCTGGGTTATCCCTAGAGACATGCCTTCTGCCTCGCTAATCTAGCACCGGCGAGCACCCAACTGACCTTTATTCCTCCTTCTGAGCCGTTTTGCGCCGTAGTGGGTGGTTTAGCAGCGGGAGCGGGGGGTGTGTGTCGTCGTTTAGTGGCAGGTGGAGCGGTTCCTGACCGTACCCTGGACGTTAACGCATCGGGAATGCCGCGGTGTAGCAAACCAGTCGGTGTTGCTGCGTTCCCGTTTTATTGCCTGTGGAAGCTGCCTTCCTAGAGCCAGTCAGCAGAGCGGAGGAGGCGGTGGGAAGCGAGCTCTTCAGCGTGTCTTGCTGGGAGTTCACGCTGCTGCAGACAAACAGCTTTTGTTTTCCTCTTCTCTCCCCCTCCTGCCCCGGTTTGTTCTGTAAGATTTTGGCTTTGTGGGCGCGCAGACTGACGGTACCTGTAATACGGGGACGATGGGAGCGCAAGCGAGCCAGGCGCAGGAATTTTTGTCCAGCCAAAACACCTGAAATTCAGAAAACGCTGTTCTTGGGACAATTCTGCTAAAGATGCTGGGTTAGAGCGCTTCCATCCTTCCATTCGTGCCACGGCGCGGGGATGCCCATAGGTGTCGTACGCCTCGGGGCGTTCCAGGGCGGCGCGTGCCAAGGAAAGTCTGGAAGGAGCGGAATACCCACCCGGGCCTGCGGCTGGGATCGTTTCAGGGCGCTGGCTCCTTTCCTCTATCATTTGTTTTAAAAAAAGATGTGCAGAGCTGTAATTCAAGTGTTGCTTAGACAGCGAGTTTCGGACGCTTGGCACCCGGAGGTCGGGGTTGTAGGTATCTTACAAACGGGTTTCGAGGGAGTTGGGTTTCTGGTGTAAATGGACACGTAGGCTTCCCGTGCCCTGCAGAAGACGCTCCTCAGAAGGAGCAAGAGCTTCCCTGTTGCGTTGCAATGGAGGAAGGCACGGAAGAAAGCACCCGGAGCGATGTTTTTCCCATTCTAAACGTGCCCGAAGGCTCAAGGTTTTAGGAAATCAGTAAAACAGCATCGGAAGTGACCCAAAGTTCAGGAATTAAGCAAACAAAAACAGAAAAAGTGTTTTGTTCGTGATGGAAACCTTGAGCGTTGCGGGCCAGGCCGTGGCTCCGTATCTATCGAAATCCCTCCGGTTACCCCGTGGTGGCCGCTGTGCGAAGGACAAACGGAATCCAGGCTCTGGTGGGGAAGGCAGCGAAAATCAACTGGTTTTGGCTGCTGAGCGGGCAGCCCAAGGAAGCCCCTCTGCTTCGAGGGGGCTGCAGGACCAAGGCAGAGCAGGAAAGGCCGGCTGTTGTCTGAACGCGCCCGGGGGGCTTGGTGGGGGGAGATCTGCAGGGGAAGGTTTGGGTTGAATGTACCTTTTGCTTGGTTGGCTGCTTTTTCCCTGTAACCTCACTCCGTTGGAAGCTGATTCTTGAGGAAAAGGCAAGGCTGGCTAACGCCGTCCAGTCCGTTGTTGGAGAGGTGGCGGGCACGACAAAACATCGCCGGAGTGAGAGAAAGCCTTCAGCTAACTGGGAAAAGCTACGCTGCTGAGAACGCCGCTCAGCCCCGGCGGCTCCCTGTCGGGGGGGACAGTCGCATCCCTTCGAAGGGACAGCTATTCCCTTGCTCGGGGAGGGTAGCTGTGTGTCAGTGCCCGCTGCTCTGGTTCAGGCTGAAGCTGTGCTGCATCTGCTTATTCCGTAGCCGGAGGCTTGGCTGGGTTGGTGTTGTTTTTCCTTTCCCGACTTAAGCAGAAAGGCACGTTAAATGCTCTTTATGACTCGCCAGCCATGAGCTGCAGGCATCTGACATGAAACCCGATGGAGACACGGAGGGGGGAAGTGGCTTTTCCGAACTAATCCCTGTAAAAGCAAAGGCTGAGGGACGCGGAGCGCGGGGTGCCTGTAAAATTCCCTGCCTTTCCAGCGGGTGCCAACCAAACGGGAAGGTTTCATCTTGCTGGGCGCCAGCCAAGATCGGAGGGGTTCAGAGCGAGGCGGCGTGCGGCCGCCCCGCAGACGGAGACGGCGGCGTGCGGCTCACAGGAAGGGAATTTCCCCCCCGGTTTTTGTTTTTATTGACAATAGCGCCAAGGGCCGGATGAAATTATCTTTGGGTGAAGGCGAGGCCGTGTCCTGCTTCGTAAACACAGCATCCCGACTTGATCTGAGCCTCGCCGTGGCTCCGAGTGGTGTGACATTGTGCAGGGGCCAAGCTGTTCTCCCTCTGAACTGCTTCTGCCTTGTTGCTGGTCTCCGGGTCGGGTGGATAATCTCCTCCTTCCTGTGTGAATTAGGAGCAGCAGAGGGGCCCCAAGACCATCCCGACTCCAAACAAAACACCACGGCAAATCACCCTCTCGTCCTCCCCTGCCCTGTTCTCTCTCCGCTGCTGCGGGACGAATGTTTTCATGCCGGAGAGGGATGGAATAACCACTAAGCGTGGAGGTTATCTCACCAAAACCCGTTCCAGTCACCTGGGGAAGGGGAGAGGGGTGTTTTATCCGGCCCCAGAGGCACTGGAAGGAATACCCCGGCCGTTTTTTCCCTCTTGTCCAACAAGGCCACGGTGACAAGGTCCGATGTTTCGCTCCAGCGGTCGCCCCGTTTAATTCAAGGTGTCGCCTGCGGGAGGGAAACGCTTGGATTCGCAGCATCCAAAGGCAGCCAGAGCAAACCTCAGGAAGGTGAAAGGGGCAGAGGGATTTTCCAGGTTCTTTGCGGCTTTGATTGTAGATGGTTGCGAGCTCATCGGAGGGAAAGAAACATTCCTGTGGTAGGCAAGGCAGCAGCGGGCACGGATTTCTTCCCTACCTCTTTGTTGGAAAGCGTTCTTCGATGCCGCGGCCCTGCGAACAACGGCTCCGCTCCACCTGGGAGTTGGCCGCGTTTCAGCAGCAGTGGGCGTTACGGCGTTCCTGCCTTTCTAACCCCGGCGCGCGCGCTGCTCTCCGTCGGAAGAGCCGGCCGTTGCGGGGTTGCACGAGCAGCGCTGTCGCTTTGCCGTGCTCCAGGGAACGCTCCTCGCTGAGGGTTTGGGGATCTCTGCGCCGGCTGGGACTTGGGCAGTGTTAATTTGAGCAACTGGTTCTCTGCAGAGATCTGCTGGGGGGTGGGAGGGAGATGGTGACATGACTCCTTCCAGAAGGTTTTTAACATTCCTGGGATTCCAAGAGAGGAGTCGTGACAAAATAACCCCCAAAACCAGCCACCCTTCAGACTGTCATCGGGGGAACGGTCACAGCGCTGAGGCTAAGG
Source organism: Rhynochetos jubatus (assembly GCA_027574665.1). Classification (NCBI taxonomy): domain Eukaryota; kingdom Metazoa; phylum Chordata; class Aves; order Eurypygiformes; family Rhynochetidae; genus Rhynochetos; species Rhynochetos jubatus. The sequence goes on along the minus strand of CM050683.1, from coordinate 582,046 downwards.
AAAAATACTGGCTTGAGGCTTGTTTGAAAATGCAAAGTCTCCTAAAACAATTAACCGCCCTTCGGAAAATAGAAGCGGAGTGAAGGGGAGGGAAAAGTCTGTTGTCTTTGGAAACGCTTCTCCACCAGTTCTCTGCTGGGCACCAGGATGCGATCAGATCTGCCGGGATCGGGTTACCCGGCGACTCCGCTTGAGCAGCCTTTCTGCTGGGGGGTTGGGGGGGGAAGGAGGCTGCACAGCGCCCGAACAGGCCACGGTGGAAACGGGGAAACTCGCGGAGGGGAAGGGCGGGGGGAGGCTGGACGCAATGGGTGTCGGGTCCCCTCGGTCTTGCATTCGGCATCCAGTACGCCATCCCAGAATAGCGCTGTCGGAAGGTGTCGGAGCTCGGTGTTCAAGAAATCGCCGCGTGGTTGTGAAAGCTGATGTGAGGTTTCCGGGTGCTGTGATTTTGGGGTTTGCAGGTAGCGCCCTGAAAGGGTGTGCTGGGCCCAAACTGACGTTAGAGATGAGCTAAATGGGGCTTGCTTCCTTCAGATGTCCCCAAAACCTGAAGATAAACAGACTCCCAAACCTCTGTGACGTGGAGAAGTTAAGTCGGGTGTTTTTCTTGACAAACGGACTCAAAAAACTGCCGTTAGTAAGGTCAGGACGTTGAAACCTGAACTATTCTCTCTCCCCGGCGTGGAAGCAGATACGGTCCGTGCCCGGTGTACAGGGTCTGATCCAGCCCGACGCTTTGTCACGGCTCTGGTGTGTGTGGGCCGAGTTACACAAGCGCTTCTCGCCCTTTGTCCGAACTCCTGGGCCCGTCCGATCCATTGCGACGGGCGGTTGACACTTGACTGGAAACCGGTTGCGCTGGGCTGTTCTCCCCGATTGCTCCGTCGCCGCTAAAGTGCCAGTTTGAAACCTGAAAGGAACGAGTAAATCGGGAGTATTTTTCGACCGCTGCCGGCCCAAAGCGCGCGGCTGCGGAGCGCGTGGGGCTTCACAACCCACCGTAGCCTGTCGCTGCTGCCAAACCCAGCTCTGAGCTGGGCCCTGCTGCCTGCGCACCAGCACGGGAGTTGGGGCGGGGGCTTGAGCCGACTGCTGGCAGCATGAGGGTGGGCTGGGGAAGAGGGGGAGGCTGGCGCGTCCCAGCTTGGGGTCTCTCTGGTCTTGAACTACTAATGTAAATAAAAAGGGTAATAAACGCCTCGTGGAAGGTGACGGGTCACCTCTGCGTCGCCTGTGTAAGATGCTTCACGACTGAAATGCCTGCTAGTAACTAATATCGGTGTAAATGCCCAGTTGCTGTAAGGATTTCTGACTCTCTGGGCTGGGACTGGACTTGTTGGTACTTGCTGGGTCCCTGCCATGACAAAGCAAGCTGGTTAAACTATATATTTATTTTTTCCCCCCCAAAAAAAGGACTCTGGGATACCGGTTAGCGCAGCCTGCTGCTGCCTTGTGGGTGGCATCGGCGCTAGGGAGGTGCAAATTCCTCGAGCGGGCAACAGTGACGGGGTCTTTGCTTTGTACCTTTCTGGCGTGATTTTGGCCTTTGGAGGCTGCAGGGCACAGGGGTAGAATTGAAGGAGCCTGGAGCAGTTTTTGCGGGACTGATGGCTGCTCCTGCCCTACTCATCCGTCTTTTCTCCTGCAAGCGTTACTAGGGCTCCGCTTCCCCTCGCTGCCTGCCCTGCTCTGTTAATGTGTCCTGGGATCTTTGGCCCTATCTCTTTCCCCTTTGTGCTGGGCTCTCTGTAAATCCCGTTTTACATAACATTACTCGGCGGTGTAGCCGAGTAGCAGCAGATTAGGGTTGCTGCTTGGTGATAACATTGTTCCTTGGGAACAGATGATGGGAGGAGGAGGAGGGTGGGAGAATGGGAAATTGGAGTCGAGTGGAAATTGCCGGGGCCTTTGCGAGAGCAGAGGGCATAAATCAAAAGGAATGGATGGGTTTTTTTTTTTTTCCTTCAGAGCTTGTGCAGCTTGTTAGCGCTGTGTGCTGCGGGTGTTTGTACGGCACTTCGCGGGTAAGGTGGTCTGCGGTGGCTCCAGGGCTGGCTAGGCTGACTGACGGGAGGTGCGGGCTCTTTTTCTAGCAGTGACGCAAACTTTGACCAAGTCACTGCAGGAAAACCCGTCCCAGCCTGTGCCTCAGTTTCCCTTGTGTCTCAGGACATCTCTTCCCTGCTTCTTACCCATCTCAGGGCAGCCACTGGGCAAGCGTGGCTGGTGTCGTGGGGGTGTGGGGCTGGATCCTGACCCCTTGAGACGTGGGTGCTGCAGCTGTAGGGGAGGAAAACAGCCTTCTAGTGCCAAGGCAGCTCCTCTGTCACAGGGTCACACCTGGTCGCTCCGAAGAGGATGGGGCAAAGGCTCTGGGGGCAGCAGGCGAGCAGGAGCGACCCCTCCCCGCGGGGTGAGCGGGAGCGGTGGGACCAGAGGGTGCCAGTTCCACGAGGGTGATGCTGGCAGATCGGAGCTAACCCGTTCCAGTCGGATCCGGAGGAGCTCGGAAAGTGGCTTTGGCCTCCGTGAAGGCGGCAAAGACTCGGGTTACAGCTCCTGGGTCTCCTGGAAGGACCCGCCTAGGGGAGGACCCAAGGAGGGACGGGCTCGGAGCTCTTGCAAACTTGCCTCCCAGGAGCCAGTGTTGCCGAGCGGTCCGCGATGGGCTCCGGGGCTGCGACGCTGGTCTGAAACTTTCCTCTAAGGCACTTGGCTTTTTTTCCTTCCCTTCGCTTGGAAAGCAGCTCTGCCCTCCGGAGATGGGGATCTCCTCGCTGGATACCTGCCCAGGCTCCCTGCGGCGGGGGGGGCGATGCTAAAGGTCAGGTTTGGATGCGGTGGTTGTGCCTCCAGGTAAGGAGCAAACCCGTGTCCTGCTGGTGGCTTAAAAACCGAGGCGGGGGGGTGGGTGGGTGTGAGTGTTTGATCACGTAAATCCGTGTGCAGCCGAGGTGGGTAAAACAGGTTGGATTTGAATCCCCGTGAGCCTTTTATAGATCCATTGTTCTGCCTTGATTGACACTGATTGTGGTTATTAGTGACTCGGAGCACAAATTCAGCCATCCGTCCCCGCTCGCTTCCACACCGCGCTGGCTGCGAGCTTGTTGGGGTGTTGAACGTCTTCCCAGACCTCAAGGAGCTGACTAGCATTTTCCACTTGTGCAAGCAGGAGGAAATGGAGAGGGGAGGACACCTACACCTTTACTTTCTGTGTGGAGGGATCCTGAACTTGCCGTGAACCTGGGGCAGCGATTAACTGAGTAAGGAGGGAGACGGCGCACGGGTAACGCCGGCAAGGAGAAAGCGAGGCGCTCCTTCGGCGTGGTGGGTCCTGCCAAACTGCGAGAGCCGTGCTGGGTTTTGAGGGGGAGAGCCTGGAGCAGAGTTTGAGGTAGCGTGATTAGAGAAGAACCCTGTGTTTGCCTATTGCTCAAGGGAAGGGGCCGCCGGATTGTCGCAGCACATAACTAGAGGCTTGTTTTACCGAGTAAACAATGGTGGTAAGGAAAAATCTTGTAAGATCCTGCTGAGGAGTGCAAGGCCGTGGAAGGGGGTTGCTCGGACACTGAACAATAGACTCACCCAGCTCCTTTGTGCATCATGGCACCAGCCTGACTTTCTCTCCGCTGGCTGCCGTGGGCCGGGTGTTCCTCGCCCTCCCGTTTGGATTTGTGGCATCGTCCGCCCTTGACGCCGGGCTCCAAGGTCAGTTTTCTAATTGCAGGGCAGGAGCGAAGTGGCACAGCAGCTCCCAGCACCCGGCACAAGCGTTAACCTGTCAGGCCCTCCCGGACCCCGCCCAGCTCACGGCGTTGCGCAGATTCGGTTTAACCTGCACCCGTTTCGGAGGGCTTTGCGACGCTCAGAACTTCTCCCTGTGCCCCGAGCGGCTCCTGCCTAAAGAAGCGTTTCGGACGTCGTCATTAGGGTTAATGCCGAGGGATTGTTCCTCCAGGTGGGAGTTACACGTGCAGAACACGGCTCCTTTGTGGGCTTACACGGCTCTACTGCCCTCCCTGAGTAAACCGAGCGCGGAACCGGTACCCGCGTGACGCCTGGGATGAGTTCAGGGTTCGCCAGGAAGCGTGCGGCCTTACAGAGGGAGTTTATGGGCCCTGTCAGAGCCGTGAAACCCTTAATATCTGCAACAAAATGAGATTGGTGTCCGTAACTCCGTGGGAATTTTAAAAACTAGTCTTACTTGGGTTTAATCTATCCTGGTGTCGGCTCAAAAATTGCGGAGAATGAGACCAACACATTGTTTCACTCTGGTATTTGAATGTTTCTTAAAGCGTGGCCCGCGCCCAGGCAAGTTGCTCTTCCATTGTATCGGATAAATTGTGTAACTGGGCGGGGGAACACGCGCCACTCTGCAGCGAAAATGTGAATGGGAGTAAATGGCGTTGGGAACCCGCGCGTTCACGCGGCTGGGTAGCGCGTGGGGTGCTCCAGACCGCTTGTGTCTGCTCTTCCCCCTTTTCTTCCCACATGTGTAACCTTAAAAGGGGTGAAATGACTTCTCCAACTTCAATTAACCTTTGGGTTTGGGATTAAAGCTTTTAAAGATGTTTAGGGGAAACAGTTTTGCGTAAGAACGGCCTCGCCTGGGATTTGGAGCCTCCCCAGATACACCCTGTGCAGGCGGCCGTCTGTGATTCACGGCGGTTGCGTTCCTCCTCTTCCTGGGCTTTCCTCCCTTCCTCATTCTTCTATGGTTTTACGCTGTTCAGGCCAAAATACTCCCCAGTTACCTGCCGAGTCACCACGTGGTATCTCCGCAGAGCCCGCTCCGACGCTTCCAGCCCCTGCGCTGCGTCCGGACCACGCCGCGCTCCTCAGCAGCTTGAGATGTACAAGCTGGGAAGAGAGGAAAGATGGACTGGTTACGTAGTCCTAGCCCACGACTCCATCCCCTGGGGCAGGTTGATCCCCACTCTGCCTCCTTTTCCTTTTTTCCCCACCAATTTTTGTAAAAAAACCCCGTTATTTCCCTGTTGAGCAGATTTTAAAGCGGGTGGGTTCGGTTGTCCTAGCTTTCGCACCCGTGGTAGACAGCCGCACGCCGGAGCAGGCTGATACGCAGCCCATTAGGCAGCGGAGATCCAAAGTTCAGCTGGAGGTACGATAGGGTTTCCTGGCTCAGCTGTCTTATTTGCACAACTCGGCGAGCGTGCAGGCAGAGGTGGGTGCGGTGCAGGTGATAAACCGGCCTGCCTGCAGTGATCTCACCTCCCCGTCGCCGCTCCTGCTGCGGTCTCCTGGAAAACAGAGCCCTCCCTGCCTGGAGAATGGAGGAACGTGAGGATAATTAGCCCACCTGAGCTGTGTTTTGATTTTGGGGGTGTTCAAGTGACGTGTGAGTCAGGCACTTGGGGTTTTCATCCTGTCTGGGGAGGACTGGGCTCGTGTTGCGTGGTCCTTAAGCTCCCTCTGACGTGAGGGCGATGGCTGAGCTCATACGAGGACGGGGAGAGCCGGTGACTTCACACGCAGCATGCACCAGGGTAAGGAAAAACCCCGTCACTTCTCAGCACCTCGGTGCCACGGGGAGGGAGGCTCCAAACTGGGTTTGCTCATCCCAGCGGGGCCCGCGGCCAGCCCTGACTTGAGATTTCCAAGCTCTTGGTTAGGAAAGGAACACGAACATCTGCGGGGGGGGCGGTGGTGTAGTGATGGGGCTGCTTGTCATCCCTTGGAGCTGTGTTTTCCCAGGTTTTCATTCTTTTTTCGTGGTCCAGTAATGCGAGCGGTGATTACTGGGTTTCAGCTCTGACTCTGAGGTAAAGCATCCTCCAGCTTAGCCTGCTGCTTCACGTTTGGCTGCCCACAGGACAGGAAGTTAATTACCAGAGGTATACGGGCTTTGAAAATTAATACTCAGCGTTACGATGCAGGCGAACGGCTTGTCTGGTCTCGCTCCCACCGGTGCCAAAGAAACATGCCAAGTCCTTCCTGAGCCTTACCCATCCTTTCCTATCGAGTTTTGCCACGGAGTTCGGTGAATTTTGAATTGCAGCCTTGTTCCAGACCTGGAAGGAAAGAAGGGATTTGCTTCCCTCGGTGCTCAGCTGGTTGGTACTGTGAAGCGTTGGGGGGGCCGACCCACGCGCTGCGTGGTCTAGGAGTGCTGCAGGTGATCAGCCCCGTGGTTGTATGTGCGGACTTCTTGCTGCTGTTTAATTTTCAGGGCTGAGGAGTCTGTTTCTGCCCAGCTCGTGGCAAAGTTTGAGGAGTACTCGCCTGCTTTGGAAGGATCGACGAGCGCTGCGTGTAGAGCAGAGCATTACATTGGGCTTCAAGCAGTAAAACCCTGCGGGGAAGAGGAGATGTGTGTGTTCTGAACCAGCAGCAGCTGTCCTGGGGCCTGCAGCAGCTGCAGAGGCTCAGAGTCTTCATCAGCGTGTTGTTTAGTGATTGACTGATAAACCTTCCTTGCTGCTGCTTTGTTTTTATGTTGCTGAAGTGGGACATCTGGGACAACAGAAATAGTTTTGTCTGTCTTCCCCGTGAAGCTGCGTGGGCCAGACAGGGAGAATCTCTTATCAGATTTGGCAAGCCTTATCTCCTCCCACGAATGTTCAAGGTTATGCTGCATCCTCAGCATGGCTTTGGGGACAGATGAGGACTCGGCTCGAGATGCGTAGCTCCGTCTCGAGGACAGAAGTGGTTTCCTGTTGCTTGTGTGGTTGGTTGTGTGTTTCAAGCTCCTGCCCCCCTCTATGTGTGTCAAAGGCATTGTTGTAATGCTCAGCATCTCCCCAGCTTATGAGAGCTGTGCGAGTGGGAGCACAACGAGCTAACGATACTCTCTCCCCTCTTCAGGACAGCAGCGATGAAGCACTGTTTTTACAATGAGACCGTGGAGTTCTTCTACAACAACAGCCGCAAAGAGCTGACCACGTACTGGAGGACGAAGGACGTGCTGGTGGTTGCCCTGGGCCTGACAGTGAGTGTCATTGTGCTCCTGACCAACCTGCTGGTCATCACCGCTATCATCATCAACCGGCGGTTCCACTACCCCATCTACTACCTGCTGGGGAATTTGGCAGCTGCCGACCTCTTTGCTGGCATCGCGTACATGTTTCTCATGTTCCACACGGGCCCCAGGACAGGGAAGCTCTCCTTGAAGACCTGGTTCATCCGTCAGAGCCTGCTGGATACCAGTTTGACAGCCTCCGTGGTGAACCTGCTGGCCATCGCCGTCGAAAGGCACCAGACTGTTTTTACTATGCAGTTACACAGCAAAATGTCCAACCAGCGTGTAATGATACTCATCTTCTGCATCTGGGTCACGGCCCTGCTCCTGGGGCTCATCCCGTCCTACGGCTGGCACTGCCTCTGCGCCTTGGAGAAGTGCTCCAGCATGGCACCGCTCTACAGCAGGAGCTACCTGACCTTCTGGGCCATCTCCAACCTGGTCATCTTCCTGATCATGGTGGTTGTGTACACGCACATCTTCATCTACGTCAAAAGGAAGATGACACGGATGTCCAAGCACACTAGCTTCCACCCCCGCTACAAGGAGACCATGATCAGCCTTGTCAAGACGGTCACTATTATCCTAAGTAAGTCCACGTGCCGTGGTCGATCGAAACGAGGATTTAAATCAATGAGTTTGGGTCAATCAAATGGTCAGTCTCAACCTTTGATCCCCCATCCTGGGTTGTGCGGGGCTGGAGAGGCCAGTGCGCTTGGGACGAGGGGGCGGGCTGGGGAGTGATGTGCTGCTTCCCTGGAGCTGCTGGTGACGATTTGGTTTGGCTGCCGAGGAGCAGAAGGCTCTGTGTGACGGGTGTGAGCTGCAGTGGGAGCAACCTGGCAGGCAGAGGGGAGAGGAGCTCTGGAATCTCTTCCCCTGGGGCACGGCTGTTCCTCCAGTTGGCAGGGATGAGGCTTGTTACTGGTGTGACTCGGTAATAGCTGACGACTGTCAGTGCCGGTGCTCTGGGCTAAGAGGCGGCTCTTTGACGTGCTCAGCTTCCCCCCCCAGAAGGGTAGCGTGGAACTAGGAGCTACAATTGGGCCTTGTCAGGAAGAGGCACTTGGTGTGTCCCTTGTTAAAGGATGGAGAGAGGTTTGAGGCAGATACTACAAGGTGATGGGGAAAGAACGAGGGAGGTGCATCCAAATTCCTTGCTGGAACAAAGCACTGAACTCCAAGATAACTTTTGTTCTGAGCAGCCGGGGAGCGGGTCTCGACCTCCTTGGGTAAACATATCCCTGGAAACTCTCAGCTCTGAGTCTGAGCTGCTCTCCATGGGCACGGGATCTCCAACAGAGTGCGAACTGCCCGTCAGTCTGTGTGTCCACAGTCTGTGTGTCCACAGTCTGTAGCGCAAACTGGAGCAGATCGGTACCTGGAAGAGGCTCTGTCTCTCCGGGGTGTTTAGCTTTATTTGGAAACGTGTGCTGTGCATCTAGCGGTGGCGGCTGGCGCGTGCCTTGTACCTTCAACGGCTTATCGCTCCCTGATTGCTGCCTCATGCTTTAACAGTCTAACAGCCTTTCTTTAAAGGGAAATAAACCCATGAGCTCCCATCTTCCGCAGCTCGGCTCTGGGCTGATGGTCACAATCCCTTGCTTGCAAATCTTCCCTGATAAGTGCAGAATTTGCTCTGTCAGGGAAACCTTGGAGCTGCAGACTCCTCCCTCGCGAACTCACGCCGGCAGAGTGGGGCTTGGCGGCGTGGGAGCAATGTGGGGGGGCTGGCAAGCGGCTTGGCGTGGCTCTGCTCAGGGGCACACTGGCTTGCCGGGTCCTGTTGCAACTTGTGAGCGTCGAAACTGGAGTTTTCTGCATGTTCCTGCCTTTCCTGTGAGGTCTTCTTCCCTGCCTCCCAATCTCTCCATCTTGTGAGCAGCTGGGAGTTCATTTCTGCCTCAGAGCTGACCAGACACCACACAGAGAGGGTCAGCGGGGCTGCAGAATGACTTAAATTCAGAGCTGACTGGAAGGCAGCTCTGGGGAAAAGGACCTTGGAGTCCCAGTGGCCAACAGGCTGACCACGAGCCAGCAGCGTGCCCTCGCCACCAAGAAGGCCAGCGGCACCCTGGGGGGCGTTAGGGAGAGCGTGGCCAGCGGGTCGAGGGGAGTTCTCCTCCCCCTCTGCTCTGCGCTGGGGAGGCCTCCCCTGGAGGGCTGTGTCCAGCTCGGGGCTCCTCAGCCCAAGGCCAAGGAGCTGCTGGAGAGGGCCCAGGCAGGGTCACTGCGATGGGGAAGGGCCTGGAGCCCCTCCCGTGTGCGGGAAGGCTGGGAGAGCTGGGGCTGTGCAGCTGGAGAAGAGGGGGCTGAGGGGATCTGATCAATGCTGATCAATAGCTAAAGGGGGGTGTCAGGGGAGGGGGCCAGGCTCTGCTCAGGGGTGACAGTGACAGGACGAGGGGCCATGGCCATCGACTGGCCACCAGAAGGTTCACCCTGAACGTGAGGAAACCCTTCTGCCCTGTGAGGGTGACAGAGCCCTGGGACAGGGCCCAGAGAGGGGGGAGTCTCCTCCCCTGGAGCCTTTCCAAAGCCCCCGGGACTGGTTCCTGTGGGATCTGCTCTGGGTGATCCTGCTCTGGCAGGGGGTTGGACCAGATGATCTCTAGATCTCTAGAGGCCAACCGCCACCACTCTGTGAATCTGTGAAATCATGTATTTTGCACAGTCCACAGCAGAGAGAAGTTTTGTTCCCCCTCTCCTTCCCAAGTGGAGGGTTGCCCCGTGGTGTCAGATTAATTTTCTGGGACTTCACAACATCAACTGGAAGAGGGTTGGCGGGGAAGGCCCTGGTCAAGAAGGAAAATGCAATTCACGCTGGGTGCACACCTTGTTTTGGGAGATCCCTTTCCTCTTGGTGTCTGCCCACCTGACTTGCCTTCTGTGGGGAGAAGCATGGGTCAGAGGAGGCTTGGAAGAGCTGCCGTGGTTTCACAGGGGGTTGAGATGGGTGTCTGGGGACAGGCAGAGCCGGGAGGAACCCAAAGTGGAAAGCCAAGGATACTCAGGAGTTCATCAGGCCCCTGGGACCCTTAACCCAAGGGTTTCCCCTTCCTCCGCGGCGCGGTGTTGGAGAGAAGCCGCGGCCAGTGCCGTACTGTTCCCCTGCAAGGGAGGGAATTGCTTAACTTGGAAAATACCTTTCGTTTCGGACTCTGTGTACACCAAGTTGAGCCTGCAGAGGGTTTTTTTCCCTTCCCTGTGAAAGCCCTGGTGCGATTCCTTCTCCACCCTCGTCCCCCAGCCTTCTGCAAACTTGGACTCTGCACAGAGGAATACTTTGGGCCTTATGCATCAGAGGGTGTAGCCGCGGGTGAGCATGCAAGGAAGCCGGGGGTGCGGTAGGAGCTCTCTGCGTGCCACTGCATCGCAAGCTGCGGCTGATAATCCTGCAGGTCCTGGGTGTTAAAAACAGGTCTGGGAGCTGACCTGGATAGTAAGTCCAAAGTACGGCTGGAAACTAGGAGCACATTTTCCCACAAAGCGGTTGAGCGAGACGGGATGCGGCGGTGGCCAAACTGCAGGGTAGTCGTTAGTGACCGCGCTGTGTCGTTAATAAGAGTTCAGGGTTCTTTCTCAATGCTTTAGCTTCCGTTAAGGAGCAATGAAGTCAGCTGGATTTGCAGGCAAAGACCCCAAACTATTTTTAAGGTGTGTTGTATTGGTTTTTCCCCCCACCCTCATCTTTAACATCCCTCTGGCTTTGCTTTGCGCTTCTCTGACTGTCCTTGTGGATGCTGAAAACCTGGCTGGAGAAAGGTTGCACCACTAACCATGGTGATCCCTTTCCCGCAGGCTCACTCGAGAGAATTGTTGGATCTTCCTTCCCGACAGCCGGGAATCTACTCTGCATGTTTGCCAAATGGAAAGGGGACAAAGTCCTGCCCTCAGGCGTGGGGAAAGCTGCCTGGCCCAGATGTGGCGGCTGCTGCGCTGAGCACCGGCGAGCACGACTGGCTTAAATAAAAGGGGTTCCATCAGGCAGTGGCCTGAAATCTGCGGGGAACCCTCCCAGAAACCCAGGAGGTGCTTCCCGAGTGGGATCCCAAGATCCTTCCTCTGGCTTTTCACCAGTGCAGCCTTTCACTCAAGGGCAGCTTTAAATTCAGCCTCTCGGTTTCGGTGCAGCTCCTCTGGCTGTTCTTCCCTGACAGATGTTTTGCGGTAAAGGGTGTAGCTGCAACGTTCCCAGCCAGACTTGCTGCTTCCCACCCTTTCCCAGAAGATGCAGGGTGCAGCTCCTGGGCCTTAAGATACAACCTCACGCGTGACCTCCAGCAGCAGCGACGGGCGAGTGCTCCATTGACGTCAGCCTTAAAATGATGACTGTAAAAAGGGGTTTAGGAGCCGCGGGCACCTCCCACTCCGTCATGCAAACCAGCAATTATCCTTCTGCCAAGGAGCTTTGCAGGTGGTGGCGAGAATGTGGTATCAGCCCGACTGAATCAGCCCATTGCTTGGCTATTTTCTGCTCGGTGTGTGGCTGGGTGAGACGCTTCTGCCCGAAGCGTTGGCCAGGGCTCCTCCAAACTCGTGCTGTTAACTAGAGCCCCCGCGAACTGCAGGGACAGTGGAGATTGTGCCCTTCAGGTTGTTTCACTCTTGACTCTTCCCTCATTTTATGGCCCCTTCCCCTTTTTGGAGGGAGTGGCGTGTAGGTGGGGAGTACGGGCACTTTATCTTCACTCTGTAAATGTGATGAAGGGGATGAGGGAGGGAAGTGGAAGTGTTGTGCTGAGTGAAAGGGGTGGGGGGGAAGCCAGTGCCTCCATTTTTAGTATTTTCTGCTTGAATCCTTTGTCTTCCTCCAAAGCAAACATAGAGAGAAACTAGTCGCTGAAGGACATGGTTTAGTGGTGGATTTGGCATCCTTGGGTCAACAGTTGGACTTGATTTAGATGGGCCATCAGGAAGAAATTCCTTCCCAGAGAGGGTGGGGGGCACTGGGACAGGTTGTCCAGAGAAGCTGTGGGTGCCCCATCCCTGGGAGTGCCCAAGGCCAGGCTGGATGAGGCTGGGAGCACCCTGGGCTGTGGAAGGGGTCCCTGCCCATGGCAGGGAGAGGGCTGGATGGTCTTTGAAGTCCCTTCCAACCCAAACCATTCTATGATCCTAAAGGTCTTTTCCAACCAGAAAATTCTACTCCGTTGTTCCCCCCTCCTTAACTTTTTCCCCTCAAGATAAAACCCCGGTGAGTCCACTGAGCGTCTCTGTGGTGCGTGACAGGGCAGGGCCGGCAACATGCTTTTTCTCTAACAGGGATTCTTCTCTCCCCAGGTGCTTTTGTCATCTGCTGGACCCCAGGACAAGTCGTGCTCCTCCTGGATGGCTTGGGCTGCAAGAGCTGCAACGTTCTAGCGGTGGAGAAATACGTCCTTTTGCTGGCAGAGATCAATTCGTTGATAAACGCTATCGTCTACTCCTACAGGGACAACGAGATGCGTAACACCTTCCGGAGGATCCTCTGCTTTGTGTGTTATAGGAATTCCAAATACACCCCCACGGTGGTGAAGTTAAACACCACAGACCGCAGAACACTTTCGCAGAACGGGCACTTTACGGTGGATTCCTCTATTTAGCTCTCGATCGACGGGACAAGCACGGCGCTGAACGGCGGCCGCTTCCGAAGCGGAAGAGCCGAGGCTACGAGCGACCTGCTTCTAAAGCAGTAGACACTTGGTTTTTATGTGCTCAAGCATAAATATTTCTATAGAATAACTTGTCATCGATAAAGGACAAGGTGCTTTTAAGGAACTGCTGGATGGTGCGGTACGTAGGACGCACATACGTTGAGTAGTAATCTTATTAAAGACTGCTGTTTCTAACGCAGAGTCGATTTAATTTAGCAGCATGTAGAAGGACGACGGGAATCTCGTGTGATCGCTCCACAAGCAGAGCATTGGCTTGGTACTTCAGTGTTAGTGCTGTCAGAAACAGCCGCGCCAGCGGTAGCGCACCCCGAGGAGCCAAAGCTCTTCAGCTTTACGTGCTGCTTCCTAACCGGAGCCACTCGGCGTTTCCCCAGGGGGTCTTAGACACGTCGCGTTCCGCCCGGTTCTGAAACGGTATTCTTAAGGTCTCTTCTGAGAGGAATCTGTTGGAATTGCTTCCTGAGCAGCGAATTCCTGCTCTCCTGTGCCCGTTACAGAATTTCAAGGTGTTCTGGGCTGTGGGAGGATGTCTCGGGAGCACCTAGTCCTTTCCTAAACTGGAGAGGGGTGCTGTAACAAAGCGTTCGCGTTCCGCTCGGCGCCACCACGTGCTATTTCCCCAGCTCCTTGCCTCTTCATAGCTGTGGAGTGAGTCATGTTCCCATTAAACCCTCCTTCCGCTGGCTGCAACCCCTCTGGGACAGGTTTAGGTTCGATTCCAATCGGTATTTTTGCCTTAGGTTTTAATTTGCACTTTGTACCTTAAGACTGGTCAAACGAGGTGTTAAGGGTCTGCCCAAATGCAGTCTTTCTCTCAGCAAAGCACCATATCAATTAGCAATATTAACTAATATTCACGCATCCAGGGTCTAGTTTTCGGGGTTGGCTGCATCTGCTGTGCAGTGTGAGCTCGCTCTTGACTGCGAGGCCATGGTTGGAGGGCAGAGGCTCTGCTGCAGGAAGAATATTCGTGGCTGGGAAGTTGTAAATACTCTTCCAGGTTTCCTTCACCTTCCCACTGTTAAACACCAACAGCGTGAATGTGCCCGTGACAGGTCGAAATCCAGAGCTGGCTGTTTACCATGGGCCTGTGGGCGAGCAGGGAGAGGCTAACGGGAGGCAGGCTTTGGAATGTTGTCCAGATCTATAATTTCAGGGGTTTTATTAATAAAACTCCCCTGTTCTGGTGGCTGGTCAGGTTTCTGACTGATCACCTCAGCTGGCTTTGCAGAGAAGACAACTTGCCGGGTGGCTGTTACTCAAATGTGTGGACGGGCCAGGAAGTGACAGCATTAAGGTGATGGTCTCCTGGGTTGCCTAAACCAGCCTTGGAATACGGTTCCCACCTCCGTGTCCCAGAGACTCTGTGAATAAATAGTTTTGTTCTGGGTTTTAGGAAAAAAAAAAAAAAGACTTGGAATTTTTCCCCTCCCTCACCACCCTGGGTAAAGCGACGCGCTCCAGTTGCGTGGCGCGATGCTGGGGGAGGGAGGGATGCTGGCCTTCATGCTCGCATCCGTTGCGACTGGGTGAGTGGTGGCCAGGCTTCTCTCCTGCCTTCTGGGTCTTTAAGGCATCTTGCAGGACCATGCACATGGGGCTGGAGGGGTTGGAGCCTCCCAAAACACCGTGAGGAGGACTGGAGGAAGTAGTTCTCGGGCAGCCAGAGCAGAGGGTAAGGTAACAGCCTTGGTGTGCCGCTTGCAAACGCCAGGCGGGGCTGGCCTGGGGGGATTTCACACCCTTAAAGCACAGTTTGTAGGGCTGAGGGGAGGCATAGCTTCATTGCCAGGGCAGATTTCTACTTGCCCTGGAAAACAGTGGTATCGGGACGCAGGCGCACGCTGCAGCGGAAGCGGGTGGTGAGTTAGCAGTGGCTGGAGCGATGGAGAGACGCTTCCTGGGAGCGACGGAGCTGGGACAGAACAAGCTTCTGCCTTCAGCCTTCCTGAACATCCCCAAAGCAGGAAGCGCACGCGTCCCGCTTCAGGCAAAGCTAACTTTACGACGAAATACGTGCCACGCTCCGCTTTCCTTCTGTTAACGCAGGGGGAGGGAGGGAATACGAAGGTTCGAGGTGTCTGGGTGTGGGGTTAGTACCAGTCTGACTTAACCGGGGTGTATAAAGCATCGACTTCGCCGCGCTCGGGCGTGAATGAGTCTTTGTAGCGGGCGAGGTGACGCTTGGCTCCCGAAAGAACTGCGGTTGGCTTTTTCTGCCCCATTGGGCCTTTAATAAGCTGTACACGTTCTTCCCCGAGGGATCTGGTAACCAGCCTGACCTCTGCTTTCCGTCGGCTGCCTGTCGAGCTGCGTTTCAGCCTCGCCGTCCCGCTTGGCCAAGCGATTTCGCGTAAGTACCCAACAGACTTCGCTGGGGGCAGCCGTTTCCTGATGCTTTATGGTCACCGTGTGGAGAGGGTCATCTCTGAGGGTCTCTTCCAGTATTCTAAATGGCTTATTTGAATCCAGTCTAACTGCTGAAGGCGTCAAAAAGACCTGTAGTCGCCAAACCGATGGGAAGTTTGAGGGATTTGAGCTGTTTGTACCATCCTGACTACCCGGAGGATGCCAGCGCTTTCCGTATCGCCATGGAGTCTGCTGAATAACGATAACGGGGCGTACAAGCGCAGCTGATCGTCTAGCAGTCCTCAAAATGCTTGATTTCACCAAGGCAATTAGCAACTGATTAGCGTAACGAGGAGGAAAAACATCCCAAACCTTTAACGGGGGTCGTCTCTGAGCGCTGGCTGGCACCCCTTGGGAACGGGCCGGGTTGCCTGGCGTCCTGCGGTGAGGTGCCGTCCCGAGTGACTTGGGACCCCTGGATTTCTAGTTGTTTCCAGCTGGCTGTAATCGATGGGAGAGCAGGAAATTAGGAGTCGGAGAAACTAGCCTGGAAAGTGCTGTTTTCAGGGAGATTTGAAAAGAAATGGTGAATCAATGAGGCAGAAGCGATGGGAGGAGGATTTTAACAGCTCTCTCAGCAGTGAAGGTGGGGGATGGGAGACAGGGAGACAAATGGTGTCTATAGACACCACACAAAAAGGTTTGGGGCCGTTTGGTAGTCCACACGACTCGACTTTCTGGTTTTATTTGGGAACACGAGGCCTTGTCGAGCTACGTGGAAGCAGGAACCACGTTGCGGTGCGTTTTCCCGCTCGCTGTTTTGTGCCCTGAAGGAGATGCTGCAGCGAGGGTGGCGTTACCCAACGACACGCTTGTTTCCCAAAGCCGCTTAGCAGGCGGTATCGCGGCCCGCAGAGCTGGAGGCGGCCAGATCCGTTGGATAGCTTGGGTTTTTTTTTAATTCACCATCCGCAATCTGTAATAAATGTGGCGATATCCCTCTTGTCAGGTTGAGAAGACCCCCTGCCCTTTTTTAAATCACGGTATGAACCTGCCTTTGAGGGTTCATCACTGGGTTCCTCTTTTTTTAAAGAGGAAATATCCCTGAAATTAGTGTGGGGGGGTGTCTTTTGTGGTGGTTTGGGGTTGTTTTTGAGGCACGTGAGATAGTTCTAGGGTTGTGTTGGGTGGGAGGAAGGAAGAGACACCTAGGAACTACTTTAGAGGGATCAAACGTGGGACAAGTGAGAACACACAGCTTGATCAAAGATGGGCCGCGGGGTCCCAGGAATGAGAGGTCGTGCCTTGCCGACTGGTTGGAATTCCTGAAGCAAGCTGCTGCCAAGAGCAATATGGATTTTGGTGTGGTTTTTGGGGAGGGTAGCGCAGGGGGCTAATTCTGTAGGGACTGGTGGACTCCGAAGGTTTATTTTATTGAAGAAAACAGATTCCACCAAAAAAAAAAATCCCCAACCTGCAGGAAGAGGGAAGATGGAATAAGGAGGGTAGTGAGATTAACAGGGGGAAGCTGGTGCTGATGGGATTTTCTTTGGTTTTGAACCTCAGCTCATGGTCTCTCTGACCTGCTGAGAGGTGGAAAATGAAAGCGAAGCCTCTGCTTGACCCTGAGCGTAGCCAACGCCACGGTTAAGCCTTTGGGAGTCGGTTGTGCCTTTCCGAGTCTTGGGCAATATTGGAACGTCAGGGCTGAGAGTTTAGTGCTCAGGGGTGACTGGTGTGACGCCTGCAGCCCCAGTCTGCCCGATGGTGGGAGATCGGGTGCCCACCCGGACGCTTGCGTTGTGCTCCCCCAGCCGAAGGCCAGCGAGGAGGCAGCGAGCACCGAGAAGCTCTTACGGGGGTGAGTTCTTGGCTCGGGGACGCGCGTTGACGCAGCTGGAAGCGAAGCCTGGTATCTCTCTGCAGTGGATGGGCACGTGTGTAGCCAAGATAACTTAAGGTCACGGTGATGGTGTAATAGTCGCTTCTCGTGGTGAAAAGCTCTTCTAGAAAACCCACAGTGTTTAGCAGCGGTTGGGTTTCACAAGTCCACGCTCTCACACAGTGTGTGAGTGTAACTTCTGTGAGTAAACAGGGAGAAGAACCTGTGTCTCATCTCCTCAGGGAGCTGTTACAGCCCGGAGTCCAGCTCCGAAGGCAGCTTCTGGGGGACGCTTCCCTCCTAACCAGTGCTCTTGACCAGTTTTTGTCCTTGCGCCGTGAGGGGCGCAGGGAATTCCGCAGGCACCAGAAGGAAGAGGGAAGGCAGGGCTCTGCTATGCCTGCGTTTCCCAGCAGGGAAAATAAAACTGGCCTTTAGTTGTTCACACCCGTTTCCCGATAAATCTCACCGCGATCCCTTCTGTAGCCATGACAGCATCCGGCTGACTCCGGCTTGGCTTGCACTGGAAAGAGGGAGCACTGGGTGGTGTTGCGTTGACTCTCTTCGTGGTAGAAGCTCTCTGGGTTTTTCTTTGCTCACTGCAAGAAAGGAATGCAAACCGCAAAAAAAAAAGCGTGCCAAGGATTTTTTGAATGTGCCCGTAGATGCATCTGGCGCTGCCACGCGTCCCCATCGCACCCGTGACGTCCCGAGCGCTGCGTGGGAAGAAAGTGCAAAGGCAGCAGGAGGGTATCTTCCTCCTAAATTCCGTGATTGCGGGCTCATCTGGATTTCAGTGCCTCCAACCGGTAAGAGGAGCTCACGCGCTGGGTTTTGCTCTGCTACGGGTCATTTTTCACAACGTTATTTGGTGCTACCCGCCTCTCACCACCCGCTTTCGTGTCGGGAGTACTGCAGCATGGTAGAGCAGCGGGATCAGGAGCTGCCAAGGGTAACTGGCTGCTGCGCCATATGGTGACAGAGGAGCGCTCTTGGCACTGCTGCGGTTCCCTTCCTGGCTGTCTCCGTGTCTGGGGGGCCTTCGCTGAAGTGTGTTTGCTCTTGTTTTCTCTCTGGCCATCAGGGAAATCGCAGTTTGTATTGCAGAGAGTCAGAGATCGAAGATTCATCGTTGTACGTCGATCTTTCCTGGGGTGGGCTGTTGCGAGCGTATTGCAGCTTTCAGTTCTGGATCGGTTTGGTTTGCTTGACCTGGAATGAGCAGTTCGGTTCACGGCCTGCTTCAAAGTAAAAACCATCAGTGTTTGGCAACCCTAGCAGGCCGCTGTGAGTCCAGGAGGCCTTTGACACATATGAAGGCCAAAGGCAGAGCACCCAGCCGAGCGTGGATGGGGCATCCCTGGGGGACTGACACAGAGCTGGACATGAGCTGGCTGTGTGCGCTGGAGCCCAGAAACCAACTGGATCCTGGGCTGGATCTGGAGCAGTGTGGCCAGCAGGGCGAGGGAGGGGACTCTCCCCCTCTGCCCCGCTCTGGGGAGACCCCCCCCTGCAGTTCTGCCTCCAGCTCTGGGGCCCCCAACAGGAGGACACGGAGCTGTTGGAGCGAGGCCGGAGGAGGCCATGGAGATGCTGCGAGGGCTGGAGCCCCTCTGCCATGGGGCCAGGCTGGGGGAGTTGGGGGGTTCAGCCTGGAGAAGGGAAGTTCTGGGGAGACCTTAGAGCCCCTTCCAGTGCCTGGGGGGGTACAAGAAAGCTGGGGGGGCTTTTCCCAAGGGCAGAGAGTGACAGGACAAGGGGTGATGGGTTTAAATGGAAAGAGGGAGATGGAGATGGGCCATCAGGAAGGAATTCTTCCCGCAGAGGGTGGGGAGCACTGGGACAGGTTGCCCAGAGAAGCTGTGGGTGCCCCATCCCTGGGAGTGCCCAAGGCCGGGCTGGATGAGGCTGGGAGCACCCTGGGCTATGGAAGGTGTCCCTGCCTGTGGCAGAGGGGACTGGGTGGGCTTTAAGGTCCCTGCCCACCCAAACCATCCTGTGATTCTATGATGGTGACCTGTGTCACCTCGGGGTTGCAGGTTGTCTGAGGCATCAGCTGCACGGTCGCCTCTGTCTGCATTCGACACTCCCGAGGCCACGGCTGTGACAGCCGTGGGATACGTGAGCAACCGGAGGTTGAAGCGGCAGGACGCGTGCATGGATAACCACAAGCAGGAGTCAGGAAAAGCGTGACCGTGCACGTAATGGGAATGAGCTCTCTGGAGCCCGAGGAGAACTCCAAGTGGTGTTTGGAAATGGGGAGGTTTATGGTTCTCCTCGGAATTAGCTCACGAGTCCCCTTACCGGCAGGAAACCTCGGCAGCTGCTGCGGGGGTGAGGGTAGCTGTTGCGCCGCGTGCTGTGGCCTTCCTCTGCCGGGCGGCAATGTGTGTTGCCCTGTGCTCTGCCTGCTGCTTTGTCCCCTCGTCCCTGAGAAGGGGGGATGCACAGCCTCCCACCAGCCACCTAATACTCCGGTTGGCGCCGCTCAGTGGAGGGGCTGTGCCACCCGTGCCGTCACCCGCGTGCGAGTCGGAGCTGGGCGACATCAGTCGTGACGCTGGAGCCTGTTTCCCACGGTTTTGGGGCTGAGCAAAGCCTCCGACCGCTCTGTGAAACCTGGTTGACACGCTCCACTTTACGTGACACGGACAAGAAGCGATAGTCACGGTGTTTCTTCCCCAGTGAAGGAGCAGCGCGGGCGTAGCAGACAGGTATCCTTTGACTTCACCCCATCACGACCCCGACGCTTGTCTGGCCGTAGCTCTTGCCGTGGAGACGCCCAGGGGAACCGCGCAGGGTGCAGCGCGGGGAATCTCCCGGTGCGTTCACGCTCTCTGGGCTTGAGGCTCGGTTGGCAGCTGAAGCTCTGGCTCTGGTTGTAAAATTAAGTCTTTCCCCCCACCCCTCCTTTTTGTGCTGACAGGGGAGAATTCGCTGGCTAATTATACCCCAGTCCATCTCCAATCGGATTGCGCAGGGTGATTTATCAGAGCCGGAGACAGTTCTCCCCGTTCCCTTGGCTGCATCAGCAAGAACTTTTGCAAGACAATTTAATTTCTTGTCATCTTTTAATCCAGCTGCCTTTCCCCCTCCAGTCAGCCTGCGAATGAGAAAAGCGTGTTTATTAATCATTTTAGCAAAAGGCTGAGAAATACGGGGTTTCTTCAGCGGCGCTCGCACCGCTGCTCATCCGTCAGCGTTCCCAGAGCCGCAGGGTCGTCAACGGTCAGCCCTGTGATGCGGGAAAATGAGTGTCCTCGTGAGAAGCTGATGAGTGTGAAGGCAGGGTGTCGGGATTTGGTGTCCCTGGGGTCTGAAAGGGTCTTCCTCAGACCTGGGTGTGGCCCAGCGTTGGATGCAAGAACCTGCTTAAAATAAAACCTGACACCCCCTCCCCGCCCTGTGTGTTCTCGGTGTCGCTAAGTGGGGCATCAGCATCTTGCTGAGCTGAGTGGGAACTTGTACCTCATACACACAGGCACGTGCTGAAATCTGGGGTGTTGTGGTCAATAAGAGACCCCGCCTGCAGTTCTGCCTCCAGCTCGGGGCCCCCAACAACAGGAGGACACGGAGCTGTTGGAGCGAGGCCAGAGGAGGCCACGGAGATGCTGCGAGGGCTGGAGCCCCTCTGCCATGGGGCCAGGCTGGGGAGTTGGGGGGTTCAGCCTGGAGAAGGGAAGTTCTGGGGAGACCTCAGAGCCCCCTCCAGTGCCTGGGGGGCTACAAGGAAGCTGGGGGGGCTTTTCCCAAGGGCAGGGAGCGACAGGACAAGGGGTGACGGGTGTAAATGGAAAGAGGGAGATGGGACATGAGGAAGGAATTCTTCCCACAGAGGGTGGGGGGCACTGGGACAGGTTGCCCAGAGAAGCTGTGGGTGCCCCATCCCTGGGAGTGTCCAAGGCCAGGCTGGATGAGGCTGGGAGCACCCTGGGCTGTGGAAGGTATCCCTGCCCGTGGCAGAGGGGGCTGGGTGGGATTTAAGGTCCCTCCCACCCAAACCAGGCTGTGAAGGTTGCTGGATGCTGCAGAACATTTCCACTGAGCGAGGTGCTGGAGTCTATCTGGCGCTGCAGGCCAAGCGCCACCGTCACTATCACTTACTGGTGAGCTTGGATAACAAAGGCAGAGTGCTTGGTTCTTCGGAGCCCAGCCACAACACCGGGACCCGCCGTGTTTATCTGTTTCCTGTGTCGTTTTCTTCCCTGCCTCGCTGCCTCTCCTGTCTTCATCCCCACCCTGCAGCTGCTCCGACGCCTTTCCAAAGAAGTAGTTCCTGGCTTAGGATGCTTTCTGAGTTATTCCACAGGAGGTTTAGCTGGGATTTCTTACCTAGAGGTCTGGAACTAGATCAGAGCTTGGGTTTTATTATAAATAAATGGTAGAGCTCAATTTGAATTACTCGTATTTGGAAATTTGAACGGAGAAGCTGCAGTTTGTGGCCAGTTTGTGGGAGGGAGGGAGGGATGGGTGGTGGAAAGCGTTGCCGGGAGCAAAAGGGCTGCTTGGCATCGACCCTACGGCATGAAATCCGGCGATGTAAAGCCAGGGTTGCTTTGGCACTGAGGCTTCGTACTAACTACAAGTGGGACTGCGTACATACGTACACACACAATTACCTATAAAACCAAACGGGGCAGGAGCTGTTTCTGGGCATTAATGCTGCTTCTGGCCCCAACTTTGCCAAATAATTTAAAAAAAAAGGTAAATATAACAGGATCGGGGTCACTGGGGTGGTTATTTCCCCCCTGGTTTAAAGCTTCAGTCAATCCAATCAATAAACACCCCAATACCGAGAGAACGGCGACGCTCTGCCCGGAAAGGAGATTCGGGTGGCAGCGAGCGGCGCCCGGGCGCTGGGCACCCAACGTGTTTGCGTTTACCGACACCAGCGGTTTCTTGGGAATTTTCTAACGTAACAGATTTTTGTCGTCTTTTTTTCTAAATACGACAGTTACCCCCCAGGGAGTAGCGGTACGCGGAGGCTTCTCACCATGGCTCTGCATCGAGCCCGGCTGCCAGTGGGTTTAAGAGGTACGTGGTGCTGTGGGGGAGAGAATGAGCTGAACGGGAGGAGGTTTCCCTGCTCTGTGTTTGGAGTGGGGCGCTCAGCTGGGCTTCGCCGGGACCACCGAGGGGCTCTGCTGTCTTGCAGAGTCACGAGGACCCCACACGTTGCCATGATCGCTGCTTTTCCTAAGCCTTTTCCGCGAGAACATTGATGCGTTCGCTGCAGAGGAAGAGGAAAGGTGGCGTAACTTTGTCCGAGAGTTGTGGTCAATGGGGCAGAGGCCAGTTGGAGGCTGGTGGCTAGTGGCGTCCCCCAGGGGTCAGTGCTGGGTCCAGCACTGGTCACTATATTCATCAGTGACCTGGACGAAGGGATGGAATGTCCTCGAGGCGAGTTTGCTGACCACACCGAACTGGGAGGAGTGGCCGCCACACCAGGCCGTGCTGATGTCCAGCGTGCCCTGGCCAGGCTGGAGAGCTGGGGGGGGGGGATATCGGATGCAGTTCAATAAGGGCAAGTGTGAAGGGCTGCATCTGGGGAGGAACAGCCCCATGGATCAGCACAGGGTGGGGGCTGTGCTCTTGGAGGGCAGCTCTGGGGAAAAGGACCTTGGAGTCCCGGTGGCCAACAGGCTGACCACGAGCCAGCAGTGTGCCCTCGCCACCAAGAAGGCCAGTGGCACCCTGGGGGGCGTTAGGGAGAGCGTGGCCAGCGGGTCGAGGGGAGTTCTCCTCCCCCTCTGCTCTGCCCTGGGGAGGCCTCCCCTGGAGGGCTGTGTCCAGCTCGGGGCTCCTCAGCCCAAGGCCAAGGAGCTGCTGGAGAGGGCCCAGGCAGGGTCACTGCGATGGGGAAGGGCCTGGAGCCCCTCCCGTGTGCGGGAAGGCTGGGAGAGCTGGGGCTGTGCAGCTGGAGAAGAGGGGGCTGAGGGGATCTGATCAATGCTGATCAATAGCTAAAGGGGGGGTGTCAGGGGGAGGGGGCCAGGCTCTGCTCAGGGGTGACAGTGACAGGATGAGGGGCCATGGCCATCGACTGGCCAACAGAAGGTTCACCCTGAACGTGAGGAAACCCTTCTGCCCTGTGAGGGTGACAGAGCCCTGGGACAGGGCCCAGAGAGGCGGGAGTCTCCTTCCCTGGAGCCTTTCCAAAGCCCCCGGGACTGGTTCCTGTGGGATCTGCTCTGGGTGATCCTGCTCTGGCAGGGGGTTGGACTGGATGAGCTCTGGAGGTCCCTGCCACCCCCTGACACGCTGTGACTCTGTGAGCAGAGCTACTTCAGCCAAGTAACTGCCCATCTGCCGCTCTCGCTCCACTGGGAGTATCCCCAGAGGGGAAGCTCCGGGTCAGTTCGCAGCACTTTCATCATTCATCATGGTGTCCAGGAGGGAATGTTTCCTTTACACAGATTTTGCTGAGTGGCCGGAGAAGCTGACGTGCCTGGCCGACACCGAGGCCTGGCCACCAGGCCTCGGAGAGTGGGTTCGACCCCGGATTTTGCGTTGGGAAGCAGAAGATGGATGTCATACGCCTGCTTTGGAGGAGGAATGCACTACTTCATATTTGCAGAATGGATATGGTCATTTTAAAGAGCACTAAAACCCCGAGACCGGCTGTTAAATTACCCTCGCCTACGCGGTGGAGAGTCAAGCGCTGGGTTGGGAGCGGTCGGGCGCGCGGAAGGTGCTTCTACCTGAAACGCGTGAAAGACGTAGATCCCATAAGCGCGTTACGCTGCCGGCCTGTAAAAGGCCTTTCGGGGGGTGAAGAACGATGAGTGGTGCGGTCACTCTGTGCGTGCACCGAAGCGTTTAAATACAGAATCTAAGTAGGTTTTTTCTTCCTGTTTCAACGTGTATTTTCAGGCCACCCCAGGTCTAGTGCTGTAACTGGAAAGCAGCAGCTTGGGAAGGTGCCCAGGCTGCCTACAAAGCTGATTTTTGCCTTGATCAAAATCAGCTTTTTCTGCCCGGCTTTGTACCCGCAAACCTTATTCAGCTGGAAATAGGTGAGATGCTCAGCAGCTTTGCTCGGGAAGGCTCTACCCGCTCCGAGCCCAGCAGGGTCGTGTTAAAGGTGACAAAGCGAGGAGGCGAGCCCCGGTTGGAGCCTGTGCGGATGGAGGAAGGGGCTTATGGGGCCGTTTGGTACTCGCGGTGTTGGCGTTTCAGACGGTCGGTAGTTTATAGCGGTTTAGAGGACGGTGGGCAGGGAGTTTCCTCGGGTTACTCAGAAAACGTGAACAGGGTTAGCAACAAGAAGAAATATATAGCCCCTTCCAGTGCCTGGGGGGCTACAAGAAAGCTGGGGGGGGTGTTGTGTTTCCCAAGGGCAGGGAGTGACAGGACAAGGGGTGATGGGTTTAAACGGAAAGAGGGAGATGGAGATGGGTCATGGGGAAGGAATTCTTCCCGCAGAGGGTGGGGGGCACTGGGACAGGTTCCGAGAGAAGCTGTGGGTGCCCCATCCCTGGGAGTGCCCAAGGCCGGGCTGGGTGAGGCTGGCAGCACCCTGGGCTGTGGAAGGGGTCCCTGCCCGTGGCGGGGTGGCTGGGTGGGATTTAAGGTCCCTCCCAACCCAAACCATCCTGTGATTCTCCCAAGTGACAGGATGAGAGGAAACAGCCTCAAGTTATGCCGAGGGAGGTTCAGATTGGATATTAGGGAAAATTTCTCCCTGGAAAGGGTTGTCGGGCATTGGAACTGCCCAGGGAGGTGGGGGAGTCGCCAGCCCTGGGGGGACTGAAGAGCCACGTGGATGCGGTGCTGAGGGACGTGGTTTAGCGGTGGCCGTGGCGGCGTTGGGTCAAGGGTTGGACTCAATCGTAAAGGTGTTTTCCAACCGAAACGATGGTGAAATTCCTCCTGGAGAGGGTGGGGGGCACTGGGACAGGTTCCCAGAGAAGCTGTGGGTGCCCCATCCCTGGGAGTGCCCAAGGCCAGGCTGGATGAGGCTGGGAGCACCCTGGGCTGTGGAAGGTGTCCCTGCCCGTGGGCGGGGGGGGGCTGGGTGGGCTTTAAGGTCCCTCCCAACCCATCCCATTCCACGATTCTGTGTGTCAAACACTTGGTGTGATTCTTCCCACCGCTGCGTTTCACGCTAACGGAACCCCGTGAGCACTGATTTTGCTGAGTGCAGAGAACGGAGACCAAGCGCCGTGTGTGTTCGCTGCTTGGCCTGACGTCTGGTAGATGCGAAAGCGGCGGCGGATGGGCAGAGAAAGGAACCCCTGCACCGCACTTCACGTGCATTTGCATGTTGAGACCGTTAATCACCTGCCGAACCCAATTAGGGGTCAGTCAGGCGGGAATCCCGAAGGTCATCCCAGTGTTAAGGAATGGCCGATTGCCGCGCTGACGTTACGCCGTGGATTTGACCCCGTCGGCTCCTCGGGAACGTCCGGCGGTAAACGGAGCGGTCGGGGCCGTCGGTCGTTCCCGGGAAACCGTGGGGCAACGACCGGGAGGAGGGCGGGAGGAGGCGCTGGGAGCCAGGGCGGGCGGCGCTAGGACCCAGCGCGGAGCGCTCCTTGGCCCCGCCCCCAGCGTGCGCCCGGGGGGGCGTGGCCTGTCGGGGGCGGGGCACGTCGCGGCGGCGGCAGCGGCGGCGGGGTGCGGGGGGGGGGCTGCGGGCGCTGGGCCCTGTTGTGTGGGAGCCGCGGCGGAGCGGCCCCGCCGCCCCCCGCCATGGAGGACCCGTCGCGGCTGCTGGCGGCGGCGCACGGCGCCGGGGTGACCTTACCCGGTGGGATCCCGCCGCCCCCTCCGCCCGCCGCCGGGGATCCGGCCGCCGCGCCCCCACCGGGGCCGCCGCCGCCCGCGCACCACGATACGGGCGACGTCCTGCAGCAGATCATGGCCATCACCGACCAGAGCCTGGACGAGGCCCAGGCCAGGTACCGGCGGGCCCGGCCGCCGAGCGGGGAGGGGGCGCGGCGGAGCGGAGCGGGCCGGCTGGGCTGCTCGGTACCGGCCGCCTTCCCGCGCAGCCCGGCGCCGTGACTCAGCTCTGCGTGGCGCGGGTGTCGGGGGAGGGGGCGTGGGGGGGGGGGGGTACGGGCACTCCCGGGACCCGCCGCTGCGGTCGTTACCGGGACCGTGGGGAGGCGGAGGGCAGCGCTCCCGCGGTGCGACCCTCCCGGGCGCGGCCGCAGCTCCGGCGGGGGAAGGGGGTTTGGTGGGAAATCGCCCTCCGGAGGCGGAAAGTTCCCCCCGTTCGGTTCCCGGTTCCCGGTGTTACCGCGTCTTCAACCCCCCCCCCCCCCCCCCCATCAGCTGGGGAGCGCTTCCACGCCCGACGCCGGGGTGATGCTCCTCGCCGTGAATTTCCCGTCTCCCCAGCCCTCTGGCCGCACGCCCGGGCGATCCAACCGGCATCATCCCGGTGGAAGCGGGGCTGTCCTGCCCGCAACCGGAAAACCGAAGCGGCGGGCGCCGTTGAGGACCAAGGTTGGCTCGGGAGGGAAAACGAGGGGCTGTGGTTCGGCCCGAGAAGTTTGGGCACGTCGAAAGGGAACCGAGGGACGTTCGCCCTTTCCCGGTGACTCGGGTGGGACGCGGGGACAGAACCAGCCTGGAAGGCGGCAGAATTCCGCATCTTCTGGTGGGTTCTCCTCGCCCCGGAGCCGCGTCCGGCCCTGATTGGCGCGGAGTAATTACACGTAATTACACGCCTTGCTTCCTCGGAGGGCGAGGTGGGCAGCCCCTGCCACGAGGCGCTTCGGGAGAACGGGGGAGACTGGCGGAGCGGCTTTAGGAAAAAATCAGCAAATGGGATTTTTTTGGCCTTTTTTTTCGGTTTTGCATGCGGTCGCCCTTCCCTGCCCCGATCGCCCTGTCGCGATTGCCGTCGTGCCGACGGAACCCGGACGGGTTGTTCTTGAGCTCTGCTCAAAGTTCAGGCGGTTTCGGGTACGCCTGTTGGCGTCGTGAGCCCCCAGCCACTGGCGTTACCGAGGACGGGTACCGGATTCCTGACGCTTGAGCGGATCATACGAGTATAAGGAGAAAGAAGCTGTGGGTGCCCCATCCCTGGGAGTGCCCAAGGCCGGGCTGGGTGAGGCTGGCAGCACCCTGGGCTATGGAAGGGGTCCCTGCCCGTGGCGGGGGGGTGCTGGGTGGGATTTAAGGTCCCTTCAACCCAAACCAGGCTGTGATTCTCCCAAGTGACAGGATGAGAGGAAACAGCCTCAAGTTATGCCGGGGGAGGTTTAGATTGGATATTAGGGAAAATTTCTCCCTGGAAAGGGTTGTCAGGCATTGGAACTGCCCAGGGAGGTGGGGGAGTCGCCAGCCCTGGGGGGACTGAAGAGCCACGTGGATGCGGTGCTGAGGGACGTGGTTTAGCGGTGGCCGTGGCGGCGTTGGGTCAAGGGTTGGACTCAATCGTAAAGGTGTTTTCCAACCGAAACGATGGTGAAATTCCTCCTGGAGAGGGTGGGGGGCACTGGGACAGGTTCCCAGAGAAGCTGTGGGTGCCCCATCCCTGGGAGTGCCCAAGGCCAGGCTGGATGAGGCTGGGAGCACCCTGGGCTAGTGGAGGGTGTCCCTGCCCATGGCAGGGGGGTTGGAACTGGATGATCTTTAAGGTCCTTTTCAACCCAACCCATTCTGTGATTTAAAGCATCACGATTTGGGTTTAAAGTTGGCTCTTTTAGGTAACGTCCACCTGCGGCTCGCGGGGCGGCGAATCTGGGAGCGGTGCTTGCCGTGGGTCACGCGTAGGGCCGTTGCTCCTACCCAAAGCTCGCGTTTCTGCCAGGCGCCGTATCAGAAACACCCGCCAGCTGTCCCCTGTAGATCCCGTCGGTGCGGATTTGCCGGCAGGTTTCTCTCGCGACCTCGTATGTGCGATAATTGTGAGCAGAATAGATTTGTCAGGAGCTTTAGTTCCATGGAAGGGTTGAGGATTGGGCTTTGGAAAATGGCTCGGCCGCTGCTTGAACAAAATCGCTTCGGCGTTGTCTTCGAAATGCCGGCCAGCTCCAGGTGAAGCCAGCAGGCTCTGAAGGCCTCGAGTCTTCAAGCGCTTTTGGTGCGGTTTGAGGAATATTCTGCCTAAAAGGAGCTTTTTGGCTTCTGGCTGAGAAGTTTGTTGGGTTTATTTAAGAGAGGACGTACCGCTGCGAAAGTCAAACTGGGTCCTAGCGAGCACACGGGGCGCGGGGACGCAGCAACGGCATCCGCCGCGCGTCGGGGGTTACCCCTGTTCTTGGGCGTTCGCGCCGCGCGGCGGCGCGGGCTTGCGCGTGG
This sequence comes from Rhynochetos jubatus, assembly GCA_027574665.1. Lineage (NCBI taxonomy): Eukaryota > Metazoa > Chordata > Aves > Eurypygiformes > Rhynochetidae > Rhynochetos > Rhynochetos jubatus. The sequence continues at coordinate 553,917 of CM050683.1, read as the reverse complement.
TTTTAACGGCGAGGGGCCGTCGGAGGGTGCGTTGAGCGCAAGCAAGGCGAATTTTTAAACCACAAGTTGCAGACTTGGGAGTTGGGGGGAGTTTCAGTGAAGGGAAATTCAGCTGCCCAGGGTGGGTTTAGCGCTGGTGTTAAGGAAAGCCGTTACGTTATCACCTCCGTCGCGTAACACGGGAGTTGGGAGCCACGGTAATTATGCAATTAGCTCCGGGACCGGGCTCGTTGCTGGCTTGGACCCCAACACGGCTTCTTGGAGGTGGGTGGAGAGGACAGTCCTGAGGCTGGGAATTCATTTTCTCTCTCCCCCCGTGTTTTCCCTCATCAGGCGAGGACAATAGACTCCACTCGGCTGTCTTCTCAGCTGCCTTTGTTCTCAGGCTGTTTGTCTTGGGGTTGATATTATCGACCGTCGCCGGAGCCGAACGGCTGTTATCCTTCTTTTGGCCGTGTGGCGAAGGAAAGCAGCCGACGGACTAAAGCTTCGGCGATTATTTTTTTGGTGAAAAGCTTGCTTTCCGACGTTTGCTGGCAGTAGTCATGAGCGTTGGGGGTTGTGAGGAGGCCGAGCACCTCTATTTGTCGGAGAGGTGGGTGGCGTGGAGGAAGGGCGGTTTGTATTTCTATAAAAAAACGTATCAAAAGCTAGCTGTAAAGGGGATGTAAATATTTCTGAGTGACGAAAGGGGTCACAAGGAGCCAAAGGGACTTCCTTCGAGGCGTGTGTCGCAGCTGGGTACTCCTTTCCGCTGGCTCGCAGTGGAACTTAGGAGCCTAACTGCTGGCTGCCCTCGAAAACCGGCGACGGCCGGGTAAAACGCCGCCCGCCCCGCGCGGGGATCCTCGGCTCCCGCTTTTACACGGGGCTCCCCACGCTTTTCAACGCGGCGGAAGATGTTAATTCGCTGGTTTGATGAGCCCTCGGGCTGGGTTCTGCGTTAAGGGGGTCATTAGCATTGTCTCTGCCTGGTGAGAAGCGGGACAAAGAGAGCAGCAAGCGCTGGGAGAGCTCCAGAAAGGCAAAATGAGCAGGTGTGGTAGAACTTGGACCGCAGTGCTGTTAAATACAGCCCCGCCTTTCGTCGGACCGGGTTGTGTCAGCGAGGGGTGCCTGCGTTCGCTGCGCGTCCTGCCGTTCAGGATGCTCTAAAAACGCGGGGGTTTTTCTCCTTTTTGGGTGGATTCCGTTTGATTTTATAGAAGCGTACTAGCCCAAGAAGGAACTCTTCATCCCCACGTCCAAACTACGCTTTTGGAAGAACTGAGGGCGCTTACGGTTCCCGTACGGAATTCTGAATTTTAAGGCCTGCGTGTTTCTAGGAGAGTTTGCTCCCAGCGGTGCCCGAGCGTGGCACTTAAATGACATCCGTCACCCGAACCCGCACGTTTCGTTCTTAATTTCGTGCGCGGTCCAGCCCTGCGTAAGCCTTGGCGTCTTGCGTTGCCTTTCCCGTTGGCGTTCACTCGTTCCTTCTTCTTCCCTTTCAGGAAACATGCCTTGAACTGCCACAGAATGAAGCCCGCTCTTTTCAGCGTGCTCTGCGAGATCAAGGAGAAAACAGGTGCGTTTGGGGTCCTTCCTGGCCTCGGCTTTCCAAAAAACCCCATTCAGTCAGCAGCTCCGCGCTCGTCTGACGTGCTGTGTGTGTTCCCTGGTAGATTCTACAACTTGAGGCTCTTGGTTTTTTTTGGCTTTCTCTGAGCTGGAAAGGCTTTTGATGTGTTTTTTTTATAACGTTGCCTGTGTGCAGGTTTGGGGACAACGCTGCTGCTGATTCGAGCGAGGGTTTTGGTTGCGTGAAGAGCCTGTGGGTTGGGGTTTTGTGATGCCAGATCCCTGGAGAATAATCCTGCTGGGTTGTTAGGCTCTGGTTTTGTCCTTTAAGGAATCGCTACCAAAACTGTGGCGGTAGTAGGAGTTCAAAGTTGGCAAATAACTGGATTTCAGAGAAGGAGGCAGTATGGCAGAACGCCCGGGGGTACTGGAAACCACGGAAGTAGCAGGGAATGTGTTGGTGATCACGCAGCGTTCTTTGAGGCGCGCTGCGGGCGGATGGATTTCCAGTCTGATTTGCCCGGTGCATGCTCATACAGGGGCGCTTCATCGATGTTTGGAGATCTAATTTCTATGAGCTGTAGTGAATCGTGGTGGTTTTTTAGAGAATAACTACTTCTGTTACACCCAACTGAATCGGGGGTGGTTTCCTTTGGATTTGTTTCGAAGTTGTAGTAACATTTACCATCCCAAACCTACAACCCGTAGTACGTTTTCTACAAGCGTACGGAACCTCGCAGCGCCCCGTTGCGCTGCCGAGCGCGGGGCCGTAGTCCTGTCCTCTCAGCGCCCTTGCCGTCCGCGGCAGCTTTGAGGCAGGCGTTACACGTTCCATTCCGGAGAGTTTGGGTACGTTTATCGCCTTCTCCTGGTAGCAGTTTGCTCCTGAAGCAAGCCCTTGTAGTAGGAAGCGCGTACGCGCTGTGTGGGTGTGCTTTTATGCCCGTCCTCCGAGGACCGCTGTCCTTAAAAAGGGTCTTTCATCTGTTTTTCCCCTCCACACCGAGCTGCCTTCTGTGTTTTACTGATGGAAAGTGTGACTTCTCGGAGCGAAATCCACTTGCAGGACCAGGCTCTGGTAGCCGGGTTAGGCTGGATTTGTTTTGGCCTCGTCGGTTTTTGAATGTCTGATGGTCTGTCTATTCCTTATTTAAATTATGGGGAGCAGATGTTACGGCTTCAAGCGAACAAAGGCCTGGACGTACTGTAGCACAAGGTTTTGGGCTTTCTTTGTGACCCAGGCACACAAGCTTCTTTTCTAGCTCGGAAATGGGTTTCAAACATATTCCTCCTCCCCCCTCCCTCCCCAGCTTTCTTTGGTTCTTTGTTGGAGCGTCGGTGGCGTTCACAATAGCTCAGGGTAAGCCGTACGCCTTCGCCAGGGCCAGCCGGCTGAAAGGTGCCAAAACCCACTCTCCCCCATCGTGGTTATTAATTAAAAAGAAATTATAAAGGACTCTGAAATTTGAGTCAATTGGGCCACGTTTAATATTTTGTTCAAGGCCTGTTCCCTGCTCCCCGCCCAGGGTTTAAATTTTTTAAAATCTTCACCCAGTTACGGGAAACCCAGGTGTTTTTAAGTCTGCCCGGAGCACGTGCTGGTGTTGGAAGAGGCGCCTAATCCCGTAAAGCCTCCTGAGGCGTTTGGGGGAACTCGCAGAAGCGGTGTTACCCTCCGCAGCAGGGTGATGGCTGGCTGGGTTACACTTCGGGGACGATTCAAGCTGTATGAATTCAAAGACGGCGTCAATCCATCTTAACATCACAACGAACCATCCGTCGCGTTAAAAGACGCTTTCGGTGCCGAGTATCACGTTTCAGAGGTTTCCCTCTCGGCTGCTGAATCCTTGCGAGGAGGACACGCGGCTGCGCTGGGCTTCACGCCCCCCACCCCCACCCCGGGGCAGGGAAAGGGTATTTCTTCCCGCTTCGTGGAACACGCTGCGTGCTGGGACTCCAGATTCCGTATTTCTGGCCTGCGGTGGGGAACGCGTTCGTCGCAGCGTCGTAAACCGGGGCACCGCGTTGGATTGTTCCTCGGTGCTGCTCGCTGCGACCCTCTGCCCTTCCTCGAATGCTCGGCTGGGTTAATTCAACGGGTACCTTTTCCTTTGGCTGTGAAACTCGGCGAGCGGCGTGGGCCGGGAACGGGCTTTCTCTCCGTCGCCGACTCTGTTGACATTCTTGCGGCGCTCGGAGCCCCGCTGGCTTTTGTCTTCTGTTCCCATTGGCTTTCTCTCTGCCCGAGCACGGAAGGCTGTGTTGGATTTGGAGAGAGCAGCGGGACCAGCAGCGACGCTGTTCTCTCTAGGGGGATGCTCGGGAGGCTCGTGTCCGCACGGAGGACTGCGGGCTGCAAAACGGGGTGTCTCGTGCTGGGTGAGAATCGACGTGGTACAACACGACGGGGGGGTGTGGTGTTTTGGTAGCGCCAAGTAGTTCCGAAGGGGGTTGCGATTTCTTTAGGGGACCTGCCGTTAAAAAAATCGGCTCCTGCCTTCTCACACAACACTTTTGTGGCCTGGCCAGTAGAGGAAACCCTTCTGTTTGAGTAAAACCTCAGGAGTCAGTGTTCAGCCCGAGGGACAGGATAAATATTTGAGACCCCCCCTGGAGTGCTGTGTCCAGCTGTGGAGCCCTCCCTTGAGAAGGGTATAGGGTTGGAGCGAGGCCAGAGGAGGACACGGAGATGCTGCAAGGGCTGGAGCCTCTCTGCCCTGGGGACAGGCTGGGGGGTTGGGGGGTTCAGCCTGGAGAAGGGAAGCTCCAGGGAGACCTTAGAGCCCCTTCCAGTGCCTGGGGGGGTACAGGAGAGCTGGGGGGGGCCTTTTCCCAAGGGCAGGGAGTGACAGGACAAGGGGTAACGGGGTTAAACGGAAAGAGGGAGATGGAGATGGGCCATCAGGAAGGAATTCTTCCTGGAGAGGGTGGGGGGCACTGGGACAGGTTGCCCAGAGAAGCTGTGGGTGCCCCATCCCTGGGAGTGTCCAAGGCCAGGCTGGATGAGGCTGGGAGCACCCTGGGCTAGGGAAGGTGGCCCTGCCCGTGGAGGGGGGTGGGACTGGATGATCTGTAAGGTCCCTCCCACCCAAACCATCCCATGATTCTGTGATTTTAAGTGTAACGTAGGCGATGGGATCCTCTGGGATAAACCAAGGGGGGCGGCAGGGAGGGCGCAGGTCCCAACTGCCTACGTCCTTACGCTTTCTGTAGGTCTTTTAACCTCCGTACAGCGTGGGCTCTTCACTTCTGGCCCTAATTCGGCAGGTTTTGGTTCAGACTTTGTGTATTCATTACCAGACGCCTTTGTGGTGCTCTTCTGCACTGCTTGCCGTCGGAAGGCGAATCTGGAAAGGAAAGCAAGGCTTAAGCGAAGCGTGTGCCACTTATTTTGGTCCCGGTGATCTTGTACCGTTCATTACAGAACTGCCAATCTTTAATTAATGAGATGTAAATATATCGTAATGATTGCATTTGCATACTGAGTGAGGCTTTTGGCACCTTAGGTTGTGATGTAGTTTAATTAAAGATTAATTAGAAACGATGGGAATTTCATTTTGCTTAGTAGAATTATTTTACATATTTGATGAATATCTGGTAGGGGATGGGCCAGAGGATGCACAATATTATATCAGCGCAGCTCGGAGCGACTCCGCCGGCTTTTTCTGAGCCCGTGGAGGGTTTTTCTTGAACATCCATAAAAGTGATGGATTATGAAGGATTTAAGTGAAGGGTTTAAGTGTGAAGGATTTGACTGTTAGGGCTGGACTTTCTAAATCACGCTCCGAACGCTGTGCCGTAACCGGTTAAGCTGTTACTCCAGTCTCTTGATTCGAAGCCCTGGGCGTGAGTAGCGTTGTTGTATGTCCTTAAACTCTTGGGGGAGCTTCAAAACCGTGGTGGCCAAAAGACTACCAAGAGAAGCATTCTAGAGAAGCGTTCTCCTCCAAGTATTGCGAGCCAGTCGGTAGTGTGTGTGTCAGGACCGGCGTATGGAACGTGGTGTTGGTTGAGATGGTTTTCTGTATTGTGGTAGGTTTTTGGGGGTTGTGGGGTTTTTTTTCCCCATTGGAATCCTGGTGTTTTGATGAAATTTAGATCTTCCAGAAGCCACGCAGACGGCAACCTCCCGCTGGTGTAATTTCCGGGACTCTGTGCAGAAATGGGAGACGCCTGACCCACAGTGCGTGCCCAAAGAGACAAAACCCTTAGAATCGTAGAACCACAGAACTGTTTGGGTTGGAGGGGACCTTAAATCCCACCCAGCCCCTCCCCCGCCATGGGCAGGGACACCCTCCACTAGCCCAGGGTGCTCCCACCCTCATCCAGCCTGGCCTTGGACACTCCCAGGGATGGGGCACCCACAGCTTCTCTGGGCAACCTGTCCCAGTGCCCCCCACCCTCTGCAGGAAGAATTCCTTCCTGATGGCCCATCTCCATCTCCCTCTTCCAGTTCAAACCTGTCACCCCTGGTCCTATCACGACATGACATCTCAGTGGTAGGGCGTGTCCTTCTGGAAGCGTTTTTCCTGGCCGCGCAGAAGGTGGGGTGAGCGCAGCGTTCCCACAGCGGTTTTGCCCTCCCGTTGTGCCGTTTTTTGAGATTAGCGGCTCTGGAAGGTTGGAAGTGAACGACCGCAGCCCTTGCGCTTGGAAATCAGATAGATAACTAGCAGCAAACGCAGTTCTGAATTCACAGAGTAGGTGGGTTTGAGTGAATCTGACGTAACTCACGATCTGTGCAAACACGGCGTTAGGTGAAGATACTAAGAGCAAACATAAAGTTCAGGCACAAGGTACCCACTCCAGGAGGCGATGGCTTCAAATTAAAGACGCCCTCTGTGGCAGCGGTGTCTGTAGGCCTGGTGTTTTAACCGTCACGCGTATCGAGATGGAGTGATGGCAGAAGTTTAAAACCGACCCGATGGCGCCAGTCGAACAGACCGAGCTTCTTGGCGCTCATCGATTCTTAGGTCCTGTTCACCTTCTGGGAGGATTTATTACATGAAAGCTGGAGGTGGGAACGATGTGTTTACGATATGTTAACGATGATTAACTCCTTCTCGTTTCTTGTGACATACCAGAGCCAGCCAACCAGGTTCTTCCCTTCGGATTGGGAAGGTGCTTTATACATGCTACTCAGCAGTCAACTTGAGCTGAGCTTATGTGTAATTGATGATAACTAATGTCTAATTACCATAATTAGACAAGTGACATAAAATCAAGCTGCAGCTGGGAGCTTGACTTCAACACGAGGTACTCTGGTACGCATCGTAACGCGCGTGACAAGACGTTTGGCAGCAGCACGCTCGCGTCAGAAGGTGACACCGAAATACCCGTTCCGCTGAACTGACGCGTGCCAGTGCAAATAGTTTAATGGGAGCTCTGTCAGGAGACTAAAAGCCACTGGTGAACTCCGCTGGGTCTCCTGGAGAAAAGGAGAACTGGCAACTTAAGAACAACAAAACAACTGAAAAAAAACCCCAAACCACCTTTTTTCAGTGCTTTTGTTGTAATATTTCCTCAGTAAAGGGTGTGAGCAGCAGGCCTTTTATAAAAGGTATTGATTCTAATTCCATAACGAGTTAGGAGCCCACTAACTTCTTAAATAGCCAAGAGTTGCCTCCCTCGTTGTTGTCTTACCTTGAGTTCGCAGTCACGCTGCTTCTGCCTTGCCCTACCCCGCTTGCAGAAAGACAGGGACGTTCTGGAGGGGACCTGGGTTTGCTGCGACGGAGCGGAAGTCCGCAGCCGCTCCACCACGCTTTTCTCTTCAGAACCGGGGAGACGTTTCCGTAGAGCCGGCAAATTATCCGGTTCAGACGTGTGACTCTACGTTTAGGTTGCTTCTGTGTTCAGCAGTTACTGTTGGGGTTTGGAGATGAGCTATTCTTTTGTCTCCAAAACACTGAAAATGATAAAAGATTGTGGTTTAACGCCGGCTGGCAAAATACCACGAAGCCGCTCTCACAAATCCCCCTCCCCTCCTCCAGTGGAAGGAAGAATCGGGGGGAAAAAGGAATAAGGAAGCTCATAAAATTGAGATAAGAACTATTTACTAATGAAATCTAAATTCATATATATAAATACTGCTAATAATAAATAATTAATAGGAAATAAAACTTGTGATAGGATATAATACGATACAATTTCTCACCACCCCCTGACCAATGCACAACCGGGTGCTGAGTAGTGAGAGTCAGAGCCAGAGAGCCCGAGAGCTGCAGCCCAAGAGCTGCCGCCCGAGAGCGATTGCAGCCTGAGAGCTGCTGCCCGAGAGCGATGGCAGCCCGAGGGCCATTGCAGCCCGAGAGCGATCGCAGCCCACGAGCTGCAACCCGAGAGCGATGGCAGCCTGAGAGCCATTGCAGCCCGAGAGCGATCGCAGCCCACGAGCTGCAACCCGAGAGCGATGGCAGCCCGAGAGCCATTGCAGCTCAAGGGTCAGAGCCTTAGGGCCGGAGCCCAAGAGCTATCGCAGCAGATTCCGAGTGAACCCCATCAGTGACAGGAGCAAAACTAAACCAACCCACCAACTCCCTCCCACACGAGCCAGCGCAGCAGTTGGCAAAGCAGCGAACGCAGGAGTCAGGGGAGTGTGAGCAGTGCCAGGCCGTAAATGAGCAAGAGAGTGAGAGAGAGAGAGTAACGGCTCCCGGCCCCCTCCCCGCCTGTGCCCCCAGCACGACATCCTATGGGATGGAACACTCCCCTGGGCAGTTGGGGTCAGCTGTCCGAGCTGTGTGTCCCCTGCGCTGCCTGGAGCGAGACAGCGAGCGCCGGGAACGCAGCTGCAGGGTCGGAAGCGGAGAAAGACCCTGAATCTGGTGCCGGCACTGCCCAGCGCCAGCTGAGGCCTTACCAGTGCTGCTCTCAGCACCCAGGAACAGCTCCCCAGCCGCCATGGTGAAGAGGGTTAACTCCTTCCCGTCTGAACCCAGCACAAAGATGTATATGAACCAAGACATCAGACATTACGCACTGTTCTCCTGCCCTCCCGCTAGGATCTCTGTGTAACAAGGGATCTTTAGCTTTGGTAGGGAACGCAATATCCCGTTAACCTGCCAATTTGGAAAAGGTCATTTGAATTCGTTAGCTTCGCGAGGTCAGGACCAACTGTTCACCTAAAATAGTCCAGCAATTAAAGCAGTAAAAGCCAGAAAGCTGTTGGTGTTTTTAGGGTTGGCTCGGTGTCTCGCGAGTTCTTTTTGAAAAGGGAGTTCACAATAAATTGTCAAAAAACGTTGGGAAATGAAGTTTTTAGAACTTGGAATCCTGCTGGAATAATCTGAGCGTTCAGCCTGCTGCCGCCTGGGGCTGTGGAGTGTGAGCTTAACGAAACAGGCTTCTTGTGTGGTGGGTTTTTTCACGTTGTTTCAGATTTTGATAGATTTGTAAATAGATTTTAGTAGATTTTTAAGTTCTGCACCGTTGAGCCTTCGATTTGTCGCCTGTTGCTGTACTGCGCAGTTGTCCCCTCGGCTTAGAAAGCGGCCGAGGTCAAAGTCGCGCCCTGTATCCAGGTTTCGAGGGGTTCCGGTGCTGGCGTGGGGTTCCCGTCCCTGGCCGTAGCAGTTCGCCCCATGGCTCAGGCCTTTTGTCCGTCCGCCCTCGCCTGCGCGCACAAGCTGGTGCCGAACGCTGCCGAGGCCCGTGCGAGGAACCAGGCAGCGGGGCTGATGTGGGGGCGCCTGCTCTGCCCTCATTCCTACAGACCGCTCCGACGATTTCTAAACGCAGAAACGGGTGCGACCCCGCGTAGCCTTATGAGCCGCGCGCGTGTATGGAAACCTGCCGGGCGTTTTGGCGTGTCCCGATCCGAACAACGGCCGGTTCGTTCCGACGCGTTGCCACGTGGCTTCCGTAAACGCTGCCGTATTTTTTTTTTGGTCCTCGAGCTCGAGACCCGCTAACACCTCTGAAGAGGGTTGAAATGCTTTGCCAGAATCGAAGCGGATGCTCTTTCCTGTTTCGGAAATAACCTTCTGATTCCCTCTTTGTATTTATCTAGTGTTAAGTATTCGTGGTATTCAGGAAGAAGATCCCCCAGATGCTCAGCTAATGAGACTAGATAACATGTTGCTGGCAGAGGGCGTCTCCGGGCCCGAGAAAAGAGGAAGAGGAGGACCGATGGCTGTAGCAGCAACATCAGGTGGCTGTCCAAATGACAATAGCATTGAACACTCTGACTACAGGGCCAAGCTGTCACAGATCCGACAGATATACCACTCTGAGCTAGAGAAATATGAACAGGTGATCTTTCTGCATGGAAGAGTTTTTATCATCTCCATTACAAATAACCGTTTTTTCCTTTGGTGTTGGTTTTTAAGACCAGAACAGGCAGTATGATGAATTCAGGTGAACGCGAGGATATCCAGTTCAGTTGAAAACTTCTCTCAGTGTTACAGAAGTGAGGTGAAGATAGAGGGACCGGACGTCAAACTAAAGCTAATGAATGTCTCGTTTAACTTTGTTGCCGTTTTTTACGAGTAAATAAAGTAAAAAGCTAAACCGTGGAAACTCCTCTGAAGTTTTTTTTGGGTATATATTGTGGGAAAAGCGAATTCTAGGCTATTTTATCGTTTGTCGATACAAATGTGTGTCTTTTCAGGCCTGCAGCGAGTTCACCACCCACGTTATGAACCTGCTTAGGGAACAGAGTAGGACAAGACCGATTTCGCCCAAAGAAATCGAGCGCATGGTGAACATAATCCACGGCAAGTTCAGCACCATCCAGATGCAGCTGAAGCAGAGCACGTGCGAGGCCGTCATGATCCTGCGTTCGCGCTTTCTCGATGCCAGGTACGAGGAAACGCATCCGGGCGCCAACAGATCTTGCAGCCCGAGTTTCTTTTGCTGGTTGATGCCGGTGATTGTGGTGAGAAATCTCAAGGCGTTCGCGCCCGGTGTCCATCTAGTCGAAAAGTTAAGGATTCGCCACCTGGTTCGCCTGCTTTGGCATCACCGGGTATTTAATTCCACTCGATTCTTACGTTCTCCTTCAGCCCCAATGTATTGTAGAGGGGAAGGAAAAAAAGCCAGCGGTGTGCTCTGTCCGGCCTGCTCTGTAACGCCATTTAAATCGGAATCACTGATGTTTTTGTAGGCGTAAGCGACGTAACTTCAGCAAACAGGCAACGGAAGTACTCAACGAGTATTTTTATTCGCACCTGAGTAATCCTTACCCCAGCGAAGAGGCCAAAGAAGAGCTAGCAAAGAAGGGTGGCATCACGGTTTCACAGGTACGATGTGTGTTAGCTGGAATTCAGTGACTTTTCTGTCCTCGGACAACACTGTGGGCTGGTTTTCCCCCCCCTAGTTACCAACAGGCTTCACTCACCGGTACTTGAAACAGGATTTAGGTTATTCCGAAGGGTTATCAGTGGGTGTTTTCTGCTTTAAGCCTCATTTAAAACCGTCGCCGTTGGTTAACCTCCCAACGCGGTCGTTCCATCCGACGCTCACAGCGATGTGTGTCTCTAGGTTTCCAACTGGTTCGGTAACAAAAGAATTCGTTACAAAAAAAACATGGGGAAGTTCCAAGAAGAAGCTAATATTTACGCCGCGAAAACAGCGGTGGATGCAACGAACGTCGTGGCTCAAGGCAACCAGGCAAATTCTCCGTCTACGCCGAATTCAGGTGAGAGAGAGTGCTGGGGAAGAGGCTGGCTGCGGGGAATTCTCCGTTCCTGGTGACAGCACCACGGCAGAACAGTGCTGGAAGCGGGGATAGGATTTCTTCTTCACGTAAATAATGTAATACTCACTGAAGAACCTTTTCTGGCAGGTTTTATTTCTCATTAAAACACATCCTTTTTTTTTTTTTTTCCCAGCTTCCTCTGGCTCTTTTAAGATGACAAATTCCGGAGATTCGTTTATAAACTTGCAGTCGTTGACTTCCTACCAGAGCTCCCCGGTGGGAGCCAACGTGCAGTCGCAGGTCAGTGAGGAAACAAACCCCGTGCTTTCGGCGGGGAGTTGAACGTTAAAGATCCCAATCCTTTGTGTGGTGTGAATGGGTTTCCCGGGAAGGCTGTGGAGCCTCCATCCCCGGAGACGCTCAAAACCCAACCCGCTCTAATTCATCCCGCTTCGAACAGCAACGTTGGGTTCGACAGTCTCATTTCACTGGGTTTTTTAAGGAGGATTCTCTGGACAGCAGGTAGGGATGGATTGTTCTGGCTCTGGCCAACACTGGCTGGGAGGCAAGAAGTGATCAGCATCAAATTCCAGGAAATCAACCTGCTCAACTGCGTATTTTCTCTTGGAACTGGGATTTTTCTCATACAGAATTAACTGATACTTAAATTAACCCACTGCTATTCTTTAAATTTACACTAATGCATCCGTATTTTCTTCATTCTGACCAGTCTTGTTCCATGTAAGCAGAACTTTGCTTAGGATCTGTGGTTGACAGCGGTGTTAAACTCATTTTAAGCTTTCTGCTGAGTGTCTAAATCCACCTGAACTATCTAAAATCTGTTCCTCTGTCATAAAAACTATAGGTGATGTGCTCTAACTCTGCTCGAGAGTGACCTAGCTAGGGACAGCTGAGTTAACGGCGAGAACTGCAACGAAAACTTGCCTTCCTGCAAGAAAACCCGCCCCTGGTTCAAAGACTTCTCGGCCCAACAGATCCGTAGCCGCGTAATACTGCGTTTGTGTCGGTGCCGTTCTCACGCTGCGCCATCTCGTTCCAGATGGATTCCTTACATCATGTCATACACCAGACAGGAAGATACGACACGATTGTGGGGAACCCTTTGTACACGACGCAGCGCCTCGACGTGAGATGCACCGAGGTATGACTAGAAACACCAGTTCTGCCCGAGATCGGTTAATGGTCTCTGAATAAGTGTTGAATTTTTATTCATAGAATCACGGAATGGTTTGGGTTGGAAGGGACCTTAAAGATCATGTAGTTCCAACCCCCCTGCCACGGGCAGGGACACCCTCCACTAGCCCAGGGTGCTCCCAGCCTCATCCAGCCTGGCCTTGGGCACTCCCAGGGATGGGGCACCCACAGCTTCTCTGGGCAACCTGTCCCAGTGCTCCCCACCCTCTCCGGGAAGAATTCCTTCCTGATACCCAATCTAGATCTCCCCACTTTCAATTTAAATCCATTACCCCTTGTTCTGTCACTCCCTGCCCTTGGGAAAAGACCCCCAGCTTTCTTGTAGCCCCCCAGGCACTGGAAGGGGCTCTGAGGTCTCCCCAGAGCTTCCCTTCTCCAGGCTGAACCCCCCAACCCCCCCAGCCTGTCCCCATGGCAGAGGGGCTCCAGCCCTCGCAGCATCTCCGTGGCCTCCTCTGGCCTCACTCCAACAGCTCCGTGTCCTCCTGCTGTTGGGGGCCCAGAGCTGGAGGCAGAACTGCAGGGGGGGTCTCCCCAGAGCGGGGCAGAGGGGGAGAATCCCCTCCCTCGCCCCTCTGGCCACACTGCTCTGGATCCAGCCCAGGATCCGGTTGGTTTCTGGGCTAGCAGCACACACAGCCAGCTCACGGCCATCTCCTCGCCCCCAGCACCCCCAAATCCTTCTCCTCAGGGCTGTTCCCGATCCATTCTCCACCCAGCCTGTGCTGGATTGCCCCGACCCACGTGCAGGACCATGCCCTTGGCCTGCCTGAACTCCATGCGGTTGGCACAGCCCCCACTCTCCAGCCTGTCCATCCCTCTGGATGCCATCCCTTCCCTCCAGCGTGTCACCGCACCACACAGCTCGCTGTCGTCAGCAAACTCGCTGAGGTTGCACTCGATGCCATCATCCATGTCACTGACGATGATGTTAAACAGGACCGGTCCTAATAACGATGTGGAGATCGGGAGAAGCTGGAAAAGGTGTAGTTTATACACCAGCTTCTTCCTCCTGGAGATTTGATTGAAAAGTTTGGCTTCACTCACCAGAAAATTAGTGCAATTAACTCCCGCCATGAGGAGATGGCGCTAGGAATAAGAGTAATGCCATAAAATCGGGGGGTGGGGGTGTGCAAGGGAAGGGGTCTTACGGGATATTTGCGACTGCGCTTTGCCAGAGCTGATACGTAGTTAATTGAAAAGCTGTCCAGGTGTAAACATACAAAGACATACTTTGTTATTGCAAGTAGTTTCTTAGAGATACAACGAACCCATGTATTTACTCTCCCTTCAGGCTAACGGCAGCTGGCAGGATGCGACCACCCCTTCATCAATCACCTCACCCGCTGGAGACCCTGGAAGTGTTAATTCGGATGCGTCTAATTAAGTTTTTAGGACCTATCGATGAGAGGAAAGAGGTCATTAGTGTAATTTGTCAATGTTGCTCTTTTGCCAATACTATTGTTTATACAATTGACACACAGCTAATTACCTCAGACAAACCCCCGGAACCAAGAGACGATTGTGATTACAAGGATACCTCTCTACCTCTCAGCCTCACGCAGTTGAGTTCTTTTTACTTATGCCCATCGGGATGTGAAGTTGTTTTAAAAGAACTTGCTTCGTTTTCCTAACCAAATCCGTTTTTTTTTTTTTTTTTAAATAAGGATTTTATGCTAAGAATCTGACAGTGTCTCTTCTAGAACTTGGCGTTTGTCTCAAGTTTTGCGGCTTAAGGAAACTTTAATTCCCATGAAGCTTTTTTTTACTATGAAATTTCTGTTCTAGGTGATAGCTACTAACAGTTACCCCCCCCCTCCCCCCCGTCTTGTAATCGTCTGCGTATTGTAATTTTGTATAGGAAAATAAGCTTTTCTTAACTAGACTTCATTCTGAGCTGATGAATCAGAACGTTGCTTTACCAAAACTCTCACTGGACTTTGCTCTTGGGTAGGACCTTCCATCCTGTGTCATTTCATGTAATTCTAATTTAATGTCTAGTGAAAAAAAAAAAACCACAAACCAACCCACCACCGACTTCCCCACTGGGCTTTGTGCGTTTCTGCAGCTGTTACCGCACAGTCCACCCCTTTCAGTTGAGATTTTATCAAAGATAATAAACTTCCAAAGCCTTTTTTTTTTTTTTCTTTTTCCCTGCCTTTTCCTCTCAGTTTTCCTTCCTTTGGGCTGAGGGAGCTGGGCGCCGCCTCAGGGAGGGCGGGAAACCTGGGCGGGAGGGGCGAGGCGGCCTCTGCGCATGCGCCGGCCGGCGGGCGGCGCCTTCCCGCCATGCCCCGCGCCCAACGTTCGCCGCGGGAACTCGGCGCCGCCATGGCGGAGCTACCGGCGGGGAGCTGCGGGCCGGCCGCCCTTCCACCGCGGCCTTCTGGCGGGTCGGAGGAGGAGGTGAGCGCTGAAGGGGGGTCCTGCACGGCTGAGGGGGCCGCAGGGAAGCCGCGCTGCCAGCCTCGTACCTGTTTTTCCCCTCAGCGTTCCCCCGGTGGGGCCCACCCTGCGGCCGACGGTGTAGCGTCAGGTAAGGGCGGCGAGGGGCGGCGGGCCTGGGAGCGGGGAGGGCCGGGCGGTACCGAGCATCGCCCCTCCCACGGCGGGGGCCGCCCCGGAGCCCGGGAGGAGGATCTCTGTGCTGGAAGGGAGAACCGGAGGCACCGGCAGTCTCGGGAGGCTGCAGAGCGGGATCCAGCCACCGGGCCTCAGCGCTGCTGTTGCTCCGAGCTAGAAAAGCAAAGCGCAAAGAACAGGTTCAGTGCTGCAGGATCCCTGGGAAAGAGCCTTTCCTTTCACCCTGCTGACGCGTTGATTCTGGTTTTCTCAGATCCTGACCCTGGAGAGACGAAAGTGGATCCTGAGCAGTTCCTGAAGCCACCTGACACAAGTGCTGTTAGCAAGAAGAACGTTAGTCCCCGTGAGATGACTGACAATAGATCCCACAGAAGTTCCAGCCTCGGGAAAAGCCCCCTCAGACCTACTCCCAAGAGGCTGTCTCCCTGGACAAGCAGTCCCAGCAAAGACCATGCCTCCAGTTCTTTTAGCGTCTCCCCGACGCTGCTCATCACCAGTCCTCAAGCCAAGCGTCGCTCTTGGCGTCGTTCGAGCCTGAAGGGAACAAACCGCCGGAAATCTCTGCCTCCTGTTCACCAGGATGTCACTGGTGCGTGCTCCGTGTCCTTTATCGAGCTCTCTCTGGAAACCTGCAGGGCAGCCTGCAGCAAGTTGGCACTGGATTTCCTGGCACGAACCTTTAGGGTGACTACAGTCTGTTATTCCAAAGTAGCAGCCGCTGACATCCGCGGTGGCACTGGTCTCAGAGGCCCAGGTACCTGAGGGTATGAGGAAGTGCTGCATTAACGGGTTCTCTAGACCACTGGTTTGCTGTCTCTGCCTTTTGACTTCCACGGTTGAGCTTTAAGCGTGACTTCTCCTTGTTAGGAACTCTCTCTCTCTTTTCCCTGCTCCTTCCGTAGCCTGCAAACCACCCTCCTGTACAGCAGCTTTTAGTGAACGTTTCAGCCGTTTGCTTGGGGGGAATTTAATTATTCTTACATAATTTTGTTCTGATTTGTCAGAATTAAGTAAATCAATTAGCCTGGATCTGCCAGAGATAGACCGGCTTTCCATGCTGTTGTTGTCCAGTTTCCAGGTAAGATCCTCTCTTTTTAAGGCAAATTATTTCTCTCTTGCCTTTTCTTCTGCCGCTAACTGTACGTTCAGATCCGTCTAACTGCGTTGTGGAGCACGGGCAGGGGGGAGGAGGGACCCCTTTCTCCCGCAGTGGCCGTACAACTTGGGAAAAGGCTCCTAAGACCGTCTTTTCCATCTTCCCTTAGTTTTCTGCCCAGAAGCTCGAGCACATCTTGAAGCAGAGCGACGGCTTTAGCCCCGAGGCTTTCAGAGCTCACGGTAAGGCGCGCTTATCCGCGGCGGCAAGCAAGGATGACCCCGACCGTAAACGTACTGACCCTTAGAAACGGTCTAACTGGGTGCCTTCCGCTTCGGAATCGGAGCAGTGTCTGCACGTTAGGCAACAGCTGCCTTTCCCGCGGTGAATTTTTTAGGCGGTGGGTACGGGCGCTCTTTTACCCCGGTTTGTGTTGTCTCCAGTGCAGTCCGTTTCCGAAGACCTGAAGCGATACATGGAGAAGCTGAAACGAGACGGAACGCTGAAGAGCTGCGTGGAAGACCCTAAGGGGTAAGGACTCGCTGAACTCTGCCCCCGTGAGGGTGGGGGAAGCCTGACCACCAAATGCATCCCTTGCCACGTACCTCGCCCTGCCCGGGTGTGTCAGAACTCTCTGGGTTCACTTTCATTACCTGGTTTCCCTCATCCGGGCAGCTGTCCCAACCAGCGAGGAGAGGCCAACAGGGAGGTGTGCCAGCAGAATTTAGGGATTTGGGGGATTTTAAGTGGGAAAGAAATGGCTGTATTACACGCACAGGATCTGGAGGGGGCAGCGGTTCATGATTCTAGTGCAGACCGAGTAAGATTTTACCTGTTAAATGACTAAAAATCAGATGTTAAATGCAGCTGGATAATAAGGATCATCTGTAGCTGGGGTTGTTTAGCCTAGAAAAGGCTCCGGGGAGACCTTGGAGCAGCTTTCCAGGATGTCTGGGGGGTTCCAGCGGGGACTTGGTCTCTTCTTGGGTGGGGAGCACTGGGACAGGTTGCCCAGA
Organism: Rhynochetos jubatus; assembly: GCA_027574665.1. NCBI lineage: Eukaryota > Metazoa > Chordata > Aves > Eurypygiformes > Rhynochetidae > Rhynochetos > Rhynochetos jubatus. The sequence goes on along the minus strand of CM050683.1, from coordinate 536,807 downwards.
GAAGCTGTGGGTGCCCCATCCCTGGGAGTGCCCAAGGCCAGGCTGGATGAGGCTGGGAGCAACCTGGGCTGTGGAAGGTGTCCCTTCCCCTGGCTGGGGGTGGGATTTAAGGTCCTTTCCCACCCAAACCGCTCTCATTCCACGGTCCTGGCTTCGCTTCATTGCCTGCCGGCTCATGGAAATGAGCAAAGACTATCGCTGTGGCTGCCGGGACTTTCAGGGCTGATGCCAGCAGGGCCCAGCCAGCCCGGTGAATAGTCAGGGGGGGGCCTTATCTTTATCGAGGAGATCGGGGAACCTTTCCCTTTCGTGCTCAGCATCCTGCACGAGCACCGAGCAGTCGCCGCAGCCCGCGCGTGCGTAGCGCGTAACCGTGCTGACGTCGTGTCCGTGCTTTAGGGTGTCCCTGGACTCCGCTTTGGATGAGTCGGTGGCCGAGGTTAAGGAGTACATGGCCAGGTAAGGTCACCTGCGGGCCTGGCCTGAGCCCTCAGGCCAATACCGCTTCGGACACATCTTCCCAGAGCATGTTTTGGGTGCGTGTGATCCGTTTTTACGTGCTGGAGCCGCACAGAGGGAGCGGGACAGAGCGGCTCTCCTCTCGCCCCGCAGGTTTACCGCCGAATGCCAGTCCTGGGATGGGCTCTTGCTGCGCTACCAGGAAAGTGCCGAAGAGATGGCCAGGTGCGGATTGTGCGTGGGGTATTGGAAAAGAAAACGGAGCCTCGAACCCGGTGTCAGCCCCGGTTCTGTTCTGCAGGCGGCTGGAGGCGGGCAGGAGCGGGCCGGGCCGGGCGGAACCGCTGTCTCACCTCCAGACCTCTCAGAGCCAAATCCTGAGCAGCAAACCCAACTACCAGCAGATCCTAGACGACCAGGGGGAGGTCTTGAGCTCCATGGAGCTTGTGGTGGGTTCTCGCAGCTCCAAGGGGGCAAATCGCTCCCCCCCCCCCGCTACCAATGTTGTGACTTTTCGGGCCTCTGTTGGTGGTGTTTTGCTCTTGCAGCTTGACGAGCTACAGCAAGCGGTGAAGCTGGTGCAGGCTTTCGGCGATGACAGCCGGCAGTACCTCCAGCGCCTCTCCGAGCAGCTCTGTAAGCTTTCAGGGGTTGGAAAACCTCCGTGGGGGCCGTTAACGGGGGTTAACGGGTCTTCGTTCCCCTTCCCGTTCCAGCCAGGAAGAATTTCCAGCAGCTGGAGAACTCCCCGGTGCGCAAGCTCATCGCCGTCCCTCCGAAGAAGACGGCGCCGCTGGAGGGCTGAGCGGGGCGGGGGGCTGCGGGCCGTGGTGGCGCCGTCAATAAAGTCGGTGGGCGCCCGGTGCCGGCCCCGTTTCCCCCGCGCTTCCGTGTTTTGAAGGCGTTTTGTGGATCGGTCGCCGCTTATTGGTTGATACGCACGTCGCTCAGAGCGCGCCAGCCAATCGCTGTGGCGGAGGCCTGCGCCGGCCAATGGTTGCTGAGTAGTGGGGGTGGGGTGGAGCTCCGCCACTCCCGGGGCGGAAGCGGCGGCCATGGCGGCGGCGGAGGAGACGCCGCTCACCGGAGTCGCCTTGGCCGCTGCGCCCGAGGCGGCTCCCGCCGGCTGGACCGTGGTAGGCGCGGGGAGCGGCCGGCGAACGAGGAAGGGGCACGGTTGCCCGGTTCCAGCGCGGCCTGACGCTCCGTGTGCCCGCAGATCGCCGTTACCGTGGAGGGCGCGGCGGCCAACCTGGGCAAGGGCTTCGGGCACAAGGGCGGCGGGTACCTGTGCGTGAGCACCGGCGGAGCACAGGTGCGGGGTGGGGCGGCGGGGACCACACACCGGGGTGGGTGGGGGCTGCTCCTGCCCGGTGCCGGTTGGGTTCGTGCCCCCGGTCCGGTACCAGGGTCCCGTCCCATGCAGGCACCTCCCGGGCCCGTCGTCACCGACGTGCAGGTGCTGAGCGACCGGAGCCCTCAGCCCACCGGCTACACCCGCGTCCCCGAGTTCCCGGAGCCTCGTAAGTGCCCCCCCCCCGGGGTGGGGAGAGACCGAGCCCGGTCTCCAGCCTCGCCCCCGGTCGCCTACTCTCCCCCCCCCCTCTCCCGGCAGGGACCGGCGCCTCCCGGAAAAAGCGGGTGTACGTGAAGCTGCTGCCGCTGGACGCCGCCGAGACGGCCGTGTTCGACATCAAGCTGAGCTCCAAGAGCAAAGCCCTCCCACACTACATGAAAATAGGGTAGGGGGGCTCTGCCCGCCCCCCCCCCCCGCCCTCGAGCCTGCTCCTAGGGCAGGGGGGGCTCTGCCCGCACCCCCCCGGCCCTCGATCCTGCTCCTAGGGCAGGGGGGCTCTGCCCACATCCCCCCCTGGGCCCTCGATCCTGCTCCTAGGGCAGGGGGGGCTCTGCCCACACAGTCCCCTGACCCTCGATCCTGCTCCTAGGGTCGGGGGGCTCTGCCCACATCCCCCCCCCTGGCCCTCGATCCTGCTCCTAGGGCAGGGGGGGGCTCTGCCTGCACCCCCCCCCGGCCCTCAATCCTGCTCCTCCCCTCAAAAGTCCGGCCGGCTATTTTTTATTTTCCCCAGGGAAATGGGTAATTTCGCCATCTGGTGTAAAAAAGGGCCAGTTTCAAACCGCAGCCCCCCGCCCGTCCCCAAACCGCGGACGCTCAGCGCCGGCCTGCAGCAGCTCTCGCTCCAGTCCCGCTCCGACCAGTACGTACACGCTCCTGGGTCTCTTTTTCCCAGTCTTACCTGAACCAGTCCCGGACTGGGAATAAATCCTGCGCCTGCCGGTGCCACCTCGTGGTGTCCAAGTCCCAGCTCGTTATCTGGGAGCAGGGGGGGGGAAGGAGATACTCGTTACTGCGATCTGCTACAGGTCAGCCCTGGCTCGATGCAGCGTCAGACGCGCGGCTCAGCACGAAGCCCTGTACGACGCCAACATCTACGGCCTCTCGGGTAAGTTGGGTCGGCGGGACTCGAAGGAGGAAGCTGCAGAACGCAAGAAGGGCCAAGTTTTATGTGCTTAAAACTAGAAATACAGGCTCCTGGGTGCTCTGCGCACAGCGTTCCCTTCGAAGGCTGGAACTGGGCTACATTTTGAGGAAGGTTTCCTCAAAGATTTCTCCCTTCCTACAATTATTCCTTGTTTGAGTTAAGGCATTGCTGACCTCTTGCTCAACCTCTTCTCTGCCTGCTAAGGCGTCCCCTTCCGCAGCACTCCGTGGCCTTTTCCCTTCCGCTGCGCTGCTTCACGCAGCGACTGAGCAATCCCGCGCCTTGGGGAGCCGCTGCGTTGCTCAGCAGAGCGTCTCTCCCTTCTCTCTCCAGCTATGGATGGAGTGCCTTTCACGCTACACCCCAAATTCGAGAGCAAGCTCAGCGCTGGCAGCAACGTGAGTCTTCCTCAAGCTGCTGCTCTACGTCCTCCCTCAACCCGTCTTAACGAGAAGTATCCGATGCGGGGTTTGTTTTTTTTAGGCTCTCCTTGCGGATCTGAATGTGAAGTCACTCGCCGATATCGAGAAAGAGGTCAGCTGGCTTTGGTCACGCCCCTTTTTGGGCTGGAGAGCGGTTGTATTTGGGATTTCTCAGATACCGGTGGTCCCTGACTGATCGGGGGGTGGGTTTTGTTGCAGTACAATTACGCTTTCGTAGTGGAGAAGACGGCCGCTGCCAGGCTCCCACCCAGCGTTTGTTAGCGCCGGAGGCTACCGCGGGGGCGCCGACCGCGGCCGAACCTCCATCCTCTCTCTCTCTCAGCTTAAATTTCAGGGTACCCGAAGAAACGCGATCGGTACCTGATTACGGGAAGCGCTTCGGGATTAAAAATAAAAGGGCGTTTCTCCTCTTCCCTGCCAAAACGTTCGCGTGACGGTTTTGGAATGGCGCGTGGAGCGGCGCGAGGTTGACAATCCCACGCTGGGCGAACGCCCCCCCCCCCACCAGCTCCTTACTCTGAGCGTTAAAACTCCCGCAGGGGAGCTGGCGGCGAACCTGGCCCTCCGCTGGGTGCTGTCCCGCTCCTACGTCGGCCCTCGCGGGTCATTCAAAGCGTCGCAAAGAAGCTGCGAACGCGTTTGAAAAGACATCGATTCTGATTTTAGTTAACCAAATTCTGTAAACGTTTCCTTAAACGTTAGGGCGGTACAAAACTCCCGACGGTTGCTGCTGCGGCTCGGAAACATTAAAAAGTCAGGTCTCGGTTCACAGAGGTGGTTTCCCACAGGAGTTGGAAGAAAACTTCCCCGCGCCTGGTTTCTGAACAGGATCAGAGTCTTGGCCAAAAGGATTCCCGATGATTCTTGCGATGGCGGAACACGGCCCCGGGGCGCTGGCCCTCGTGTCACGTCGCTGGGGTGGGGGGGCGAGGACCTCGGGATGCGGGTTCAGGAAGGCACTTTCAGTTTGGCGCTCCCCAGCAGAAACTGAAGAATCCGGTCCGCTAACAAGGCGAGGAAGAAGTCGGCCAGCAACACTTCCGTGATCACGATCTTGAACTGGAAAACACAAACGCGACCCCTCAGTCCCTCCGCTTCGGTCCCCAACGCGGCACGACCGGCCTCTGCAGTGAGCGCTCAACTCCGGCTTGAGCTTCTTCCCTTCCCAGCATGCCCTGAAAATGGCTAAAGGGCAACAATTTCACAGCCTGCTGTGAAAAAAATCAGAATCCCGGGATGGTTTGGGCGGGAAAGGACCTTCACTGCCCTTCTGCTCCACCATGAGCAGGGATGTTGTCCCCCAGCCCACACTGCTCACGGCCCCATCCAGCCTGACCTGGAATGTATTTGGGGATGGGGCGTCCACCACCTCTCCGGAACGCCATGCCAGCGCTTCCCCAACCTCAGTGAAGGAATTCCTTCCTTAGAGCTGGCCTGAATCTCCTGTCTTTTAGCTCAAAACTGTCCCCCCTCCTCCCACTGCCTCAAGTCCTGCTAAAAAGTCTGCCCCCAGCTTTCTTATAAGCCCCCTTAAACACTGAAAGGCTGCAATAAGGTCTCCCCAGGGGTTACCTTCTCTACACTGAACCCCCCAACCCCCCCAGCCTGGCCCCAGGGCAGAGGGGCTCCAGCCCTCGCAGCATCTCCGTGGCCTCCTCTGGCCTCGCTCCAACAGCTCCGTGTCCTCCTGCTGTTGGGGGCCCAAAGCTGGAGGCAGAACTGCAGGGGGGGGTCTCCCCAGAGCGGGGCAGAGGGGCAGAATCCCCTCCCTCGCCCCCCCGGCCACGCTGCTCCGGATCCAGCCCAGGATCCAGTTGGTTTCTGGGCTGGCAGCGCACACGGCCGGCTCACGGCCAGCTCCTCGCCCCCAGCACCCCCAAATCCTTCTCCTCAGGGGTGCTCGCCACCCCTTCATCCCCCAGCCTGTATGGCTATGCCAGCGCTTCAGCGTATCCTCTCACTTCATCCCTCCCTCTCACTGGAAACCGCACGTAACCGGGTCGGCGCGGGGAAACGCTGCCTGCTCACCTCGGTTGGGATTTCCACCAAGCCAAACTGTTCGTTGAATTCGGGCGAGGAGCCTGTGAGAAGGCCCACGATGGCAAGTCCCGAAAGGATGATGCTCCACAGCAAAGGCTTGTTCTCCTGCAGACTCTCCATAAAGGGATGGCCCTGAAACACAGCAGGGAGAAAGCGTGAGCCGAGGGAAGGCTGCACTGCTTCAGACTAGGGCACGTGGAGCAATTCGGGTCGGGACACTTGGCTCATTCCAACTTGCTGCAAAAAGAGGGTTTTTTCCCTGCAAAGTGCTGACAAAACGTGGTTTGTGATTAGAGAAGAACATTGTTTTGTACTACTGCACGTTCTGATACCGGAAGGGGACCTACAAAAAGCTGGGGGGGACTTTTCCCAAGGGCAGGGAGTGACAGGACAAGGGGGGACGGGTTTAAACGGAAAGAGGGAGACGGAGATGGGCCATCAGGAAGGAATTCTTCCCGCAGAGGGTGGGGGGCACTGGGACAGGTTGCCCAGAGAAGCTGTGGGTGCCCCATCCCTGGGAGTGCCCAAGGCCGGGCTGGGTGAGGCTGGCAGCACCCTGGGCTATGGAAGGGGTCCCTGCCCGTGGCGGGGGGGCGCTGGGTGGGATTTAAGGTCCCTTCAACCCAAACCAGGCTGTGATTCTCCCAAGTGACAGGATGAGAGGAAACAGCCTCAAGTTATGCCGGGGGAGGTTCAGATTGGATATTAGGGAAAATTTCTCCCTGGAAAGGGTTTGTCGGGCATTGGAACTGCCCAGGGAGGTGGGGGAGTCGCCAGCCCTGGGGGGACTGAAGAGCCACGTGGATGCGGTGCTGAGGGACGTGGTTTAGCGGTGGCCGTGGCGGCGTTGGGTCAAGGGTTGGACTCAATCGTAAAGGTGTTTTCCAACCGAAACGATGGTGAAATTCCTCCTGGAGAGGGTGGGGGGCACTGGGACAGGTTGCCCAGAGAAGCTGTGGGTGCCCCATCCCTGGGAGTGTCCAAGGCCAGGCTGGATGAGGCTGGGAGCACCCTGGGCTGTGGAAGGTGTCCCTGCCCAGGGCAGGGAGAGGCTGGATGGGATGTGAGGTCCCTTCCAACCCAAACAATTCCGTGATTCTATGATTCCACGATTATTGCACCTTAACTACAACATCGCTTCCCTGGTGTGGCTGGAGACACGACCGAAACATGGCTTGCCTTGTAGTTGATCGCAAATGTGGCCATCTGCATCGCCATCGACATGATGTAGACGGTGCTGTTCACCAGGCTGGGCTCAAACTCCTTGTACAGATCCACAAACTCCTCCTGCCTAAAAGGGCACAAGGCTGCGCATCAGTGGACCACATGCACCATCACCCCTTTATTTAAGCTACGTGCAAGTTTGGTTGGGCAACAACAGCTTGTTCCCAAGATGCAGTGGCTCCCGTTAGCGGCAGCTCCGCTATGGACACAAGCGTGGATGCACACACCGGTCATCCTCAGGTTCTTTTCCACAAAATAAAAAAATCAAGTGGCAAAAAATAAGGCATTTTTTTTGTGGTTTTCTTTATCTCTTTCCAGTAATCCACCTCACTGGTGTTATTTCATTTCCTTTTTTCCTCCCACTGTGGGGACCACCGGAACTGTGACATCTCACGGACCATATTCCCACCAGTTCCATCGCATCGTTGCCGTGTATAACTCGGAAATGCTTTTTCGGGGCAGACCTAACAGATTAAACTCCCAACGTTCGGCGTGCCCAATAAAGCACTGGCAGAAAAAGGCCTCTCCCTACCCTCCTGCTCAGCAGCAATCGGAGAGCACGTTCCAGCATCGGAGGAACGGGCACTTACTTGGAATCGCTGCGCGCCTGGGCGCCGCGGTACAGGTAAACCAGGCTGAGGAAGTGCACGAGGAACTGCAGCAGCACCGTCAGGACCGTGTAGAGGTTAAAGATGTTTGGCAGCGGGCGTTCCTTGGAAAGAGTCTTCAAAGGCTGGGAGAGAAAAAGCAAACTGGAATGGTTTTTATCATCTCTAGGTGGTTTTCCAGCAGAATCCAACAAGCATTCATTTGGGTTTCGCAGGGAACGTCAACCAGAATTCCACTTCATGCGTAGACGAGACCCCCAGCTTGTTTGTGCAGGTAACAGCCTCAACTGAGCCCTTTATCCACCTGCATTACCCTTCCACGAGGTCCTTTCCCAAGGGCCTGTAGTGACAGGACAAGGGGTGACGGGTGTAAATGGAAAGAGGGAGATGGAGATGGGCCATCAGGAAGGAATTCTTCCTGCAGAGGGTGGGGGGCACTGGGACAGGTTGCCCAGAGAAGCTGTGGGTGCCCCATCCCTGGGAGTGCCCAAGGCCAGGCTGGATGAGGCTGGGAGCACCCTGGGCTATGGAAGGTGTCCCTGCCCGTGGAGGGGTGGGATTTAAGGTCCCTTCCAGCTCAAACCATTCCATGATTCTATGATTTACCATCCTGCATTACCCTTCCACAAGACCCCCAGCTTGTGCGTGCAGGTATCGGCCTCAACTGAGCCCTTTATCGACCTGCATTACACCCTTCCCACCCCTTCCAGCTGCTCCTGTAAGCCAAACGAAGCTGTCTGCCAAGACAAGATGCTCCCTAAGCAAGCGCTGGCCTCAGGAGTCTCCCAAATCCAGGGGAACAAAACGAAGCCTTACCCTCTCCAGCACTGTGGATCGTTAATTTATTAACATAAACGGCTTTTGGTTGGAGAGAGGCACTCCTTCAGTAACGCTGACATGACTGACACGGCCTAGCCAATGTCCCAACGTGCTTCCCTGCCCTTACCTTCGACCTGGAGATGAAAAGGAAGCAGCCAGCCAAGAGCAGACCCTGCAGAGTTGCCTGAAAATCACTGAATTTCACCCCTTCCAAGTAGAGGACGCTCTGGCTGTAAGCAAGGATCAGGGCGTTCAGGGCAAGGATCTTGAACATTTGGAGTGTTGTCACTAGCGTGCAACGACCTTGCTTGATCACGTGGCAGACTAAGGAGCAAGAGGAAGCAGCGTTTGGAAACAAAACAGGTTCTGGGGCTCTGTCCCTCAGTCCTCTCCCTTTCTGAAGGGGCACAGAGGGAAGTTAACCCCTTACCGCTTGTGTCCCCAGCCAAGGAACCCCCCCACAGCGTCACTCCACACAAAACGCTAGCAGATCCATGGGTCTGGGGGCATTTCTCACCACCCCACACCCTCTGTCTGGGCTCCTTTCAAACCTAGACTTGTTCTCCCCAGGAATAACCATTGAGCTCCCACCAAGAACTTACTGCACTGAATGGAAGAGAGCTTGGAGGTAAAGGGGGCTGCAATGCTGGCGTCACCCAGCTTCACGACGGGCACACGCTCCTCTTCCAAATCCTTCAGGACCTGACTGATCCGCTCCTGTGGGCGAATAAGATGGAAATGCAGGCCTGGTATCGCAACCTGGATCACGGACGATCTCGTACTCCCACCCTCCAGCTCCAAGGCGAGGCCGAGCAGCCTTGAGCTTGATGGCTGGTTGGCAAAGCAGCACCTTCTCTGCCCAAATCCATGTTATTTCAGGATAAGAAGCAGAAAAGCTGGTCTTTCCCAGCACGTCCTCCCATCTCCAGTTCCCACAAATTCCCAGCACGTCCTGCCATCTCCAGTTCCCACAAATTCCCAGTAAACCAGAGGAGGAACAAAGAGCCAGGATGAGCTAAGGAGCTTTTAAAGAGGTAGGTACCAACCCTCTGGATGGCCAGCTGCTCCTCCCGCTGGGACAGGACTCGGTGCTTGGCACCACGGGAGGTGGGCTTCACAGTCCCACTCCCCATCGACGGCAAAGCAGGTCTCCCATCACTGGGTCCGTCTCGAGTTCTCTTCTTCCGTTCGGGAAGTCTCTCGGGAGCGTTTGCCAGCAGTGCCACTCCTGTGGGAGCGTAAAAACGTTAGCTGCAGGGAAAAAGGGCTGTGATCCAGCAGGTAATTCCTGCTGGGGTGCGCACAGCGGGTATTCCACCAGCGCAGAGATCCTTCTTTACGTGAGTCTCGGCCACCAAGCGAGGTTGGTCAGAGCACCCTCAAAACACCAGAGAAATGAAGATTGGGGTTGTGCTTAGCCACACAGGGTGGGAATCCCGCACACAGACTCACCCACATCCGCGTGTTTCAGAGCTCCGACGTCGTTGGTCCCATCCCCACACATCAGCGTGACATAGCCCAGGCTTTTCAAAGTGGTGATGACAAACTCCTGCCAAGAGAAACACAGAGTGAGAACCAGCAGCCGGCGTGCTCTGACACGGTCAAGGGCAGCTCTTCTGTAGGAACTCGCTGGCCTCACATCCGGACTCCAAAAGCTTTGTCTTCAGGCTCTGCTTTAGGAGTGCAGAGCTGGAACAGGCCAACAGGCTCAGGGCTCTCTAGGATAACAACGTGGCACATCCCGAGTTCTGGGACTGCTTATCAGGAGAGGTTATGCTGCTTTGCTGAGAGCAGCTTTAGCATTAGCATCCAGCTCTGGGGCCCCAACAGCAGGAGGACACAGAGCTGTTGGAGCGAGGCCAGAGGAGGCCACGGAGATGCTGCGAGGGCTGGAGCCCCTCTGCCATGGGGACAGGCTGGGGGAGTTGGGGGGTTCAGCCTGGAGAAGGGAAGCTCCGGGGAGACCTCAGAGCCCCTTCCAGTGCCTGGGGGGCTACAAGAAAGCTGGGGGGAGCTTATCCTGATGCATGGAGTGACACGACAAGGGGTAATGGGTTTAAATGGAAAGAGGGAGATGGAGATTGGACATCAGGAAGGAATTCTTCCCACAGAGGGTGGGGAGCACTGGGACAGGTTGCCCAGAGAAGCTGTGGATGTCCCATCCCTGGGAGTGTCCAAGGCCAGGCTGGATGAGGCTGGGAGCAACCTGGTCCAGCGGAGGGTGTCCCTGTCCATGGCAGGGGGTGGGACTGGGTGGGCTTTAAGGTCCCTTCCAACCCAAACCACTGTATGTTCCTATGATTAATCACACATTAGCATCTACGTGGCTTGCAGGCTGTTAAATCTGGGTTTTACCAGCAGCTTAAACCTCACCTTCTGCTTTGGCACCACTCTGGCAAACACCTGGATGTGTGGGATGAGCTTCAGCAGCTGCTGTCTGTTCACAGACTGCAGGTGAGAGAGACCTTCCCCAGTGACACACAGGTCGTATCGCTGTGTCAGCTCTCGCAAAGAGCTTGGCAACATTGGGAGCACGACGGCACCATTGACAGACTGCCACTGCCAGCTGGAGTCTGCAAGGAGAAGCACAAGGCTGACGTTAGCGTGCATGGAAGGAACGTTCCCAGGCACCCAACAGACCCATCCCGGTGTTCGCAGCCCCTCGGCATTAGGAACACAAGGCCCTGCACTTCTCGGGGCAGTGGCACGTCCACCTCAGCTTCCCTGGATGGCCTGCACAGCACACAGGCCTCCCAGCTGCTGTTATTTTGGTGCTGAGAGGGGTCGGTTCAGGAGCTGGCAGAGGAATGCGTGCAGTTCCGAGCCAAGGAAGGGCAAAAGGGTTGTTTGGGATTCTGGAAAGTATGAGTCATCTCCTTTATCAGCACCTCGAATCCTGGGGTCAGTTTGGGCCCCTCACTGCAGGAAAAGCACTTGGAGGGGCTGCAGCATGTCCAGGGAAGGGCAACGGAGCTGGGGAAGGGTCTGGAGCACAATTCCCGTGAGGAACGGCTGAGGGAGTTGGGGTTGTTCAGCCTGGAGGAGGCTGAGGGGCGACCTCATCACTCCTTACAACACCCTGAAAGGAAGATGCAGAAAGGGGGCGGTTTGATCTCTTCCCCCACGTGACAAGAGGAAACGGCCTCAAGTTGTGCCAGGGGAGGCTCAGATCGGGTAACAGGAAGAATTTCTTCACAGAAAGGGTTGTCAGGCATTGGAACGGGCTGCCCAAGGAGGTGGTGGAGTCACCATCCCGGGAGAGGTTTAAGATGTGTGTGGACGAGGCACTTAGGGACATGGTTTAGTGCTGGCCTTGGCAAGTGTTGGGTCAACGGTTGGACTTACTGATCTTAAAAGGTCTTTTCCAACCTGAACGATTCCATGATCAAGCAGCAGCGCTACCAGCACGTGGCCAACAGACACAACACCCCGGGAGGGCTCTGGCCATCGTCCTCCAAAAGGCAGAGCGGGTTCCTGCGTGGGGTCGGTTACCTTTGCTCACAGGAGGCTGCAGGATGAGGGTGTGCTCTCTCTGGAGGAAGTGCAGCTCCCGGGCCACGTGGCAGGCAGTGAGGGGATTGTCTCCTGTTATCATCACTACCTGAGGGGAAAGCGAGAGGGGTCAAGAGTCAGTTCTGGGTGGATAAACAGCACGGCACAGCGAGCCTTCTTTACGCTGAAGACTTCTGCCTGGCTGGTGACATTCCTCACGAGCCGTAGCTCTGCTGAGCACCCTCAGAAAGGCTTTATCCCCAGGCCACGGCAAATTCTACTGCAAGAACATCATCACATCTACACAATCTCCCTGCTTTCACCATGGGGAAGCCTTTATCCTCACTCCACAAAGGCTTCCGCTACCAGAATTCCACATCCCAAACACCACGGCTAGGACGCTGCCGACGCTTACGTGGTGCGATGCGTTCTGGATCTCCCTGATGACGGATTTGGAATCAGCTTTGAGGGGACAGGATACCACAATGAAGCCAACAAATCGAAGGTCACACTCCAAAGCTTCACGTTTCATCTCTCTCACCTGCAAATGGGCAAACAGAGCGTTACCGGTTGCGCTGTAGCAGCAGTCCTGCTGTCCAGCGGGTGCTTCCGTGCAACCAAAGATGCACAGAGTGTGCGTTTAACTCTGTCCTGACTAAAACCAGCACACAGAGCGACCCTGGAGAGCGCGCAGCTGCTTACAGGACGGCTTCTTTGGCACCTAGCTCCGCAGAGACAGCCCTGAAAACAATTACACGTGCCCATCCCCAATAAAACCAGGTTCAAGCCCCTTCTGTCACTACAAGGGTAGAGCTGACCCTGCTTTACACACAGGGAAACAGCTACTGATCGACGATGCGCAGGAATTCGAAGCCGGGAGCACAACGCAGGAGGCTGCGATCTTCCCAGAAGCTCCAGATCGTAAAACCAACAAGGTGACCAGCAGTTTTGGGCACCCACATCCCAAAATGCGTCCCAGCCCTCTCCCCCTCTCGCATCGCCTCCGTTTCCTGGCACAGGTTCTCCATTTCAAGGTGTAAACAGAGAGCTATACCTGCTTATGCGTGAGGTACCCCAGTTCTTTGTAGCCAAGGGCCAGCACTCGCGCCCCCTCGTGTGAAATTTCCGTGTGGACAGTGTGATAGTTGCTGGGGCACTGAGACAACTAAAGAAAGGGTGGGGGAAAAGGGTCAGGTTAACACGCTCCCAAACACGATTCAGCAGCACATTCCACGGTAAATACGCAGACGGGGGGGGAAAGAGGCACCTTTGGGAGGGTCCCTCCCATCAAGGGCTAAAGAAGAAACCCCCCCAGGTTTAGCCCTTTGCCGTCAGCAAGAGCAACGGAGCCAGGAATGCAGATGGCAGAGATATTCAGCTCTCACTGGGATTAAACTCCCCAGGGGGTTTGATTTCAGGCTCAGCTTCACGGTGCCGTTCTGCAGCAACGAAATCCCTACGTCGGGGACGAGCGCAGGCGGCAGAGAAGGCCCTTCCTCTCCTAGAGGTGCGCTCACCATATCGTGCAGCGTCTCCGGGGCCCCTTTCACCGCTGCAATGTAACAGAGATCAGTGGAGCCGATCTTCTCGTAGGACGCCAAGACAGACATTCTTTTCAGGGCACTGGCAAAATGAAAGCGCTGGTGAATTTTCAGTCCCTGAGTTTTAATACTTCTGGGGAAAACTTTCTCATCTGGAAACAAAGAGATCAGGAAATCCTGAAAGGTTTCTCGGTATCAGAAGCAACATCCCGCCCTTCGGGTCCGAAAGGAACCCACAGCTCACCGAGATCATCTGAATTCTCTCTCCCTTAAGACACAGAGCTGGAAATTCTAGCGCTAGGAATTCAGGGATATAAAGCAAGCGGAACACCTATGTGCGCTAGCGCAACAGCGACACAGCGGGCTGAAGGTGCATTTACAGCCCTTCTCATCGTCACAGGTGAAAATCCAGAAGGAAAAACCACAACGGCTTGGGTTTCAGTGGGACAGCTTCCAGAACTATCGTATAGGTTTCTCCTTTAGTTGCCTGTGCGTGGGAAAGCCAAGGAAGCAGAGCAGGGAGCCTCCCCCGGAGACCACGCTAAAAACCCCACCGCAATCTGCGCTGGTCACGGAGCGGGCACAACGGGAACTAAGAGACACGGACCTGAGCGTGCCAGCGGCGGAACGCGGCACCTGCAGTCCGGACGGTGCGCTGCCGTCCCTCAGACGTGCAGTGCAAGGATTTCCACAGCCCCACACCAGCTCCTGGGATGGCCCCAGATGGAATTCGCTCCTTGTGGAAAGCTGGCATGAGGCATCGGAAATCTCCTAGATTAGTTCAGGCTCAGAACTGATAAAACCCGGTGTTATCGTCCTCCCACTCCCCAAAAATCCCACCCACAACCCACAGCCTACGTAAACAGGGCTCAGGAGGAGCTGGAAACAGGCTTTACCTTTGGTCAGGGTCCAGTCCACGGCCATCAACATCGCCTTCTCCAACGGATCGCCCACCAGCGTCCCATCATCCAGCTGCACAAGCGAGTGGCAAGTAGCAATCGCTCGGTGGGTTTCTACAGGAATGTCAGATACCGGGGTCACCTCCTTCCCGTCCCTGCAGCGTAAAAAAAGACTGCCCATGTTACCAGGCCCTGCTCACGTTATCTCAGACAAATCCTGGACTTATTCCCAGCAAAACAAAATCCTGCTCTGACACGGTAAACAGCGGAGCTTCTCATGGGAGATCAAAGCAGTGGGGCGTCTGGCGCCATCTCACCGCCAACTGCGCCAAAACCCGCGACTTCTGCCGGTCCTCCAAAGCAAACGCGACGCAAGTGAACACTCGAGAGGCCTGAACTGACATGTTTAAGGAACTGTAGAATCAAAGGACTTGGATGTCTCTCTGCTGCGGTGTCTGACCTTCAAGCACAGTTCATTATGGGGTGGAATGGAAGGCAGGATGCTACCACACGGAGGAGCAGCAAAAAGCCCAGTTACATGAAAACCCCAACAGGTCCCCCAAGACAATTAAACGTGCAAATCCTGAACCCATAGCTATTGCCAGAGGCCAATGACCTGCTCTCCTTCCAGCTCAACCCACTTGCCTCCACCCTCTGAATCCATGACTAGCACAGAATGGTTTGGGTTGGGAGGGACCTTAAATCCCACCCAGCCCCCCTGCCATGGGCAGGGACACCTTCCACAGCCCAGGGTGCTCCCAGCCTCATCCAGCCTGGCCTTGGGCACTCCCAGGGATGGGGCACCCACAGCTTCTCTGGGAACCTGTCCCAGTGCCCCCCACCCTCTGCGGGAAGAATTCCTTCCTGATGTCCAATCTCCATCTCCCTCTTTCTGTTTAAACCCATCACCCCTTGTCCTGTCACTCCCTGCCCTTAGGAAAAGCCCCCCCCAGCTTCCTTGTAGCCTCCCCAGGCACTGGAAGGGGCTCTAAGGTCTCCCCGAAGCTTCCCTTCTCCAGGCTGAACCCCCCAACTCCCCCAGCCTGTCCCCAGGGCAGAGGGGCTCCAGCCCTCGGAGCAACCCTGTGGCCTCCTCTGGCCTCACTCCAACTGCTCCGTGTCCTCCTGCTGTTGGGGGCCCCAGAGCTGGAGGCAGAACTGCAGGGGGGGTCTCCCCAGAGCGGGGCAGAGGGAGAGAATCCCCTCCCTCGCCCCCCTGGCCATGCTGCTCTGGATGCAGCCCAGGATCCGGTTGGCTTTCTGGGCTCCAGCGCACACGGCTGGCTCATGGCCAGCTCCTCGCCCCCAGAACCCCCAAATCCTTCTCCTCAGGGCTGTTCCCGATCCAATCTCCACCCCGCCTGTCCCTGTGCTGGGATTGCCCCGACCCATGTGCAGGACCTTGCACTTGGCCTTGTTGAACTCCACGTGGTTGGCACAGTCGCCCCACTCCAGCCTGTCCATCCCTCTGGATGCCATCCCTTCCCTCCAGCGTGTCACCGCACCACACAGCACAGTGTCATCAGCAAACTTGCTGAGGCTTCCCTTTGCTTCTCTTCCCCACACAATGTGATTTCCCTTGTGCCTGGGAGTCCCCAGTGCCCAAAGCCCAGCAGATCACGCAACGCAGGTCACCCAGCACCCACCTGAGCCCAGCTACTCCTCTCACGACCAGGTGATCGCTGGTTAACGTCCCAGTTTTGTCAAAACAGCAAACCTGCACTTTGCCTGCGAAGGGGATGCGGAAGGGCTCCGTACAGTACACGTCTAGAAGAGAGGAGAGGAAATTCCGTGAGAGATCAGCTACAACAAAGCCAGGACAGGATGCTCAACGGCTTTTATCACAAGACAGAAGCTACCAACAGGGGTCTCAGGTAGTTAACGAGCCCTCAACTCCGCAGTCTGCATTTCTGTGGCAACTGAATCCAGAACAGACCCCACGCTGTAGCAGTGACGCAGCCCAACACAGCACTGGCCTCCCCCTTCCGTATGCAGGAACCTGCCCATCGCCGAACCGCAGGACCGTTGAGCAAGCAGGCCTTCCCACAGAGATTCCCCTGACTTAGGGCCCAGCTCACAGCACCTCCTACCTTCCCTGGGGTTTAAACCTCCCCCGTATACACCAGCTCCAAATCCTGTACTGTCACTGTGGGGAAACTGAGGACGCTACAACAACTCCGTAACGTCCCCACAGTTCCAGGCACAAGGAACCCGTCCTGTTTTCCTTTCGGTGTCGAGGTTTGGTACTTACAGAGCTTGGCCAAGGCGATGAGGGAGGTGTTGACAGCCAGAGAGAGCTCGATGGGAAGTTCGGGCGGAACCACCGAAGTCAGTATTAAAGTACACTCCAGGAAGAGCTTGTAACGGTTCCTGCTAGGATCCTTGGTGCCTACGGAATGAGAGAGGAGACCTCTATACCTCCTCATCCTCTGTGCCCCACGGAGCTGAGTACTGCAAAGAAGCACACCTACCTAGGAAGGGCTGTGGGAGGGGAGGAAAAGCATCCAGAATGCAGTGTGGGCCCCTACACTCAAACACCGGCGCGCAGCCCAACCCAGCTATTGTAACTCTCAGAAATTACGTCAACTGTCCTTCCCACAGGCTTTGGAACAAGTCCTGTGTAGAGACCTGGAAGAGGCAAGAAGAAATCTCACCTTCAATCCAGACGTATGCTGCAGCAGCAATGGCAAAGACCAGCAGGAACAGGATGAAAATGAAGGTCTCTAAGTTATTGGCTGTCACTCTCTTCACCCCAAAGAGGATTGTACGTAGCAATTTCCCCTGAGAAGAACAGCCTTCAGTGCAAGAAGCTCTCTCTGCAGCATGCACTAGTTTGTTAAAAACACGTATGAAACCCACTTTTAAAATTACACCCTGGTGTTTTGGCGCCAGAGCCTGGAACTCACTCCCACTCCTATATTTCATCCGTCAAACAACCCAAACCTGTCCCTAAGTCCCTTCAGCTGATGATTTCTTTGAAGCAGTCTTCAATTTTCAACCGAAAAAGCTCACAGTCACATGCCCAGTCTTTACAAACACACTGGGATGCCCTTACCCAACAATTATCGCTACAGAAACAGGGATAACCAGGAGCTGTAGGACAGATAGCGCAGCCAGCCCCAACAGGAACCCTGAATCCTGACTCCCACGTGTCCGCAGCCAACATCCGACTGCTTACTTGACACACACAGACCAAGCTTATTTATTCCTCTTCCAAAGAGGTCATTTGCAAGCCCTGATTTATATTCCCCCCCTGCTGTCCTTCATTAGGATTTCCCGACAGCAATGCCACAGCCAGCACCGTCGACAAGACGGAGGCGAGAAGGCACGTTCCCATCTTACCTGAGACGTGTTGAAGCCAGTCCGCAGAGCGTACGCCACGCACCCGTTATCGACAGCTGCAGCGGGAGCAAGAACAAAGACAGTAGGCTTCGTGTAAGCCTTTTACAGGTTTATCACAGAGAAAACACCTGAAGAAAACCCCTACGCCCTCCTCTCACTCACAAGGGGCCAGTCAGCTCTGACTGCCGTGATAGTCTATTAAACTGAACCGCTAGGGACAGCGCCGAGTTCGACAAAATCACGCCCTCCAAGAGCTGTACCAAGCCCTTTAAAACAGATCAGCGAGTGCACGACAGCCTCCCGGAGGGAATTTGGGCAGGTACGTACGTTTCAGCCCTGTGCTGGCTTTCTGGGGCGGGATGTGCTGCACCACTTTCGTTCCCCCAAATATGATGTGCAAGCGGGAATCCGTCTGCATGTCCAAGATGTGCTCTGGACTGAGATCCTCCACAGGCTCCTGCAAGACAATGTGCGGGTCTCAGACAAGATGCTCGCAGTTTCTCTTGATCCAAAGGGCGCCTGAACAGATTCTAGACCTTTACAAGGTGTTCAGCTCCTCATTAAAAGTCTGGAATCTGTGGAAATCCTGGTTTCGGGGGACTAGCTCACCCTTAGCACACCGAATTCAGCAAGGGAGGCTCTGCAAGCATTACTTTATCATTTTTAAGTCACCCATTGGCAGAAAAAGAAGGAAGATTCAGGGTTTTGAAGTGCTTTACACTCGTTCCTCCTCCCACCTCTACCCAGCCAAAGGAATCCAGACTGGGGAATGTGGAGGAGGGCGATGCCGTGCCCACCCGACGGAGTTCAGACCCAAAGGCTGGAGTCGTTGCCAGACAAAGCAGACGTTTCTGTTTCTCATTCACCAGCCCCCATCAATCACCGATAGGGAGCCGATAACGAACAGAGCAGGTCGCCCGGGCCAGCGTTCGCACAAAGGGATTAATTTGTGCTGGCCAACGCCGCGGTGCCCGGAATGTTTTTAATTTTCCGGGTTGGAACAAAGGGACAACGTAGAGGACGTTTCACAGACCTTCATCTGCGGCACGGACTCTCCCGTCAGCATGGCTTCGTCTACAATGCACCGTCCACGCAGCAGCAACACGTCACACGGCACCAGATTTTCATGAGGAGATCGGCCTGCGATTAACACATCAAAAAGGAGAAGCTCAAAGGCAGAAGAGAGCGTTGTTTGGGTATTTGAGGGCGCAGCTCCCCTTCAGTTTGGCTGAGATACAGGGGATTCCTAAAGCTTCAAACCACCACGGGGGAGCCAAACGTACCACGGCGAAGAGCCAGCCAGAGATGCTGAGAAGCGAAAGGGTTAGAAGGTTATTTGGTCTCTATTAATACCAGAAATGTTTGAAAATCAAGCCACTTGGTTCTCATTGCTGTTGAGGCTCCCAGCACCACATCCTGGGGTAATAAAGGGGAGAGTAGGTTTAAGAGAGATGTGCCCTTTCCATTCTAGGAAGATGTTGTCAGGAGAAAGGGAACTCTTCGCCTTCTCAACCCTAAGCTGAAGAATCTGAGGCTGACTTATCTCAGTATTTACCTTTCTTGAAGGCAACCAGCAGGTCCAAGAGATCCAGCCCAAGAATTAATCTCTTGGACCCTTGAACTGTGACACCGATGAGTCCTCAAAAGCACCCAACCAAGACCATTAGCTTTTTATAGAATCATGGAATGGTTTGGGTGGAAGGGACCTTAAAGCCCACCCAGCCCCCCCTACCATGGGCAGGGACACCTTCTATAGCCCAGGGTGCTCCAGCCTCATCCAGCCTGGCCTTGGGCACTCCCAGGGATGGGGCACCCACAGCTTCTCTGGGAACCTGTCCCAGTGCTCCCCATCCTCTGCGGGAAGAATTCCTTCCTGATGGCCCATCTCCATCTCCCTCTTTCCATTTAAACCCATCACCCCTTGTCCTGTCACTCCCTGCCCTTGGGAAAAGCCCCCCCCAGCTTCCTTGTAGCCCCCCAGGCACTGGAAGGGACTCTGAGGTCTCCCCAGAGCTTCCCTTCTCCAGGCTGAACCCCCCAACTCCCCCAGCCTTAATTTATGCCAAATTCAATTTCCTGCACAACTTAACGCGCTGGGAAGAACCTGATTTTAAAGAAGCTTTTGATTACAACCGTCACGCGAGTCATTACCAATGGAAACGATATCCCCTGGAATAATCTCATCGCTGGAAATGGGACGCCACTTGCGGTTTCTGTAAACCTGCAGGGGAAAACCAAATAAGGCGCTATGAGAAGCCTTTCACGCATCAGAGAAGGATCAGAGGAAAGGGAAGAGCAGGTCAGCTAAAACACAGTTACACCCAAGCCTTCACGCCCAATCCCCTCTGGGTCTCGTTACCTGGATCATGTACGGCTTGTTGCCCATTTTCCGAATCTCCGACATGTTCCTCATTTGCTGCTGGACCAGAGAAGCTTCGAACGCAACCAGCATGGAGAGGGTGAAAACACTGTAATACCAGTATTCATCCAGGCACCACAAACCCACACAGAACACCTGCGGGCAGGACACGGCACGGGGTTATTCTCATCTCCCTCAGAGAGCGACCGTTTCTAGGTTGGGGTGTTTTAGAAGCTAACTTGGTACATATTTAATCGTTGCAAGCCAGAAAAACAGGAACTCACAATGGAAACACGGTCACTCCCAGAGTAAAATCAACATTACAGCGCAAGAGTAGCATCTACTCCTGATTTTAGAAAGCTGCCAGCGGATTTACTGCTCTCAAGCCAGGATTGTACGGAATTCACCCATTTTTAGCAGGAAATTCAATAAGGGCAAGTGTAAAGTGCTGCACCTGGAGAGGACAACCCCCTGGATCAGCACAGAGCGGGGGCTGATCTGTTGGGGGGCAGCTCTGGGGAAAAGAACCTTGGAGTCCCGGTGGCCAACAGGCTGACCACGAGCCAGCAGTGTGCCCTCGCCGCCAAGAAGGCCAGCAGCACCCTGGGGGGCGTTAGGGAGAGCGTGGCCAGCGGGTCGAGGGGAGTTCTCCTCCCCCTCTGCTCTGCCCTGGGGAGGCCTCCCCTGGAGGGCTGTGTCCAGCTCGGGGCTCCTCAGCCCAAGGCCAAGGAGCTGCTGGAGAGGGCCCAGGCAGGGTCACTGCGATGGGGAAGGGCCTGGAGCCCCTCCCGTGTGCGGGAAGGCTGGGAGAGCTGGGGCTGTGCAGCTGGAGAAGAGGGGGCTGAGGGGATCTGATCAATGCTGATCAATAGCTAAAGGGGGGTGTCAGGGGGAGGGGGCCAGGCTCTGCTCAGGGGTGACAGTGACAGGACGAGGGGCTGTGGCCATCGACTGGCCAACAGAAGGTTCACCCTGAACGTGAGGAAACCCTTCTGCCCTGTGAGGGTGACAGAGCCTTGGGACAGGGCCCAGAGAGGGGGGAGTCTCCTTCCCACAGGAACCAGTCCCGGGGGCTTTGGAAAGTCTCCAGGGATCTACTCTAGAGCATCCTGCTCTGGCAGGGGGGTTGCACTAGATGATGTCTACAGGTCCCTTCCAACCCCTAACACTCTGTGAATCTGTGGGAGAAGGATTTACAGCTCTTTTCACTTGTTTATTTTACCTGAAAGACGAAGAACGGAGCTGTAGCTCTTTCTTTAAAGAGTTCCAAGAACTCCGGCACCACCATCTCAGCCCTGGGAAAGAATTAAACCCAAATTAACCTAAAGTTCCCAGATTCTCACCAGAAGTCCAACCTTAAAGCCACCTGCAGCCTCTGGTGTCAGACCAGGCTGCACTCAAGAACATCCACAATCTCTCTATTTCCAATTATTCCAACTGAGTTAATTTGTTATACGTAATTAATTTCCATTTACAGCCCACCCTGGAGAAAATCCCTCAGTCCGATACCGTTCTCTGTCCTTAAAGGTACCGAGAGTCAATTGAAATTTAAAAAACA
The DNA here is from genome assembly GCA_027574665.1 of Rhynochetos jubatus. Classification (NCBI taxonomy): domain Eukaryota; kingdom Metazoa; phylum Chordata; class Aves; order Eurypygiformes; family Rhynochetidae; genus Rhynochetos; species Rhynochetos jubatus. Next base: position 515,519 of record CM050683.1, on the reverse strand, counting down.
GGATCAGAACCGTGGTTCAACACGGATGTTCCCAGCACACGGGGACACTTCGGCAAAGAGATCTGCGCCTGGAAAACTTACTTGTTTGTCCCGTATTTCTTCTCAGCTGCTCGGATGTCTTTGTCCTCTTGGTAGCCCCGGGCATTCTGGTAGTAAGAAAGGGGATGTTCCACTGGGAAAGCTACAGGAAGAAACTGTTTCTTGCCATCTATCTCATAGGAGTATTTGATTTTCTGAAATTCAAAGGAAAGAGCCTCCTGCCCATCCTCACCCTGCAGAGACGGGGGGGGGGGGGAAAAAAAAACACAAAACAACCAGCTGAACACACCCCGAAGGCTTCACTCCACAAATAACCTGGGCTGAAGAAGCAAAGAAACCCCAGTCCCTTCCATCTTCAGTTGCTGCATGATTCTGCTTGTGGTACACACACCAGGACCCACTCTAAGATCCCCACTTTTGAGTGACTGCAGCTGATTTTTCCCGAATTACTGGCGTTAAAACCTAACACGCTGCGTGTTCCCCGGCGCGTGGCAGGTCTGCTCCCGCCAGCCGTGTGCTTACCTGGTCTCTGTGGAGCGGCACTAGTTCTACTGATCCGTTATTCGGGGTTGGCACAACTTTAGCCAACGTGGCTTTCTTAGGACAAGGCTCCTGAAACACAAACCAGACACGTGTCAGCAAGCAGACCACAGACCCCGAATTTCAACCACTTGGGAAGAATCCTTGCCGGATCGCATCAAGACACGTGGAGAAAAGGGCTCTTTATGGCCACGTGCTTTTGCAGAGCCCTTGTTAGAATCAAAGAAGTTCCTGTTATCACGATCCATCCCCAAAATAGTACCCTGCCACCAAAGGAAGTATATTCAGTGCCTCCCCTGGAGTTAAGACAAAAATAGCTGCCAGTCAGACACGGTTACAACAGCGACTGCGGGGCCATCGTCAAAAGGAACGATCGACACTAGCAAAGGCAGCGGGTCCCTGCCCTGAACACTCGACACATCCCAGGCTGCCTGTGTGCAGACACGGCGCTGACTCCCCCAACACCGCTTCGGGGCTGAGCACGCACACGGCTCCTTCCCCACAGCCAGCACGCGGCCACGCTGCCCGAGCCCAGCTCAAGGGGGAAGCGTTCCCGTGCAAAGCGTCTCCTCACCCGCTCCCTCACGGCCGCTGCAGCTTCCCTACGCGGCTGGGGCGGCTCTGCCACGTCGAAACAAACATCCCGCCCCCTCCCAGGGGACCAAACGCCCCCGCGCCTTCAGCCGCCCCTGCGTGACAGAAGAGCCCGCGGGGAGCGGCAGGAGCTTCCCCGCGCTGCTCGCGGGCAGCCCCGGAGGGTTCACCGGCGTGGCCAACCCCGCGGCACCGGCAGCCCCGGAACTCACCCGGACGCAGGTGAGGGCGCAGTGAGCGTGCACCGACCACAGCCCCGAGAGGGCCGTCAGCAGATGGACAACACCGATGGCGGCGAGCGCCAACAACGCGGCCTCAGGGAGCGCGGGGCCCGGGTCCGGTCTCGGGCCCGCCTCCTCCTCCTCCTCCGCCGCCGCCGCCACCGCCGCTGCCTCCCCCCATGCCGCCCACACGCGCGGTCCCCACAGCCACAACCAGGCCGGGTAGAGCCCCGCCACGAAGGGCAACACGGTGCCGTGAAGGAGTCGCGGCCGACGGCGGTAAAGCGTCACCGACGAGACCAGCTCGTCCACGGGTCCCGGGCTCGGGCCGGCCGCCGCCATCTTCCGAGAAACCTCAGCGACCCACTTCCGCTTCCGGCGAGGGGGCGGAGGCTCGTGCCGGCAGCCTGACGCCTGCGCAATGACCGGCTTGAGCTGCTCACCCCGCGATTTGCGCATGCGCCGAGTCTCAGCGGCCGGCAGCTGCACATGCGCACGGTGACAGAGCGGTGGCTACGCATGCGCACAGCGGCGGGAGCGACCTGTGCTGTGGTGGCGGAGGCGGCAGCATGTGAGTTGGGCGGTGGCGGGCGGCGGCGGGCGGCGGCGGCCCGTTGTGTTAACTTAGCTGTCTCCCCGCAGGCAGGCGGCCCTGGAGATCACGGCACGCTACTGCCGTAACGAGATGGAGCAGTACGGGCGGTGCGTGGCCGCCAGCCCGGCCTCCTGGCAGCGCGACTGTCACCGTCTCCGCCTCAGCATGTCCCGCTGCGCCTCCACCCAGTGAGTGCGAGAGGGGCGGGCAGGGGTCGGGGCCGGGACTGGGCCTACCGGGTTAGACATCGGGCCGCTTGGGCCTGGCTGGGTTGGGCTGGGCCGGGCCGGGCCGCGCGGCTCCCGGGAGCTGAGGGGCCGGTGTTGTTTCGCAGCCCGATCGTGCAGCAGATCCGCCAGGACTGCGCGGAACCGTTCGCCGCCTTCGAGCAGTGTCTGAAGGAGAACCAGGCGTCAGTCATGAACTGCAGCGACCACGTCAACGCCTTCCTGCTCTGCGCTGACCAGGTGAAGCTCTCCACGTGAGGTGAGCGTCGGGATGCAGAGCGGGGGCGCTTTCCTCAAGCCCTGCGGCCTAGAGCCCTCCTGCTCCCAGCCACTCGCCGTGTCTGCCTGGGAGCTGCACGTTTAAACAGCTTGAGTGGAAGAGAATTTCTTCTCAGGAAGAAATCCTTCCCGCAGAGGGTGGGGGGCACTGGGACAGGTTGCCCAGAGAAGCTGTGGGTGCCCCATCCCTGGGAGTGCCCAAGGCCAGGCTGGACGAGGCTGGGAGCACCCTGGTCCATGGAGGGTGTCCGTGCCCATGGTGGGGGGGGGTTGGAACTGGATGATCTTTAAGGTCCCTTCCAACCCAAACCATTCTGTGATGAATAGTACAGCCCAGAATACACACAGATCTGTGGTTTTTCTCCCACCCACCTTCCCTTCCTGTCTCTGTAAATTCAGACTTGACCTCCTCAGGACAATACAGAGCACAGCCAGGGAGCTTATGTCAGCTAAAATTCATTGGCTTGGATTGTCGGGGCTGTCAGTGATGTGTGTGTGGCCGTTACGGACGTGGATGCACCGGCGTGTTTCTCCCACTGGGTTGGACATTCCCAGTATCAGGCTAAGCCGATATCCAGTGGCAAATGGTTTGGGGACAAAAGCGATCTTGCTGAGGTAAAGTCATGATTTTTGTCCAAATCCGTTCATCAGTCTGGTCATGGGTTTTATAGAATCATGGAATCGTTTAGGTTGGAAAAGACCTTTAAGATCAAGTCCAGCTGTTAACCCGACACTGCCAAATCCACCGTGTCCCTAAGCGCTGCATCCACACATCTTTTAAATCCCTCCGGGGGTGGTGACTCCACCTGGACAACCCATTCCAATGCCTGACAGCCCTTCCCAGAAGACTTTTTCCCTATTATCCAATCTGCAATCTTTTGTACGTGCAGTCTGTTGCGCAGTCGTTACCCGGAAGGGTTTTGTTGGGTTGGTCAGTTGGCAGCGCTCAGCTAACGATCTCGTAGACACCAATGGAGCGACGTTAAAGTCAGTAACGTGTTGCTAAGCATGTAGAAGTCACCTGAATGTCACTCGCCTGCCATGGTAGCCTACCGTACCTCATAACTAGCGTGCTGCATACGCACAGAGCCGGCCTGGTGCTTTTATGTGTACTGGTTTTTCTTGTAGGGGAGCCTTGGAATTCAAATTCACCTTCAGGAGTGAATGAAAAGTCTTCCTGTACTCTGGAGTATCATTCCACTGCTTGGTTGGGTTGGATTTTCCCCTCTGAAAAACGAAGCGCTGCCCTACGATGCGGTTTTCTTGGTTCTGGTGATGCCAAGCTTGTCTCCAGCAGACAGTTGGACTCTGACCGGGATGTCGGAGCGTTCCTGATCCGTCGGCACTCGTGTGCTGATAATGCTGGGTTTTGTCTGCTGAGTTGCCTCTAAAAACATCGTAAGTGAATCACAGAACCGCGTTGAAGCGACAGCAGAGGATCAGCTGCAATGCTTGAGGAAGAACCGAAAGCCAAAATCAGCCCTTTCCTCTTTTCCTGTGGTCTGTATCCTTCGACAGCTCCTGTGATAATTAAGCACAACGTTTTCCTTCATCCCAATAAAGAAACCCCCCCAGTTCTCCATCCCAAAGCCGGTTCTGGCTCTTCCCACTGGTGACGGAAGCTGCTTTCCGAGCTGGACCGACAACAGGGACTTTTCTTTGACTCTAAAGGTCAGCTTGACCCACTCGAAAACATCTTGTGCGGCTCCCTGTTTTGGGGGTGCCGTGAGGGGGTTGTAGCCCCAGGCCTTCTGCTGGTTTAGAACAGCAGAGGGAGTCTTCCCGCCGGCAGAGACGGCATTAAAACGGGATTTCAGAGCACCGACAGCGCAGCAGAGAGCGGGGGGTGTGAGGGGGCACCTCGGCTGTTCGCACACGGGAGAACAAAGAGCCCGGCTTTAAGGAGAGGCTGTGACTAGTGGGGAAAAATTAGAGAGTAGAATTACTAATAGATGGTCTAACAAGGGGTGAATTACAACATGAGGTCCGTGAGACCTCTGTGGAGGGAGAGCTGCGGGGTGCTGCGAGCTTGGGTCTGCTCCAGTGTGCCGTGTCTGAAAATCCCTGTTCAGTGAGTCAGTGGGACCGAGAATCCCTCCCAGCAAAGGTTCAAAGCTTGGAAAGCCCTTTGGGGTGCTCGAGAGCAGGTACCAGGAGGGAGAAACGAGCTTCTACGCCTTCATTACCCGAATGTGGCGTCAGAGCAAGGGCTCTGCTGCTCCCCGGAGTAGGAACTTGGTTTTCCAGGAAAGTTACAGGGAACCATAGGGCAAACCTTCCCAGAAGCGTGCAGGCAGCAGCTGACACGCAGAAACCGTTGTGTGCAGCGCCGGCAGCGTCTTTGTCTGAAAGCACAGCACGGCTTTGCTCTGTGCGTGAGGTTTTTTGGGCCTCTGAGGGAGGGTGAGGCGTGAACGGGGAAACTTGGCTCTGACCCTGTTCCCAGGGGTTCATACCCCCTTCCTGGGACACATAAATCGTTACTCGTGTTTCAGCCAGGCGTCAGTCCAAGCGTTCCTTCGCCTTGGAGCCCGTGGTGGTTGGCAAACGTCGCTTGGCATTTTCCACTCGGGCAGTTTAACTCCTCTGGGGAGGGGGACAGCAGATTGAAGTTGGTCGGCTCCAGCGCGGCAGAGCTGGCTGGCGGCGTGGCTGTTGTCTCGCGGGGGTGGCTGCGTTTTCTGGGAGCGAATTTAGAAAGGGGACAAACGCTACCCAGAAAAGGAGGAGAAATCTAGTTTCAGTGAGTCTTTTTGAGTTTTATTTACACCGGGCAGCACCCCGTTCGTCATAAACGTCTGTGGTGCGAACAGCTTTGTGAAGGATGCCGTTACGCCGGAGCGAAAGTGGTTTACGTGCCGTTGACGTCGTATTGAAATGTCAGCCTGTCATCAGAAAAGCCATTTTTCATTACGCTTAAGGTGCGCTGGGCCCCCTCTTAAGCCGGGTTACGCCTCCTCCTTCTCAGGAGCCTGAGCCACTCCGTTAGTATTTGCTCTAACGCATTAACCGCTCAGCCGCCAGGCACTTGGCGTTGGCATCGACGAGCCAAACGCTCCCAGCGTTCGGTTCGCTTGCTGCCACGGAAAGGAGGAAGGGGAGGAGGATGCTGCTCCGTCCCGTTGCGACCGTGGAGAGAAATGCGTTCTGAGGAAACGACAGGCGGCTGCAAGTTTTACTCTGAATAAAGAATGTGCATCTTTCGCTGCGTGTGTAGTGTAAAATAACTTTGTGTAGCAGAGGAGGACGGGACCTTCCCGTGGGGGGAAGAGCTGTGCTGGTCACTACCTGAAATTGTCACCTTCCTCAGTTTACAGCTCCCTTGGAAGAGTTTCTAGATTAAATCGACCTGTAGCCCTGGCAAATTCCTGTGTGAAAAGGGAAAGGAATTCCAGCAATTTGCTTTCCTTCACCTGGATGGGCTAGAATTAGCCAGGGGGGATTCTCCCGCTCTCCTCCTGGAAGGAATCTGTAGCTGAGTGTGCAGTCCTGCGTGATTAATCCGTTTAATTCTCACCTAAGCAGGCCCAAGACCTCCGTAAGGGAGAAGCGTGGAGCAGGTTTGCGGCTCTTTCTCCTCTTTCTTTCCAACCGCACGGGCTACCTGCTCGCTCTGGTGGCTGGAATAAATTGGGAATGGCACTTACAGCTGTTTCTGGCACTGACAGAAGCAAGGGAAGGGCTGCCGTGGATCTGACTGGCTTGGCAGCGTGAAAGCAGCTGGAAATTAGGCAGAGCTGTACACACAGGGCAAACGAGTGGCCCTGGGCGTGTCAGGCAAAGCTGTTCTTGACAAATCCAGCTGTTGGGTATTTTTGGTCCTGTGGCTGGAATCATATTAGGCCATAACAGCTAAAAGGAGCATCGGTGGCTCCGGTTTCTTTCCCAAGGTGTAACCTGGCAAGGGACACCTCTGCAAACCCGAGAATGAAAGAATTGGGAAGCCAGGAAGACGCCTCTGGGTTTTTGTACTGCAGGGTTGTGGTACTGTCTCGTACCCCTGGGTTTGATGTGCAGGAAGCCCTTAGGAGGCTTCTTCATAAAGGCATAAGCTGAACACGGGGGAAACGTCCTCGGGCAGTCAATCAGAGCGGCTGGTTCAGCGTTACCCGAAGGCTGCAGAGATACAGCTGAATCAATGCCGAGTGGCTGAAATCAATAGGTGGATAAGCCTGTATTTCCCAGAGTGGGAGACTTGTGGGAGCAAAAAGAAATAGAGCAGGATTCAAACAAGCTGGGCCTCTCACCTCCTCCCAGACACAAACCAGGCCAGAAATAAACAGTAAAGCACGGCGGTACCAGGGAGAAGAACCCCAAGGAGCAAGTTCTGCCATGGGTGAGGGCGGTTGAGAAAGCCGTGTCAGACTTGCAGCGTCGTTCTCCCTTAATTACTGTAATTACCCAGTGTCTGTGTCACTATAGTCCTGTCTCTTGTCTTCTGGCATGGGTGTTGCATTCTCTGCTTGGTTCCCATCTCCTGGTTCTATGGTTTCTATCCTTTTAGGTAGGAAGGGACCTTAAATCCCACCCAGCCCCCCCGCCACGGGCAGGGACACCTTCCATAGCCCAGGGTGCTCCCAGCCTCATCCAGCCTGGCCTTGGGCACTCCCAGGGATGGGGCACCCACAGCTTCTCTGGGCAACCTGTCCCAGTGCCCCCCACCCTCTGTGGGAAGAATTCCTTCCTGATGGCCCACCTCAATCTCTCTCTTTCCGTTTAAACCCATCGCCCCCTTGTCCTGTCACTCCCTGCCCTTGGGAAAAGCCCCCCCCCAGCATTTTAATTGCTCTTGACGTGTTGTCAGTCCAGTGTGCGTTTTGCCTGGTGGTTAAGCGAACGGGGTGTCAGGTTGTTTTCTGGTTTAACTTACCTGCTCTGTTTCTGTGTGGCCTTGGAAGCTAGTGCTGACACGTTCTGTGGCTCAGTTTACTCATCTCCAATGTAAATAACACCTACTGGGCCGGGGAGTAACGAGGGATAATTAATTAATGCGTGCAAGGAGTTCTGAGGTCCTTAACTAAGCGAAAGCCGAGGATCATGAGGTTAGTTAATTGGCTGCTTTGTTTTTTCCTCCAGCCCTTCTTGGTGTAGGTCTCTCAGAGTGTGAAGTTAAGTGTGTCAGGACTTTTTTTCAGCCTGTTGCTTTAAGTCCCGTTGATGTCACTTTTCCTTTCAAGTGGAACTTTAAAACCAATAAGGTAAATTACACACGATCCTAGAATGAGGAACTAACAAAAACATCGCTTTAATTTTTCATCCAGAAAATATTCTCGTTTTACACTCTGCTTCTCTTACTTAAAGGGACCATAAATCAGTGTGTTCCTTTGGTGTTTGCAGTCACGGGGAGAGATTTAGTGCTGCTGGCAGGCCCCGGTCTGAAACGGGCGACCACGGAGGGCAGAGCGCTGCACGGAGCCACATTCCATTCACGCACCCGTTTGCTTTCCTTGGCTGTCGTCCAGATGATTTATTTTTTTGAGCCACTCGTGAGCGCGAGGGAAATTGTGTGGGCAGAGGGGAGCGTTTTTCACCTCGTGGTCAGTCCGTCACCTCCACTGGCTTTTGATTCACCTTTATTCTCTCTCGCCAGAGGAGTGAAACACCTCGGGGCATTTTGGAGAGCAGTGGGCATCCCCCAACCCTCCGTGTCAGCATTGGCGCATCACAGCCAAGGCCCTGCACCTCGCTCCTTGATGAGGGCGATAGTTGTGTCTGCTGACCACGCAGAGCAAACGGGGAAAGCCAGAAAGCGTAGGTGTTGCCCGAGGTGCGCATGATTCCCTTCGTCGCTCTGCTGCGGAGCGGGCTGAGCCTCTTGCTGCTATTACTTGCTCACCAGTGCGTATCCCCCAAGCCCTTCGATAGCCGTGAGGCCTAATTCACTGACGTCTGTAGGTGCTTTGGGATGCACCTTGGTACCCTGAGGCTGCCAAAGGGTCACATCCCTTCTGCGTACGCCTGCCTCTTCCCGTGTAGTGCTCATTGGCACTCCTGTGCTGTCTCCCCCAGTCTCATGTCACTAGAAGAAGACTTCAGTGGGAAGATTTGCTTGGCAGTAGATTCACCTGCAGTCACAGAACTCTGAGCCCTGGCTGTTGATGACGAAGCAGCTCTGTCCTTGGAAAGAGAAGCAGCGCCATGCCTGGCAGGCCTTACGGCCTTCCGGGCTCTGGCAGTGCCAGCTGCGGTGCTGGTGGCCAGCTTTGTGCTCATTGAGGCAGAATCTGGCCTCAAAATTGGCGAGGATCATAGAAGCATAGAATGGTTTGGGTTGGGAGGAACCTTAAATCCCACCCAGCCCCACGCCCCGCCATGGGCAGGGACACCCTCCACTAGACCAGGGTGCTCCCAGCCTCATCCAGCCTGGCCTTGGACACTGCCAGGGATGGGGCATCCCCAGCTTCTCTGGGCAACCTGTCCCACCCCCTGTGGGAAGAATTCCTTCATGATGTCCAATCTCTATCTCCCTCTGTCCATTTAAACCTGTTACCCATTGTCCTGTCACTCCCTGCCCTTGGGAAAAGACCCCCCAGCTTTCTTGTAAGCCCCCCAGGCACTGGAAGGGGCTCTCAGGTCTCCCCGGAGCCTTCCCTTCTCCAGGCTGAACCCCTCAACTCCCCCAGCCTGTCCCCAGGGCAGAGGGGCTCCAGCCCTCGCAGCATCTCTGTGGCCTGATCCGGCCTCGCTCCAACAGCTCCGTGTCCTCCTGCTGTTGGGGACCCAGAGCTGGAGGCAGAACTGCAGGGGGGGTCTCCCCAGAGCGGGGCAGAGGGGGAGAATCCCCTCCCTCGCCCCCCTGGCCACGCTGCTCTGGATCCAGCCCAGGATCCGGTTGGCTTTCTGGGCTCCAGCACACACGGCCGGCTCACGGCCAGCTTCCCGCTCACCCAGAAGTGAGTACCTGCGGCCTAACGAGTGGCCGTTCCGTTCCTTAGCTGTAGGGAATGAATTTCACCACTGGCTCTTGTACGTGGACCCTCTTGTCACCCTCAGATGCCTTCGTACCCACAGCTCTTCACTGCATTGGTTTGTTCCTGTCGGGATTCTATTTCCTCTTGCAACTCACCGACTCCATTAAGGCATAAGCAGCCGCCAGCACTAGTTGCTCCTGTGCTCCAGGATACCTAGTTCCTGGGAAAGGTGATGGATGGAGGAGGATGAGGAGCCCGGGCCAACCTTTGTGGGACTGCCGGGAGCCGGCTGACCGCTCGTGCGTGCGGTTTGTCCGACTGCGCTGAGGCAAGCTTCACACCTCCACTTACAGTTCGCTTATTTTTTATTTTCAAATGTACATGCAAAAAAAAAAAAAACCAAAAAAACCCCCCACCCCAACCCCCCACCCCCCCCAAACCATCGGCACATCACAGCACTAGATCACAAAGAACGGGGGGGCAGGAGGGGCGGCGGGTGAAGCTGGCCCTGGTATCTGGGAGAAACATCGATTTGCACGTCGTTCGCCGTAACATTCTCTTAGAACTTCGTCTAAACCGAGACCGTCTCTAGTGCAAGAGCCTCTAAAAGCAACGCACAGCCCTAGGAGGTTTCCCGTTCCGTTTCTCAGGGGTGGGTGACCACGCGACAAGGGTGGAACTCGCCCAACCGCAGCAGCTCCGTCTGGAACTTGCCTAGCTGGGCCAACAGCGCCTAAATAGCCGTTTCAGCGAAAGGCTCCCCCCTCCCTCATCAAAAAAAAACATCAACGTGTCTGTAAAGTGTGTACACGGCTGCCTTCCGGGGAGATGCACGGGTACCAAGGGCAAAGGCAAGTCCAGCTCCAGAGCCTGGCGCTGTAACCGCCCCGGGAAGTGACGGCACATCAGCACGTGTCACCTCGGCACAGCTTTATTAAAGGTGAAGCCGCGGGGGAGGGACCTTTGGAAGGGCCGTAGTTCTGCACGTCATTCTGTACCTCAGTCCGCTCTAAGTGGTCGAGGGGGTGGAAGAGTCCTGATTAAAAGCAAAGTACATCAGGACTCCATCTCCTTTCGTCCTCAAATCCAGGGTTTTTTTAGTTCCTGGGAATCTTCCTCCGTAACTGCAGATGACAAAACTTGGCCGTTTCGGTTTGGTTTTTGGTTCTCATCTGAGAGGCTACACGCCGTTAAAATCAGACAGACAAGCCTGCCGAGGCTTAGAAGCCGAACACCACACGCAGAAACACCGGGCAGCCGGGTTTCTCGGGCTGCACTGCTGGAATCACAACTCTGGAGAGCCAGGATTTTCAAATGAGGCGTTATTTCCTTTCGGAGTTGTCTGCCGGTTGCTCGGTTCAAACAGACACGGGAAGGTTGGTTCTGGAGGACCACATTCCTTCAGCCGGCGCGCCGCAAGCTCACGGGAAAACCTGACCTTTCCAGGCACACCGGCTGTCCTTCGCGTGTACGAAGAACCGAATCCCAGACCTGGGCCCTAGGCAGGAGAATAAAGAATTTCCCTTTGGTAATAATTCTGATTTCCATCCTCTGCTCTCGCTTTCTTGCCCTTTTTGGGGTACACACACCGGTGCCCTCCTGCTGCCCGTAACTCGCCTGCCCGAGGCGTGGTGATGGCCGGAGGAAATGGATTATTCCTTTCCACTGACAGCCAGGAGGTGCTTTTCTCTTGGCTGAGTCCTGACGTCACCCCTGGGTTGCCCTTGAGGTGAAAACCAAACATCTTGGAGTTAAGGGACTTTCTCTCTCGTCGCTCTCACCTCTCATCCCATCGTTGGGGGGCTGCCTTCGGCGACCGGAGAGCGCGGTCAGGGTGGGAAATCCTGCCGGGGACAGACCTACACAGCAAGGGCTTTCTAGCAGGAATATTTTTAGAGTAAAAGTGTTTCAATTTGCTGTTTTAAAAAAGAAAAACGGGAATTTTGTGTGCCTGGCAGCTGTCCTTCTGTGAGAGTGTTTGTTCCGTCCATATAGGGAGGAAAACTGGCCCGTTAGGGAATGACAGACAGAAGGAACTTGCCGGGGGTGCGTTACGCTGCTCTCAGCACCCATGAACACGACAGAGGATAAATACTCCGTTGTTCCTTGAGGCAGATACCCAAGCTCAGCCGTCTCAATCAGCGGCCAAACTGCTGTGCATATCTGAAACGGCAGAAGGTTTCAAAAACTGCCCTGGGCCAACTGATCGACAGCCACGGCGAAAACCTCTGCAGCAGCGGTGGCATCCTTTCGAGATGCTTCAGGACCTTGTGTTGTACCGTGGAAAATGAACCCTGTCCCGTGAAACCGGCGTCTGGATTGGGAAATGAGGAGTAACAGCAGGGCGAGCAGCTCAGCTGCAACCAAGACTTCAATAAACTGAGTTCTGGTGGGGAAGGCACCTCCTGCTTCCAGGAGAGGCTGGGGTCAGCTTGGCCAGTCTTTGTTTGCAGGACGTAATGCTCAAAAAGCTTAAACACTGGACAAACTGCTAAAGTTACGGCTAAACAACATCATACCATCCATCTACTCGTGGCTAGGAAAAAGGAGAGAGGCCATCCAAAGTCCTCCGGGACGTGAAGGATCTCCGTGAATCAGTGCTTATGTGTCTGGCGGACTCGGTTGCCTCCTCCGTTGTGCAGCGCTCAGGGAATGTCTCCGAAGGGCTCAGTCTTGTTTCTTCTCCCTCACCCTCGTTCTGAATTTGAAGCAGCATCCATCCGAGATCCTCGTGAAGAGTTGGGAGCTTTTCCATGGTCAGGATGTGAAGTAGGAGCTCTGCATGGAGTAGAGTCGGTCAATGGGGTTGCCCACGCGGGCTTGGAGGAGGTTGGCCTCAGCCGTTGACAGCAGGCAGTCTCCCAGGTGGCTGATGCTGTCACTGTCCATGTCGTGAAAAACTCCTTCGGAGTCTAGAAGAGGAAGGAAAAGGGAAGAAGTGGGAGTAAATGCGTCCCGCAGGGAGCTGCGGTGCAGAAAAAGGGTGACAGCAGGGCCGTGTTTCACCTGCAGCAGCGGTCAGCAGCGCCGGGATGAGGTGAGCCCCACACGCAGGTGTCACCCTTCCCTCACCCACGTATTTCACGCTGGGTGGAGGCAAGACCCCAGGCTCCCTCCCTGGCCCCTAGCAGGGCTCAGTCTGAGGCTCTGGCCTCACTTCTGAGACAGACTCAGCCCAAAGCCCGAGTCCTAGGGAACACTGACTGCTGCCGGCTTCCCTGGCAGCCCCTGCGGAGTTGCCTTCTCACGCCTTGCACTGCTCCGTGCAGCTCTGATGCAGGGACGGGACAATCTCGGCACCGCTCTCCTACCGTAGGGGTGCAGGTGGTCTCCGGGCAGCTGGGGAGGCGTCAACCCTTGTCTGTACAAGTCTGTGCTGTAGCCGTTCTGATCCAGGGGCAGCAGCTGCTGCTGGGGGATCCGGGGGTACGGGACCATGAGCCCATCCAGGCCGTGAACGCTCGCGCCGTCTAAAGACACAACCAGCGGGATGGGCTGAAGGAAAGGGGGCATGGCACACAGTGGGGCAGAGGGCTGTCCCAGTCGTAGAATCACAGACTGGTTTGGGTGGAAAGGACCTTAAATCCCACCCAGTCCCACCCCCTGCCACGGGCAGGGACACCTTCCACTAGACCAGGGTGCTCCCAGCCTCATCCAGCCTGGCCTTGGACACTCCCAGGGATGGGACATCCACAGCTTCTCTGGGCAACCTGTCCCAGTGCCTCCCACCCTCTGCGGGAAGAATTCCTTCCTGATGGCCCATCTCCATCTCCCTCTTTCCATTTAAACCCATCACCCCTTGTCCTGTCACTCCCTGCCCTTGGGAAAAGCCCCCCCAGCTTTCTTATAGCCCCCCAGGCACTGGAAGGGGCTCTGAGGTCTCCCTGGAGCTTCCCTTCTCCAGGCTGAACCCCCCAACTCCCCCAGCCTGTCCACAGGGCAGAGGGGCTCCAGCCCTCGGAGCATCTCCGTGGCCTCCTCTGGCCTCACTCCAACTGCTCCGTGTCCTCCTGTTGGGGGCCCCAGAGCTGGAGGCAGAACTGCAGGGGGGGGTCAATGCAATAACATCGGATTTGGGGGTCTAACTCTGCACCAGCACCACACAGTACCAGGCCCTGGGCATACGTGCAACAGAAAAAACCCATCGCCTTCTCAAAAACAGATACATGCCGCGTCACGGGCGCCCACGAGCCGTGCCGAGAGCTACCACCGAGTCATTCCAGCTCGATCACACCCATTCGGTTACAACCTGCCTACGTTTTGCTAAGCTCCTCCTGCGCGCGTTCCCTCCCAAACACATCCAAGTCAGTCTCCCCCGGCCCAGCCCCCCGAGCTGTCACCGTGCGCGGTGACACCTCACCTTCGCTGTCATCGTTGCTCTGCCGGCTGTTGCGCCCCGTCCCTCGCCCGCTCCCCAGGCGAGGGTTGCCCAGCTGGTCTTGCTCCTGCTGTTGCTGCTGCTGTTGTTGTTGCCTGCGAGCAATCTTCTTCATCTGCAAGGAGACCGAGACCCCGGATTTGAGGTTCTGACTGGGACAGGAGGCGAGTGGGTTGTTTTTGGCTGCCTGCTTTTCACAGACTGAGCGCTGCCGTGATACAGCCCTGCTCAGGCTCCTCTGCCTGACCCCTCTGCAGTCGTCCCTATGTGAGAAACGGGGCTGACAGACAAGGCTTCACTGTCTTTGCCGGAGCTGCCACATGCAGTTTTAAAACCCAAAGGGCTTCAGTTTACTACCAAGTGAGGTTTTCAAAGCTGCAAGTTTTCTGTTTTCACCCCTTAAATCCTGCAGAATCAGAAAGGTTTCAACTTCTGGAAGAAAGAAGTGGGAAATCCTTCTAGTCTTTCTGTAGCGAGGGGGGAAAAGCGAGTAGAAAAAGAGGAATAAAACCACCCAACGTGAAAAATACCAAGCCCTGCAAGCATCAATTAATCAATTTTAGTATTTCTCGTTAAGTTTTGCTATCACTGGGTACATGCTGTCGGACTGGGTGGACCTGTGGATGGTCCTGCATGGCTGTCCGTCTGTTCCTCTGACCGTTTTCTCTGTTTCTAACCTATTCTACCTTTCCCTTTCATGGAGTGAGCGCGTGCGTTATCCCACACGTACGCAGAACCTGGCTGCGGCCCCAAAACTCACCTTGGCTCTTTGATTCTGGAACCAAACCTGCACCACCCGCACGGTCAAGCCCGTCTCGGCTGCCAGGGTCTCTCTTACCTGTCCACAAAACCCAGAGAGCTGAATCAGAACCAAAGTGGCACTTAAAAGGATCCAAACCAGCAGTTGTGAGGAGTGGGCTCCTTCTATACCTTTCTGCAGGGTTTTGAGGACACCTCGAAGGAGGCCTTGAATGCCCGACGCTGCTGCGTGGTAAGGATGGTGCGCGGGCGCTTGGAGCGCTTGTGGTCTTTGCTCTCCTCGCTGCCTTTGCCGTGCGGGTGGCTGCCGTCTTCATCCTCGCTTTTCACTGCAACGGAAGGTCAGTAGCGGCGATTCAGCAGAGAGTGGCCTTTCAGGGCCATCTCCCAGCGCGAGGATTCGGAGTTTTGCTCCTTCTGAGGAGCGCAGAACGAGGCCAGCAAAGCTCGCGGGCTGTGCTGTGGCTCCGGGGAACGCTGTCGGTTCAGAGACAGAGCCGACGGGCCACGCTGGCCCCGTACCATGGGTTCTGCAGTGTCTCTGCGCAGCCCCCCACCCACCTCTCAGCTGCCTGGTACCCCCTTGGCTGCCAATCACCAGGGAGAAAAGATGCTACAACCTCCACCTACCTACCCCTCCTCCCTCTGAACCCTTCCCCGTTTAGGACCAGGCGGTACCTGCCCCCTACAAGGTTCACCCTGGTTCCCCACCCTCAGCACCGCTCCAGCCCCAGCCCCTCACCGGACTCGGTGGGTGCCGGGCTGATAGCGCTCAGCATCTCCTTCTCCTTCTCGTAGTCGCTGCGGCACAGGAGCTGCCCCTCCTTGAGCACAAACTCGTCTCCCCGCTGCAGGCGCCGCTCGCACTCGCAGCAGTAGAAGCAGTGAACGTGGTAGACGTTCTCCAGCACCCGCATGATGAGCTCGGAGGGGGCGATCACCTTCAAGCAGCTGCTGCACTTGGTCTGGAACAGCCTGTAAAGAAGGTCCCAGTGGTTAGACGCTTGGCCCCGGGGAAGATCAGGCCTGGGCTGAGGCTCAGGAAGCCCGGGGAAGAAGGGGATGGATGTTTGGAGCTGTGCTGGCTCATCCCAGCAGGAAGTGTACATCCCAACCGGGCTTTGGGGCTTTCTGAGCCTCCTTAGCCCCAGGGAGGAACACGAACTTGCCTGGCCCAACAGGACAGAGCTCTGTGTCCCCTCGGCCTGGCTTTGTTAGGTTGCTCCTAGCGAGAGGGCTTTACGGACCCCTCCAGGACCGTACCCGGTGCCCAGAGGAACCTTACGCAGGGAGTCCCATGGGGGAGGCTGTTTGTGCCCCACACCGTGTCCAGAGAGAGAAATAAACAACTGCTGAGCGCCCCGCGTACGGAGCAGATGGTTCTGATGAAGTAATTTGGGATCTAAACAAATGTGAGCGGTGGTGGCTGCCGGCTGACAGCTTCTATTTAGCCACTTGACAAGAGAAAGTAATAAAATAGGGATTAATTAGGCTGTTGTTTAAACACACAGGATCTTCCCCACCAGCAGGGAACTCATAAACTGGGATTGAGAACAAGACTGGGTTAATCCTCCTGGCAAACTCTGTGGAGCAGGATGAAGAGGCTTACAGGGGTGGGCTCATCCCTTCCAAATACCACCATGGATTTGCGCTGTGCGGTGGCTTTCGGCTGAAGTGTCTGGGACATTCCAACTGGAATGGTGTGGGATTTCGCCCTCCTTTGTGTGAGTGTGTTTGCGTGCGTGTTCCTCTCTCCCGCCCTGTCTCTCTCTCTCTGTCTCCCCCTTTCCTCTTTGTCTTTCTGCAAGTCACACTTGAAAAATAATAATGGAATTGGAGTTGAAAAGCTGGGAGTAAAGAGCAGCCTTTTAACCACAGCCTGTCTTAGCGAAGGAGCAAACTGGGAGCGTGTTCTGGGCACAGTCCCAGTCCAAATCTGGGCTGAGTCCAAATCTGTCCCTCTCCTAACACCAACATCCTTCTGTTACAGCAGCAGCAAAATACTAAAAAGAATAAAAAGACCCAACGACAGAGCCAGCCCGCGATCACGGCTGTCTGGGATCAGTCAGGGAGACGTGACATCTGAGCATGAAGATGTCAACGTTCTTGGACTTTCAGCCCAGATGGGACATAACGGTGTCGTAGCCCGACCCCGTGTTCATTGCAACCCCGAGAATCTCGCCCAGGGATTCCCACCTCAAGCCCGTTCACTGGCAGTGGGTGCACGGCGAAGGCCAGCCAGTCGCGGTCTGGGGGCTCCCAGTGAAGGAGGATCTGCCCGTATCCATTTGGAAGCGGTTCCGGGGGCTAACTAACGCCTCATTCCTTATTCCCCATTTGAATCTTACTTTATTCCACGCCCACCAACTAGACTCGGTCATGTCTTGACCTTCTTGAGAACCGCTCACAAGTACTTGCACCAGTTGGCGCAATCACACTATTATTCCCAGGTTTCTGTCCCTCATCCTTCGAAGAGCCGGATTAAAAGCCAGTACTGACTTTCCTACTCCTGTAACGCGCCCAGGCCAAGCTGCTTCCGCCCCAGAGCTCCAAACCCAGGGAACAGACACACAGACCTGACAAACAGGAGCTGTGCTTGGCTATCCCGACCCGACTACAAGGGAGGAAGAGGATAGTTTAGGAAAACACTGATGGAAAACTCCTTGTCTTGTTTCACACTTGTGTTTTCTTCATTCCTGTTATCCATAGAGATACCGGAGCATTCCCTGGGTCCTTATAAATTTATAGTCTCACTGATATCGCTGGATGAGGAAAACATCCAGGATACCCCTTAGCCGAGGCAGGTACAGGGGAGCTTGGAGCGTGATGTGCGGGCGGGCTGATAGCGAGAGGGATGGAGCAGAACAAGGAAACGTGGATGCAGAGCTGGGAAAGGAGAGCTATTCACCCACAAGGCACCCAGCTGCCTCCTCCCGCTGCGCTTGGGACGAGGCCGTTAGCAAACCTTCTTTAAAGCTGCTGTCGTGTGCCAGATTTCCACGAAAAAGGCGCTTTTTTTTTTTTTCCCCAGCTATCAGGTGAGGGAAGCGCTGTTCCTGCAGCGTAACTCAATAACGCTTTCGGCGTCGCAAGGCCCGCACCCTCCCATCTCCCAGCTAAGCCCTGAAAACAAATCCGCTCTGCTTTGTACTAATTGAAGAAAACATCCAGCAAGCAGCTCATAAACACGGTGTCAGCTCGCATTACACAAAATTAAAATTCTCAGCCCCTCCAACACCAGGAATTCCTAAAGAGGCTGGTTTTAATATTGCCTGAATCCGTTTAAGTCAAGGTAATAATGTTTGGGTTGCCATAGGAACAAAATACATCTCCGTTGCCGGCTCACGAGGAGGTTTGGGAGGCTGTGCCGTGGACGTGGCCGCGTGTCTGGAAGCCTGCAGGAACTCTGCTGAGGGACGGTCCGAAAAATAAGCGTGTTCCCAGGTTCCCCAGGTGTTCCCACAACAAAGTGTGTTTAGGAACAGCAGTGACGCAGCGCGATCTCCGCATGCTCCCGGAGAAGAGCCTCAGCAACAGCACGAGCACCTCTAAAGTGCCGGTAACTCACAGCAACTACATCCTACGTCGCTTGGAAAGACCCCTACGCTGCTTGAGCCTCATCGTCCGTGCGCCTTCACTTCTATTTTGACCAAGTCTCCCCATGTCCTCACTCAATACTCCTCAAAACCCCATCTGAGTTTGATCCCAGTTCAAACACTTCCTTATGGGAGGTGGGGTAAGGCTGTCAACTTCCATCCCTGCGGAATTCAGAAACCCTCCACAAGCAGAGGCAGGTGTGCGCACACAGGTAGACATCCCATGTCCTTCTTACCCTCTTGCCTCCAATTAATTACCTTTGCAAACGATAGAATTTGAGTTTCCTGCCGGCGGATCGCTCACCATGATGGACAGAGTGTCACTAGCCGGAAGGCAGAGGGGCTTATAAGCAGGAACGTTTGGGAATGGCAGGGAAGGCGGCTCTGGAGCGGGTGGAACGGTTACTCACACGTCAGCGTTTGGAGAGGCTTGGGGCTACAGGCACAGGGGTTGGCAGCCGGTTCTTCGCGCTGACGGACACTTCAGGCAAGAGGACCGGCGTTGTGGGCAGAATAGCGGCCTGGCAGCTGCCCGATACATCTGTACCGTGTGCCAGCTCGGAGACGGCACGTGTCACCCAAGCACGGATGAAGATAACGGTATCTTAAAGAGAGCTTTGATGCTGGGCTGGAGGCCAAACGCACTGGCTGCCCACACTCTGCCTGCCAGGAGGAATCTGGGGCCAGCTCTGGGGCACATGGCTGGCAGGAGCACGTGCAGCGCTGCCGTGGGAGCCCCAGTGCCATTTCCCTATTTCTCTTTTACGCCCGGACACTGCGGCAGTGCCCAGTGTCTTGAAACCTGCTGAAATCTGGGTCCCAGCAGCACCCTGTATCAAGGAGTTATGTACCTGGCAAAAAACTATTCCTTTATTGCATGGAATCACAGAATGGTTTGGGTAGGAAGGGACCTTAAATCACTTCCAGTTCCTGCCACAGGCAGGGACACCTTCCATAGCCCAGGGTGCTCCCAGCCTCATCCAGCCTGGCCTTGGACACTCCTAGGGATGGGGCACCCACAGCTTCTCTGAGCAACCTGTCCCAGTGCCCCCCACCCTCTGCGGGAAGAATTCCTTCCTGATGGCCCATCTCCATCTCCCTCTTTCCATTTAAACCTGTCACCCCTTGTCCTGTCACTCCCTGCCCTTGGGAAAAGCCCCCCCCAGCTTCCTTGTAGCATCCCCAGGCACTGGAAGGGGCTCTCAGGTCTCCCCGGAGCTTCCCTTCTCCAGGCTGAACCCCTCAACTCCCCCAGCCTGGCCCCATGGCAGAGGGGCTCCAGCCCTCGCAGCATCTCTGTGGCCTGATCCGGCCTCGCTCCAACAGCTCCGTGTCCTCCTGCTGTTGGGGACCCAGAGCTGGAGGCAGAACTGCAGGGGGGGTCTCCCCAGAGCGGGGCAGAGGGGGAGAATCCCCTCCCTCGCCCCCCTGGCCATGCTGCTCTGGATCCAGCCCAGGATCCAGTTGGTTTCTGGGCTGCCAGGGCACACAGCCGTCTCATGGCCAGCTCCTTGCACCCAGCACCGCAAATCCTTCCCCTCAGGCCTGTTCCCGATCCATTCTCCACCCAGCCTGTGCTGGATTGCCCCGACCCACGTGCAGGACCTTGCTCTTGGCCTGGCTGAACTCCATGCAGTTGGCACAGCCCTCCCGCTCCAGCCTCTCCAGGTCCCTCTGGATGGCATTAGATACCCTCACACTACCTACAGCTTCACCGTCTCTTTTTTACCATTAACGATTTGCTTTTAATAACAAAACCATTGGGGAGAGCCCAGCGTGTAATTAACCCCCTCCA
Source organism: Rhynochetos jubatus (assembly GCA_027574665.1). NCBI lineage: Eukaryota > Metazoa > Chordata > Aves > Eurypygiformes > Rhynochetidae > Rhynochetos > Rhynochetos jubatus. Next base: position 495,585 of record CM050683.1, on the reverse strand, counting down.
AGAGAAGTTCAGCTGAGTTCCAAAGCACGGAGCAGCGGGAAGAGGAATCGCAACACAGTGACCACGTGCATCTGCCCGGCTTTTCCACACAGCTGAGCAGCTCCGAGCTCTACATCATTCCAGACCATTTCATGGACTTCACTGATCAGCCTTGAGCCCTGGTAAAACACCCCGATGCCTAACTTTCCGTTAATCCTTGGGGAGCACCCTCGGCGCAGCTCAGGGCACCGCTCTCTCTGCCGATGGCTCCGGAGAAGGAACATCCCGGCTCTCCAGATGGGGATGAGCCGAGCGGCACGTCATCGGAGAACCTCTCTGACCTGCCGTGGTGCAGAGAAGACGCTGAGCCAGGCCTGGGAAGGGTAATTTGGGGGGCGTACAATTGTCTCGCTGGGATTAAAAGGTGTTAATGAAGGAAGGAATAAGCTGGGAGGCCTGTGCTTCATGAAACTGGCTTATTTAGTTAGGGTTTAGTCAAAATGAAGCAGTCCAGGCTTAAGCAAGGTCTGTTTACTCAACACTGAGCTGCAAAATCCATTGTAGCCGTCTGAAATATTGAAGTGGAACTTGCAAAGCCTCTTTCCAGATTTCGGGCCGGGGGCTAGGGGTGTGACGGGGAAGGGGACGCACAAGGGAAACGAGGAGGCAGCGGCAGCACAATATGCTCTTTCATTCCCTACCGCGACAGCCATTACCCCCAATTCAGCGATACAGGATGGCACCGAGGGATTAAGATGGGAAGAAAAATTCCTTCTGCTTCGTTTTTGACTTCTTCCGGCACCATTTGGGTCAGAGAGAGGAGGAGTCATTTGGGGGCAACGGTCACCTTTGCTCTCCATTCCCTCCAAAGCTCCACGTGGGTTACGTGAATAGATTTACCCCCAGGAAGGAACCTTGTAATCGTGTAATTAAGTTAATTGTGCCTCGTCAGAAATAGCCAAGGTTCAAACGTACCCAAACCTCCTCTAATGCGAGCGTGAACAGCAGGAAAGACGTCTTCAACAGTCAGAGCTTACCAAGACCAAAGTCCTCCCCCGAGGGGCGGAAAAACCCTAGTTTAAAATAACAGGTTTGAGTTATCTCCCTTAAATATTTCACTGAAGGCAGGAGGATGGGGCAGGAGTCGGAGAAGAGCCGCCAACTACTACTGCGCAGAGGGAATGACCCCACCTTCTCGATCCATGGTTGGAAATGTTACTTACAGGGATGGGGGCAGCCCCGCGGCTGCGTAGAACGGAAGGATTTGGGGGACAGAGCAGGCAGCAAAGTGCTGTCCCCCGAGTTTCCCATCCCCGCGAGCAGCTTTTCATGTAACCACAAAACCTGCACCTCCTGAGCCTGGTCCTGCTTGACTGGACCCTGCAAATGCCCTTTGGCATCCGCCCAGGAGGTAAGAGGTGTTACGAGCGCCTCAGGGCTTGATTCTGTTTCTGTCAGCGGTTAAAACATGCTGACCCCCACCCCAAACCCGCTACCGCTGCCGAAAAACCTAAACCACAAGCGAAACAGAACAGCAAAACAACACCAAAGAGGTTCCCAAAGCCGGGGAGATTCATAAATATTAAAGTGACACGAGTGAAACGCTACTGAAAGATTTAATACTGTGCTGCCGCTCTGTCCCTCAAGGGGTTAACCCCCCCACCGCGAGGATATTACTGCCAGCACGGTGGCACTGAGCCATCACCATATAATCTGATGAACTCTTTTATTAAATTTCACAGGCCTGTCTTCTTTATTAAAATCTCCCAGAATTCATAGGGTGCCTGTCATATCACTGCTGAATGCTAACAAAAAAATGTGGGGTTGGGGGTATATTTTTTTTTTGTTCTTTCCCCCCACACACACCCCACTCCACCCCACCTCCTTTTTCTCTGCCAGGGAGGGATTGTGTCGCTGTGAGTCTCTTGTCAGGTGAAGGAGAGGCGGCAGGGATGGTGCTACTGGCTAAAGTACAGTGGGAAAAGGGGGCTGGGTGCTTTTACAAGTGCATAACCCCCCCCCCCCCAGACCATCTCCCTACACACCCCACGGCCGCTCCCTGCAGACAGAGCTCAACAGGGGCAGAAATGGGTCCTGAAAATGAGTTTTACCTGTCTCTGTACCTGCTAGTGCTTTCTTTCCCGGAGGGGCAGCTCGCAGCGTGCAGCCCTTCCCCAACCCCACTGTCCCCTGGGCAGGGGGCTTCTCAGTGATGGAAAGAGCATGGTGTCATAGAAACATGGGATGGTTTGGGTTGAAGGGACCTTAAAGCCCACCCAGCCCCCCCTCCATGGGCAGGGACACCTTCCATAGCCCAGGGTGCTCCCAGCCTCATCCAGCCTGGCCTTGGACACTCCCAGGGATGGGGCACCCACAGCTTCTCTGGGAACCTGTCCCAGTGCCCCCCACCCTCTCTGGGAAAAATTCCTTCCTGATGTCCAATCTCCATCACTGAATCACAGAACAGTTTGGGTTGGGAGGGACCTTAGAGCCCATCTAGTTGCTGCCCCCTGCCATGGGTCCTTCCACAGCCCAGGGTGCTCCCAGCCTCATCCAGCCTGGCCTTGGACACTCCCAGGGATGGGGCATGGCAGGACTGCTCTTGCCAGGTGTCCTCTCGACAGGAGCCAGCATTAACCGCTGCTCCCGAGGAAGGAAATGGGCAGACTCTTTCCGAACGCACCCAGAGCAGAGAGGTGACAGCACTACATCTACCCGCAGCCAAACGTTTTTGGCTTTAATCTTTCCAGGAGGAGACCGTGGGAGTCCTGCCCTGAGCTGAGCGGGGACGGGCACTGCAGACCCCGGCCCGCGCAGAGCTGCAGCGTGCAGGGGCGGCATTTATTTCTCAGTGCAAAGTTCCCGCTGTAAATCAGGAGCTCTTGGGGAGTCCCGCGCGTGGTGCTTCTTCAAGGACATTCCACAAGCCCTCAGGAACGACGGAGCAAAGCCTTTTGCTGGTGCAGAATAGAGGAAGGGGGTCCTGTCCCAAGCCAGCCAACTCTGCCTGCCCAGAGAACGGTATTACTCTTCATTTTTAAGTGATTTCCTCTTCCTTGTGCCCTGGCGAGCTACCCCGCTTTCGGACCCCGAAAGCTTAGGAAGCTCCAATCCCTGGTTCCAAAAATAAAAAAAAAAAAAGGGGAAAAGCATCCCTATGGGGATTCCACCTCCTTGGGAAGTGACAAAGTTTCTGGTCCCGTGTCACCGACAGCACCTTTCCACTATTCCCTGAGAAAGGAACCACCCGCTCCTTCATCTCTCTCCTCATTTTCCCCTCTCTCCGCTCAACACGGCACAATCCCGCTCCAGGTCCGCGGGTTTAAACTCGGGAGTTATCAATTCATATTGATTTTGTCCTGCCTTATTGCACGGCTCCGGGAAGCCTCCCCGTCTCCATTAGTATGCCTGGCAGGAGAAGGGCTCCGTTCGCTCAGTAGCTAGGGGTGATATTACCGATCCAGATAGTATCCAAACTCAATATCCTGTTTCTCCTTTTCTCATTTCCTGTTTGCAGGTCTGAATGCCGGCGTTGTCACAGCGAGAGGGGGGGAAGGCAGGGAAAAAGGGAGACAGCAGGACAGTGTGTGCACGGGAGAGGGAGGGCTGGCGGTGGGGGTATTAATGGGGGAAGCGAGGGGGAGGGAGGTAGAAGGGCTGCAGACACTTTTATTGCAGATTTAATAATGACAAAAGAACATCATTAAACATTCATTAGAATTATTTAATTAAATTTTACTTTGGAGGGGGAAAAAAAAAGAGATTAGATATGATGTAAAAAGCAATATTGATTGAGAAAAGAACAAGCTTGGGAGATGTGATTTAAATTAAACTCTGTGCTCTCTCCCTCTTCTCTCTGTTTTAAACGAGGAAGGGGGCCTGCGGTGGCACAGAGGGCGATTCAGCAGCAACGGGGGCACCGTGGCCTGCAACTGAGCTCCATCCCATCCCAACGCGCCAACTGGAGCCAACTTCCCTGGCAGAATGCCTGCGGTAACCGCCGGAGGCTTTCCGAGCTCTGCACCCTGGGGGGGGAGCTGGGCATCACCGGGTGAGGAGGAGGGGATAGGCAGTTGGCAGTGAGAAGCTGTAGTCCCTCTCCGTGCCCTGCTAGACTTTTTTGGATAGCCCTGGGCACATCCTCTCCCTGCAGTGGTTCCCTTTGTGGATTAGGAATAACAGAGCAGCCCCACCGCACGGGCTGAGAGTTTGACAGTCCTTTAAGGCAAAACTCATTTTGGATAGAATTAAAATGCTCCTGTGAAAGAGCCGTGGCCCAGGAGATGGCCAAGACAATGTTCCAGCACAAAACTAAGGCTGTGTTGCCTTAAGGAGTGATCTACTACAGAGCACGAACGCAGTCAGCTTCCGAATCCCTGTGTGGATGCTCTTCAGGCAGACACTGGATAAATATAATCCAGATTTTAAAAATCTAGAGGTTTTTAAGCAGTGAAAGCCATTAAGCTATCCCATAATAGGTACCAGTGCATTTAACTCGAGAAACTGGCTGACTGAGATCTCCACGTACAGACCGGCCTGACTTGGGACAGAGGGGGTAGGAATAAGGAGAAAGGAAGGTAAAAGTTGGGAGGAGAAAGGAAGGTAAAAGTTGGGAGGAGAAAGAAAAGAACAGGGAAAACAAGGAAGCCAAAGCCTCAGGGACCGGTTCACAAACTGCAGCGTGGACTCTCCTGGTCCAGAAAGCCACTACCAAGTTGTACGCAAGTGGCTGCGCTTCCAAGACTAACCGCTTCTCCTCTGGGATTGCTTCTGCTCTGGGATTAGCGGCCTGAGCCCGAGCCCGGGCTAACGGGGCAGTTCGTTTAGGCAGTAGCCTAGCAAAGCCTGCATGGTCGTGCACAAGCTCATTAAACGGGTGCAGTGCGGCTGCTCGTTCCAAAACCCATCGCCCTAAATGTACACGTAGCACCGAAAAAAGAATTATTTGGGATTGATGTAACCAGCTTAAAAGCATATTGGTAATTAAACATGTGCATCTTGTGGGGTTTTTTTACAGGCCAGCCTTCTTTCTAGCTTCACCCTTCTCCCAGCACCAGCAAAACCACATCCAGGCATCAGGAATGGGGTTTGGGTGACCGGCAAGACCTCAGTAATGGAAAAACCCCGTGTGAGCAGTCAAAGATGTGCGAAGCTGCCACCGAAATAGTTAGGATAAACTGTAATTAACCACATTTAAGCTTAATTGCATTAAGAGGGAAATGAAAGCTGGAAGCAGATTATGGATCTGGCCTGTAATTCAATTTGTGGAACAGCCAGGAAAGAAGGAGCCACATTCTCCGGCAGCGTGTTAGCAACGCAGGGGCACGGAGCTACTGGGACTCTAGAGACCATCGGTGAGCAGAAACAGCAGAGGGAAAGAGGATTGGGAAGCAAAAGGTGGGAAAATACCTTGGGAGAAACAAGGGAGAAAGAGCAACTGAAGTCCTGCCAGAGAGACCAGGTCGGAGGATCCTGGGTTTGGGGTGCTGGTGTGACACCCACAACACTTGACATTGCCGGCTGTCACCCTTGTTTCTTCAGCGTCTGGTTTCACCAAAGGAAATCGAGGATGGAGAAACTGGGTGATGGATTGGAAGTGCCACGCTGGCGGTGTGTAGACAAGTTTAGTGAGAGAAAGAATGTGACAACACAGGGACGGCGGCACCTCTGTGTTTCATAAACCACTTCCCTTAAATCCTTCCTGGCAGTCACACCAGCCACAGGCTCTCCCCGTTAGTGCCAGCTCTTTCCTGAGATCAAGTGCCCGTAAATTCCTTCAGTGCATCCTCTCTCAACCATTCTGGGGGAGAAGAACAGGGTCTGACCTCCCCTAGTCTGGGAGAAAACTGGTTTCTTAAAGCATTAACAGTTCAGGGCTCCCCTTTGCCCGTCCGGATGCTGACACTGCATGGGAACAGCTCCTGCCCTCCTGCCTGCCTGCAGTTTTCCAGCCCTGCAGCCCCTGGCACTGCTGGAATGAGCTCTCAGGGCTCCCCTTTGCCTGTCAGGATGCTGACACTGCATGGGAACAGCTCCTGCCCTCCTGCCTGCCTGCAGTTTTCCAGCCCTGCAGCCCCTGGCACTGCTGGAATGAGCTCTCAGGACTCTCCTTTGCCTGTCAGGATGCTGGTGCTGCATGGGAACAGCTCCTGCCCTCCTGCCTGCCTGCAGTTTTCCAGCCCTGCAGCCCCTGGCACTGCTGGAATGAGCTCTCAGGGCTCCCCTTTGCCCGTCCGGATGCTGGTGCTGCATGGGAACAGCTCCTGTCCTCCTGTCTGCCTGCAGTTTTCCAGCTCTACAGCCCCTGGCACTGCTAAAATGAGCTCTCAGGGCTCCCCTTTGCCCATCAGGATGCTGACACTGCATGGGAACAGCTCCTGCCCTCCTGCCTGCCTGCAGTTTTCCAGCCCTGCAGCCCCTGGCACTGCTGGAATGAGCTCTCAGGACTCTCCTTTGCCTGTCAGGATGCTGGTGCTGCATGGGAACAGCTCCTGCCCTCCTGCCTGCCTGCAGTTTTCCAGCCCTGCAGCCCCTGGCACTGCTGGAATGAGCTCTCAGGGCTCCCCTTTGCCCGTCCGGATGCTGGTGCTGCATGGGAACAGCTCCTGCCCTCCTGCCTGCCTGCAGTTTTCCAGCCCTGCAGCCCCTGCCACTGCTGGAATGAGCTCTGAGGGCTCCCCTTTGCCTGTCAGGATGCTGACACTGCATGGGAACAGCTCCTGCCCTCCTGCCTGCCCGCAGTTTTCCAGCCCTGCAGCCCCTGGCACTGCTGGAATGAGCTCTTAGGAGTGGATTTCTGGCACCTTTGCCTTCGCGGCTGCCCTCTTGTGGTCCCTGCTCCCGGTCCGAGAGAGATGCTGCATCCAGAAGCAGGAGTGTGCTGCAGCCTCCGAGCCTTCAAGGCCTTTAAAACCAGAAACCTGTGTCGCAGAGCTCTTCCTGGTGTGCTGCTTTAGGAGCTGACACTGGGAAGGTCAGCGGAACTGCGCGTTGGCTTTGCTGTGAACGAGCTCAGCGCGTGCACGTAGCACCCAGACACCCTGCTCTGCTCATACCTGCGGCAAGGAACAAGGCACTGAGAGGGAAACGGAGGTGCTGGGATGAGAACAGCATCAGTACCCAGAGCCCTAACCCTGCTCCTAATCACCACTCCTCACCCAGACACCACCTCCCTCCGGGTAGGACCCCCCCCAAGCCCCGCTGGTGTTGTGCTGGGCTAAACCGGATTCATCCTGGGCACATCCTGCCAGCCACGCCATCGGAACGTAGCCAGGGACCGCGTCCAGTGCAAACCCTTAGAGCCTGAGCGAAACTCCCCTCCTCCTGCCCCAGCCCAGCGAACCACGGCCAAGCTCAGAGCACGTTTGGGGAGCTCCGCACGCGAGGCTGCGAGCACGGGAAGGTAGATCTGCAGCCCGTCTATCAGCGCCGCGTTAATAAACTCAGCCCCCAAGCGCAGGCTGTCCAACGCCACGCTCCTCCGAGCCTGCTGGACCGTGTCCACCTCCCCAAACCCAGGTGCCAGGTGGTGGCATCTTGGAAGGGCAGAAATAGCTGCTTCGTGCCTATAAAGTCACCTGCAGCCTGGAAGGGATGAGAAATGTCTTTCACTGGAAGGGCCAAGGATCCAAACCCCTCACAACCGCTCGATTGTTAAGGTACATCTGCGTCCTCTGGCTGGGGGGAGCCGACGCCTTGGATTACAGTTGTTTACTTTGGTATCTAGGTCTTTTTGGGTTCATATTTTCCTTTTCCTCATCAAAAGAAAAAGAGAATTATCTTTACGGGCAGACGTAGCCAATATTCGACTGCGGACACGGCGCTCCAGGAGCTGGGTGCTTAAGAAAACTCTGCCCAGTAACAGAAATTCAGTGACACGGGTCCAGGAGAGACTCAAAACCATGGAACATGCGAAACACGGAAGAAAAAAATCCAGCCCAAAAGAGAGAGGGTATCTATCAAAGTAAATTACATTTAATTAAACTAAAAAAAATAACGCGCCACGCACAAAAAAATAAAGTTCTTCCTCCCCCATGTATTCCCTCCCCGCCCCCCGTCCCCGTTAGAAAAACAATCCAACGGCGATGGGGAACAGACGGCACGTGGTGGCTGGTTTCTTAATCACGCTCAAGGCGCATCTGCATGTTTCTTTCATTTCGCAGTGATTATAGAGTTAGTGTTTAATTTCCTGGGCCCTGTGAACAAACCAGTGCAAGGGAACAGTGAGAACAGGGGTAGGAAGAGCTGCGTGTAATTAACGTCATTAATCATCAGACGGGCTCCGCTCGCAGTGGGAGACGGGGCTCAGCCACCCACCCGACGAGGAAAGGGGGAAATGTTCGGGATGGGGGAAAAGCTTTTGGCGTCGGGTCGTTGGCCGAAGCCTTGGGGAACCGGTCGCCGCTCCGTTGGGGTTTTACAGGGCGGTAAAGCTGCCAACCCAGCGGGGCTGTCCTAAAACCAGGCCACCAAGCTCCTTCCCAGGTTCGAGCTGCCCAATTTCTGCGCCGCTGAGGTCTCGCTGGTCCTCGCCAGTGGAGCGGGGATGGCTGCAGCGGCCCTCCCCGCTTTGGAGGAGCAAGGCGTCTCAGGATAACGGCTGTGGCTGCTCCTCCTCGGATCAGCAACAAGCACGACTCGCCCTGCTAACGGGTGCTGTGGAGGGTGTCCGGACTCGGTCCCATCACCCAGCCCAGGGGAGCTGGAAGGAGTTGCGGACTCTTTCCTTCCCACCTCCTCCCGTCCCCGCGTTGTGCGACTCGGGGAGGTCCCCGCAGGGTCTGTTGGCCGGGCACGAGGGCTCCATTCATCACTGCCTTGTCAAGGGTGCTCGTTATCTCATTTATCTGCTCCCTTTTCAGAGCACTGTCACTTTGCATTACCTCCCTCCAGCCCGACGGAGAGGGAGGGCCAGGAAAAGACATGACTTAGGAGGGAGAGGAGCTGACCGTGGGGCAGGAGGGACGGATCCCTGCCTGCTGCCTTCAGCAAGACGGGGATTGGGATGCCCGGCACTGTCAGGAGCAGCGGCGCTTGGTAAAGCAAGGCCGGACAGGCAACCAGAAACTCCTTTTTAAGGGCAGCAGTATCATCAGTTCTTGCAATCCATCACGTTTTGGCCCTGTTTTGTCCTCGAGTCCCTGTTCTTTGGGTTAGAAATACAACTCGAGCACCAGTTTTTAACGTCCTGAAGCCTAGGAAGTGCTGTGATGATTTCTGAGCTGACTATAACCAAATGTCCCAAAGGCAGCAAGGGGGAAGGAAAAGCTTTTATACTTTGAAGCCAAAAAAATCTCACCACAAGAAGACAAAAAATCCCCAAATCCTTCTGGTTTCAACACCAATGTCATCATTTTTAGGGCCTGACTCCTGCCTCTGGAATGCAAAGAGGTTTGCACACAGCGCCTGGACTCACTCCTGTCCAACTCCTGTCCCAGCTTTTCCTACCCAGGAGAACTTTGCTCGGGCTGGGAGCCCTCCCACGTGGCTTTAAACATTAACCAGCTCGCTCAGAAGAGTTGCCAAGGTGCTCGATCTGGGTCAGTCCCCGATATTCGGGCAGGGAGGGATGTTTGGCAGGGAGGAGCAGGACCGCTGGCTACTCCTTGGCTACACCACGCCGCTCGTCTGGATGCACAAAAGGCTTTTGGTCCCCTCTGCCCTCCCTGCACATCCCAGCCGTCACCTGAGCCCACATCTTTAACCTACTTGCTCCACCTGATGCAAAAACTGAGCTCCTTTTTCCCATTTTTCAAACAATTCCATTCAGATCACAGCGCTCGCCTCTCTGCTGGGCTTTTCCTAACCCCCACAGCCCAGAAAATTGGCCAAAATGGTTAAAGCTCTCAACAGGACAATGCTGGATGTCACTCCAGGGTACCAAAACAGCAATTTGGCAGCCGTGCACCGCACGGTCTGGTCTCAGAGCCCACGTCTGCACTCTGAACATCCCTGCTCGGCACGCTGAGGTTTATCTGTGGTGGGTTCCAAAAAGCTGCTCTCGGATCAGAAGGATCTCCCTAAATTGCGGTCACCCCTTCATGGGCTTTCAAAACCCTCGTGGCTTGGCGTATTATCTCGTCCTTCAAGCGCAGCGCTAGGTTCTGCACATCTCACCCGGCAAGGATGAGCACAGCTCCGAGAGGACCCCGAAACGGATGCAGGCGGAGCCGATGGCTGGGATGCGCTGGTCAACCCCTCCTCAACCCTCTCGCTTCTCCAACCAGATGGAGAAACCACGGTGATTCGGGCAAATCCAAGGACCGGGAGGGCATCCGGGGGACTCGGTCTGTGCTCAGCTGTGCCGGTCACGTGCCGGCAGCCGCTCGGCAATGGAGAAGCTGCAAGTCAGGTTCGAGCCGAGTTCACCCCGTATCTTTACAGAGGACAAGCAAATCATCTCCACATGGGCAAAAGGAGAGTGTGGAGGAGAGAGGGAAGGCTGCCAGCGCAAGGCTGCGGTTCAGATCCCTCTTGACAGCTCCCCGGCAGCCCCCACATCGCCTGTCATTCCACAAAACAAACTTCAAAGTAAACAAGGCGCCCAGGACCCGGCCGTTGCAGCCACTCTATCATCGTTCGGGAGTATTTTTCCTTCCTCCCCCCACCACCGTTGCATTTCCACGAGCTGCCCGGAGTTGGATTTACAGGGCAGGTGCCTGAGCAAAGCACAGGAGAGCTGGCTGGGCCCCAGGCGAAAGGGGAAGAGGAGAGTTTCACCAAAGCCTTCAGATTGTGGTTTTATATGATAGGGACTGCAGAACAACATCCATCTTCAGGCTTAACATTTCATCTCTAGATCAACAGTCCGTTCCTTCCCCCACGTTCAGCTGCAGCTGCTGGCTTATCTCTCCATTAAAGCATTTTCCTCTTATTGCGCAGTTTCGCATAAGGAGGAATAAATGCCAGATGGGTCTCCCCTCCAGGTCACCGCGCTGCAAGCCCCGGTCTATGCCGCAGCCCAGGGCGACACTGGATTCTGCAGTCTGGGATTCATCGCTGGCCAAACAAACACGAACTTGGGAAAGTCAAGGCCAAGAACGAATGCTCTGGGGGAAGGAGATTTCCAAACAGGAGGACTGAGAGTTTGCCTCCCTGGAATTTCCCATGCTGGAAGCACAAAGGTCCTGAGTGTGGACGCCTTCAAAAGTGCCCCAAACACCACCTTTTACAAGCATTTAAGGGGGTGGAGACCCTAAGGGGTGTTGTTGAAACCGGCTGAGATACTTTGGAGCGTGGAAGTGGGATGGAGCAGACGGTGCCAGGGGTCTTGCAGCCCTGCAGCTGCAGCTGAAGGCAGCACGGTGCTCGGGAAAACAGCGCGGCCACGCTCTCCTGCCCAAAAATCCGTAGCCAAAAAGCAGCCTGAGGTCTCCCCACGTGGGAATGCCGTCACTGGCCTTGGGTCAGGCACCCAGCTGCCTGGAGAAGGAGACGATGCTCCTCACAGATGCTTTTTAGCTGGATACTCTTAACCACAGTGCTCAAACCCACTCCAGCACCCCGGCTCCTGTCTACCTGCAAAGCCAAGACCTCACAACGCTCCCTCTCCTTCGCTTCCAAGCATCCTGGGATGCTTTGCCGGGGCGGCGTGGGTGCAGCCTGGCCTTCCTTGCCGCGCCAAGCTGTGGCTGTGCCTGCCCGGCTCCTCATCCCTCTCCCAGCCACCCCGGGGAAGTGGGCAAGCCCTGGTATTTTTATTACCATTCCCATCGCTGCCAAGCACTTGCGTCAGTGGCCGGGAGGAGGCTGCACTCCCTCTTATGAAGCGCAGGGGAGATAAGATTGGACCGTTAAGTTTTCAGAGGATGCTGCCAAACTTCAGGGAATTGATGGAGCGTCTTCCCGGCAGCATCCTTGGGTGTCTGTGTGTCACCAGCTCTTCCCAGCGGCATCAGCCACGGGAGGGCACAACCAGGCATGGGCTTGGAGGACACAACCAGACATGGGCTTTCCGGGCAGCACCACTGTCCCCCCCGCCTAATATTTCCATGGGAAGTCTCAGCACAGGAAAGATGGGCCGGGAAGGAGCGTGTGGGAAGCGGTTTGTGCTCTGCCCACAGGAGATGCTTATTCTGCAGAGGGGGAGAACTGAGGAAGCATCTCCTGCGGCAGGAGCCTGGTCCATCTCCTCGGTGCCAGGTGCCGTGGCTTTGATGGCATTGCCAGCAGCTCTGTTGACAAGCAGCGACGTCAGGGAGCTGCTGAGCTCCGAGGATCTCCCTATCTCAGGGAGGGAGAAGCTCACAGGGTTTTCCGGTGTATCTGAAGTTGGCCAGAGTGTCACCGTGGTTATTATAGCTCTCTTCCCAGAGGGAAACGGAAAGGAGCCTTAGAACCATCCCCTGCCCTGCTGCAAGGCGGATGGAGCCAGCGTGGAAGCAGCTCCGTTTTTCACAGCCGTGATCAAAGTGCTCCATGCCGAGAGATAACCTCCGGCAGGATCGACCCTGCCCCAGCTCCGTGGAGCGATGCCACTCGCTTGGTGCCTCCAGACAGGAGGCTGCCGTGCTGGCTCATCATTCAAAGTCCTGTTCAGAGGAGCAGATCCTGCACTCCCTTCAGGCTTTTCCAGCTTATCTCTTGTTCCTGAGATGCTGAAGCCAAGGGGGTGGCCAGCGGATGGGCTCTTAGCTGCCAGGAATCAGCTTTAGGGGAAACAAGTGGCTTGTTGTACCACATCACCCCCCAAAAATGTCATCTGGGGCTCACAGAGGCTGCCAGGGAAAGGCAGAGTTGGGGACACGAGGCTATCCTGAGCAGACAGCCCCTTTCCCTGTCCTCCCAGACTCATTTCCCGCGGCTGCTCTGCTGCAAAATGCTTCCAGGCTGCAAAAAAATGCGGGTGCATGAGCAGGCTCCGTGCGCTCCCCGATGCCCCTGGAAACCAGCACCATCGTTTGAAGGGTGAAGGCTCCGGTTTTCAGTCGGAGGGGGTCAGAGGGGAGGGGAAAGGAGTTGCCTGTGGTCACAGAGCCAGGCAGTGGCAGAGAGAGGAGGTTTCCCATCCCGTGTTCACCTCCCGACACCGTAAGAAGTGCTTGGAGAAGCACCCGAGCTGCTTTGTTAATAGAAGTGCGTTTATGGCCCAAAAATCCATCACTGGGCTTTGCAGACAAGGTTGAGTTTGGGATAAATCTAAAAACCTGATTTTTCCAAGGATTTCACAGGTATCAATAGCGATATTTGTCAAATCCGGCTGCGCAGAGCAGGGCCCAGCGATACGCAGGGCGGCTGCTTCCCCAGCTGTCCTACAGCCCCTCCAGGAACCTGCCACGCTTTCGCTTTAGGGATATCCCCTTCCGTATCACGCCGCAAAGTGCCCCCAGCCCCGCCAGCTCCGCGGGTGCTTCCCCCCAGCAGCTCTGCCTGCATTCACTGACACTGGAATACACGTCTGATCCAGTCCCGGAGCGCGACGGTCCAGTTCTCTCCAGGAAGCCCTGGCAAGGGGCTGGGAGCAAATGCAGTTGGACGGGGGGATCCTTGTAGGCCCCTTCTGGCTGAAACGCTTGGTTCTGCTCTGCTCCATTCCATTCCATTCCATTCCATGCCACCCAATTCCACTCCACTCCATCCATTCCATTCCATTCCATGCCACTCGGTTCCACTCCACCCAATTCCACTCCACTCCCTCCATTCCGTTCCATTCCATTCCATTCCATTCTATTCCATTCCATTCCATTCCATTCCATTCCATTCCATTCCATTCCGTTCCGTTCCACTCCACTCCATCCATTCCATTCCGTTCCATTCCATCCCATTCCATTCCATTCCATTCCATTCCATTCCATTCCATTCCATCCCATTCCATTCCATTCCATTTCATTCCATTCTGTTCCACTCCATTCCATCCCATTCCATCCCATTCCATTCCATTCCATTCCATTCCATTCCATTCCATTCCATGTCACTCCACTCAATTCCACTCCATTTCATTCCACTCCACCCAATTCCACTCCACTCCATCCATTCCATTCCATTCCATTCCATTCCATTCCATTCCATTCCATTCCATTCCATTCCATTCCATTCAGTTCCACTCCACTCCACTCCATCTATTCCATTCCATTCCATTCCATTCCATTCCATTCCATTCCAGTCCAGTCCAGTCCAGTCCAGTCCATTTCTAAATATTTGGTGCTCTCCGTCCTGCTGGAGCACCACCACCACTCCGGAGCAGAGCCCAGCACCCCGGCCACAGAAAAGACAGACAGAACAACCCGGCGTGCCCACACACAGGGCTCCCCGACACCGCAGAGCGGGTCCCCGTTGCCAGCGTAGCGGTTAGGGGACAGCGTGCCCGCTCCTGTCCCCGTCTCACCTTCCTCACCCCACGAGCAGGACCTAAAGCCGAGCTCCTCGGGTCAAATCTACCGGCCTGCGTGTCCCAGAAGGACAAGGCGTGGGGCTGGGTGCCAGGCAGCCCTGGACACCCCTCATTTCTTGGAAAAGCATCCCAGCTGCCAACAGCCTCATCCTTTCTGCCTCTTCATCCACCAGCCTCATCCTCTGCCTCTTCATCCACCAGCCTCTTCCTCTCTGCCTCCTTATCCCTGTCCTGTCACCATGTTACACCAAAGCTAACCACTTCCATCCCCCCGTGTGGGCTCATCCCTTTGTGGCCCCGATCCATCTCCCCTGGCCCCCACCATCCTACGTGACACCGACACCACGATGCCCTTTCCCAACCCGCCCTTCCAGAGCCCCACCTCGCCATCGAACCCACCCCACCTCCAACACGGTCCAAACAGAGCCGAGAGGGAAGGAAAAATACGGGAGAGCAGGGGAAAGCACTTACTTCTCGTAGTCGTGTTTGCAGTAGAGCTGCCGGTTGCGGCAGTAGCACGTCCCGGAGAGCGGCTGCAGGCAGACGGCGCATTTCACGCAGCCTTCGTGCCAGGAACGCTCGTTGACTCGCAGGAGGAACCGGTCGGAGATGGGGGTGTCGCAGCCGGCACACACCTCCCGCATCTTGGAGTCTGAACCTGGGCAGCGGGGAAAAGACGGCGTGAGGAGTTTTCCTTTTGCTGGGGGGGGGGGTGGCATGTCCTTCAGGGATAATGTCTGCCTTTTGGGGGGGTGACGCTTAGCCTCACAGAACTCCTTGCCATCACTTATCGCGGGGTTTTGCCTTGTTTTTAACGCCACGCGGCACTGGTGCAGCAGGGGGAGAAGGGAGGCTCGGCGTGGGGCTTCCTGTGACAACGGGGACAATAGATGTCCAGGCTGGCTCTGCGAAAGCAGCAGGTTCTGGGTTCCTCTGCGGGTGGTAAATTCCTGGTGAACACCAAGCCCTGGCCCTGTGTAAATCCCAGAGGACGTGGCAAATGCGTGTTTGGGAACCAGAGAGCAGATGTGTGTGTGTCCCGACAGGAGACTCTGCGTGCTGGCCCGGTTGGAAACCCCGGTCCAGGCCAGCGGACAGACCTGCGTCTGAATTTTGTCCGGTTCCACCCCAGATTTGGTGCTAAGAGCTGCTTAAGAAGGCAGAGATTTGGGTTCTTTTTCCCTCCTCGGTGTTATCAACATGTAAATCTGTGGCTGCTCTTCAAAGGCTTCGGCGTGATAACTTCAAGGTAAAGGAGTGGGTAAAAAATGCGCTACCCGCTGCGCTGGAGCGGGGTTGCAGGCAGCGGCACCCTCTCCGATGTCCCCAACCTCCACCCTGCCAAGCTCCTTGGGTTTTATGAGCACTTATCTCTGTCCTCTCCAGCTTCCCGAGGCTTTTATCCTGCTGTAAGCTTGTGGATCCCCCCTCGAAGGGTTGGGGGGGGGGTGATGGCATCCCATGGAGGAAGCTTCTGGGCTGGTTTATGGCTACGAAGGGCAGCCAAGGTCTTCCGCTGCGCCTTGGAGGAACGCGGGGTGGAGGGACAACACGAAGCCCAGCTCTAATTCGGCCGCTGACCCGGGGCAAGGGGTCAAAACCAACAAGTCGCGGTGGCAAACGGCAAGAGCCACGGTCCAGCGCGGAGCCACGCACCTCTGCGCGGGGCTGGGGGACACGGAGGAGCCCTGACCCAGCATCCAGCGCAAGGGGCTCTTCTGCTCCTCCCGGAACACGCAGAGACTTCCCCGGCCCTCCCAGGCTCTGGGAAGCAGCCCTTACTCCTGCCCGCACTCCTCTGCCGATGAAGATCCCAAACAAGGACCCGCAACCGGCCCGTCAGCCACTTGTTTTCCGGCTCCTCGGACTCAGCAGGTTCAAATCGGTGGTGGGAGGATGGATGAGCGGAGCACGGAGCCAGCAGCGCCGCCACGGCGGAGGCAACTGCGGGCAGGCAGGAAGTATCCCCGAGCAGGGAGCTTTCGGGACACTTTTCCTGTCCAATTTCAGCCATGGATGCTTTCCCAAAGTCCTGAAATCACTTGAAACCACAGCAAATGCTCTCTGCCTTGGAGGCGCTGCTGTGGTGACACCGGCGCAGGAGGGACCATTGTGGGGAGCGAATTTGGGGAATTTGGGCTTTCTGTGCCCCAGAAGCGGGGGTGTCTCATGCGAAGGCAGCTTCTGCCCCGCTCCACTGCGGTGCTTGGGTTTGGGTCCCGCGTCTCCGGCATCCCAGGGGGACGGCAGCCGGCTGAGCTGGAGACACGCGCCAGGGCGATGCCGGACGTTGCGGCAAGCCGAGTCCTTCACAGCACCCAGGCGCGGCACAGCTCGTTAATTAAGCGCTGGGCCCTGGAAATCGGGTGGCGGCATCAACCTGGAGGGGACCGGACCCCGAGAGCTCTCCTGCAGATCAGGATCCAGCAGATCAGGAGTAAAAATGAGGATTTTAATCCAAGAAGAGGAAAAATGAACGTCTGCCACGCTGCTGGTGGTGCCGGAGCAGCGGCACAAGAGCCATCATTCCAGGAGGGAGCATGGATGGTGAAGGCAAGCACATCCCCGGGGCTGTGGGCACGTGCAGAGGTTCTCCATGGATATTCATCCCATGCCAAGCCTCCACTTTTTCCTCCGTTACTAACTTCTGCCATCAAATATTTCCCCCCTTCTTGACTTTCACCCCATGGACCGTGTATCACCGCGGGACCAGCCAAATCTCCAGTGGGTTAGAGGCATCTGGGACTGAAAATCCCCAAATCCTCTTTAATTTAGAGGGGAAAACGGAATTATCTAATGGCAAATCAGTCTGAGAGCAGATAGTTACATCAGTAGGGAGCTCTGGGAATGTGGGATCACTCTAAAAGAGACAAAACTTTGGCCCCGGGGATGTTTGTCCCTCCCTCCCGCTCCATGAGAAGGCAGAAGGATTCCAGGGATTTGGGGGGGGGGGGGGGGGTGGGCGGCAGGAGAATCCTGCCCGCTGCCTGCCTGTGGCTCGGGACGCACGGGCAGGGCCCGGGGCAGAGGTTACTGCCCGGCAATAAGTCAGAGCTCAGCCTCGCTCGCCGCAAGGCCACGAACACGGCGATGCCGTAACACGACGGGAGACGGTCGAGGGGGGAAGAGGGGATGTGAAAAACCCCGGGAAAACTATCGGCTCGGCTGAATCCCGCCCCGGCCAGCCCAGGGGAAAGTGGCAAAACCGAAAGTAAAGGCGGTTCTGCCTTCCCCTCTCCTAAAGCCACCGGGATTATCAAAACACGACCGTTCGGACCCCCGGATTCGTTAGGGACGAGCAATCCCAACCCACCATGTTGAGGATCGGCAAAGGGCCAATGAGACGGGACAGGACCCGGCGTCCCAGCGTCCACGCGGAGGGGCGGCAGCCTGGCTGCCTCATCCCAGTATTATCCAAAATGAGCCCCCCCCCCACCCCGCATCCAGGCCCTCCCACGGCACGTGAATATCCCACCGGGTCCCCCGGGGAGATATTCTCGCCGTCGTTTATAATTGGGGTCAGCAAAGCCGGGTGTCGCCCGTGGGCCACGCGACCGCAGCCCGGGAGGCTCCCTAAAATCAGCCAAGGGCCGGGAGACTCCCAAGGGGCTTATCCGGGGGGTCGGGACGGCCCGTTGCGGTGTCCCTGTCCCTCCTGGGCTCGGTGCCTTGCCAGGCGCCGGTGCTGGCGCCCGTTAAAGACAACCCGAACCCACAGCCGCAGCCGTTTTTGGGGTTTCAGGATGGCGTTTGCCGTGGGTTTTACTGCCCCCAAACCCGGCAGACCACGAAGCCAGGCTGAGCGAGGGGGTGCTGCCCCTTCCCGCTCCCCCCCGACAATCCCAGGAAGGATGGAATCCCCTTCCCCAGTGGGGAAGGAACGCCGCAGAGGAGCGGGGAATGCCGTGGCATCCCACGGTTGGGAGAAAACGGGCAGCGCAGGCAGGGCCGGTTGGTCGGACACACCGAGACCCCCAGAGCGGCCCGGGATGGGGGCGCTGAGGGTCTCCCCGGTTCCCACTTCCCCGTTCCCGGTCTCTCCAGCACTCACCGAAGCCCAGGACCGGCGTTGCCTGCTGCAGGCAGGACGGAGCCTCTTCCGTCTTCATGCCGGCTGCCAGCGCGGGGGCTGCGGGCGGAGAGGAGGGTTAAGGACCGGGACCGGTCCCCCCCCACCCTCGGTGCGTCGGGGCTATCCGGTGACTCCCGGTCGTTTTCCGCGTCCCAGAGCTCCGGTTAACGAAATCACGGCGGTGGCGGCGTTCATCCGCCCCGCTCCCCCCGGTCCCGTTGGGGTTAAGACCGACCTTGCCCCCGGCATCCCCGGAGCTCACACCGGGGGCTGCACCGGGGGGCTGCGGCCGCGGTGTTTCCCCCCGCCCCGTCCCGTCTCGTCTCGTCCCGTCGGGATACGGCGGCATGACGGGTCCCTGCGCTGCCGGTGCCGCTGCCGGTGCCGCTGCCGGTGCCGGTGCCGCCGCCGGTGCCGGTCTCTCCGCTCCCGGACGGGACGCCCACCCGTGCCACCCCTCATCCCCGTTACGTTCGGGTTACCGACACCGCATCCCCTCCCGCCCCTTCCACGCCTTGGCACTTACCGGGACAACGGTACCGGGAGCGGTACCGGGAGCGGTACCGGCAGGGAGGGGAAAGGAGAGGAGCGGAGCGGGGCGCGACCGTGCGCGGGGCAGAGCGCGCAGCCCCCGCCCGTGTCCGCGCCCGCGCCCGTGAGCGCCGCCGCCCCCCGCCTCCCCCGGGAGCGCGCCTGAGCCGGGAGCGCGTCGGGGGCCCCATCAAGGCGGGACACCCCCCCCCCAAGCCCGGTCCGGACCCCCCCCACACCTTGCCCCCTCGAGGGTTGCTGCCGGCGGAGTCCGGTGCGCCCAAGAGGCGACACCGACGGCGGCCCCGGCAGCGACTGTCGTGACAGAGGTAGCGCTCCCCACGACAGGGGCTGTTGCAGGCACGGGGGAGGCTTCGTGGGGTCCGGACCGCCGCGGAGGGAGGAGGTGGGTGGGGGACTCCGCGCCGCCGGTCTCGTTAATCCGCTTCGCCGCTCACCGCGGGGCTGCCGGGCTCTGTCACGACAGCCGTGTCGCCGACAAAGGCAGGCGGAGACGCGTCCTCCCGCCGTCGGGACGACCGTCGCCCAGCTCGGTTCTGGGGACAGTCCCACCGGGGCGGTGGCGGCACCGGCTCGGGGCGGGGGGCGGCGGGGGCCGGGGCTCCACCGGGTCGGTGTCCGCGTCCCACCCGCGGCTCCACGAACGAATCCGCCGCCGACATCGTCCGGGGAACCGGGGGGAACCGGGGGCTGCCCACCGCGAACCGGGACCGAGCGGCGGGGCCGGAGCTCCGGGGACTGGGCAGGACCTCGGGACTGCAGCTGGGTGGGGGTCCCGGGGTGTGGGTGCGCTGGGTGCTGCCCCCCCCAACGGGCCCCGGCCCCGAGCTGCCCTCGGGTACCGGGCGCCCGAGAGCAGCTCCCACCCGCTCCCCCCAGCGCGCACACACCTGGCAATGAGCTCACACGCGTGTGCACAC
The DNA here is from genome assembly GCA_027574665.1 of Rhynochetos jubatus. Taxonomy (NCBI): domain Eukaryota; kingdom Metazoa; phylum Chordata; class Aves; order Eurypygiformes; family Rhynochetidae; genus Rhynochetos; species Rhynochetos jubatus. Next base: position 475,733 of record CM050683.1, on the reverse strand, counting down.
CCGCTCCCTGCAGCACACACCTGGCAGTGAGCTCACACGCGTGTGCACACCCGCTCCCTGCAGCACACACCTGGCAGTGGACACACACGTGTGCACACCCGCTCCCTGCAGCACACACCTGGCAGTGCACGCACACGTGTGTACACCCAGTGCCTACAGCACACACCTGGCAGCGCATGCACGTGTGTGCACACCCGCTCCCTGCAGCACACGCCTGGCAGTGCACGCACATGCGTGTGCACACCCAGTGCCTACAACACAGACCTGGCAGTGTACGCACACGTGTGTGCACACCTAGTGCCTGCAGCACACACCTGGCAGCGCATGCACACGCGTGTGCATGCCCACGTGCACACCCGCTCCCTGCAGCACACACACCTGGCAGTGCACACACACGTGTGCACACCCACTCCCTGCAGCACACACCTGGCAGTGGACACACACGTGTGCACACCCGCTCCCTGCAGCACACACACCTGGCAGTGGACGCACACGTGTGCACACCCGCTCCCTGCAGCACACACCTGGCAGTGCACGCACACATGTGTGTACACCCAGTGCCTACAGCACACACCTGGCAGTGCACGCACACGCATGGGGACACCCACTCCCTGCAGCACACACCTGGCTGTGCACACACACGCGTGTGCGCACCCACTCCCTGCAGCACACACCTGGCAGTGCACACACACGCGTGTGCACACCCAATGCCTACAGCACACAGCTGGCAGTGCACACACACGCGTGTGCACACCCAATGCCTACAGCACACAGCTGGCAGTGCACACACACGCATGGGGACACCCACTCCCTGCAGCACACACCTGGCAGTGCACACACACGCGTGTGCACACCCAGTGCCTACAGCACACAGCTGGCAGTGCACACACACGCATGGGGACACCCACTCCCTGCAGCACACACCTGGCAGTGCACACACATGCGTGTGCACACCCAATGCCTACAGCACACACCTGGCAGCGCGCGCACACAAGGCTCACGATGGAGAGCCGAACCCTCTCTGACGTGGCTCAGCTCCATCCAAGCCTCCCCTCTTGATGCTACCGTGGGAGACAGTCCCGTCCCGCTCCCGGGACGATGTGTTGGGCAGCAAATCCCATATTCCATCCCATTTACCCCCATCCCACGCCCGGCGTTGCTGCTGACCTGCACGCCGTCCGTCTGCGGCCCCGGCTCACCCCTCCACACGCACGCCTAGAGACAAGCTTCGTTAACCAGAGCAATAATTGTCCTTTATTAGGCTGAGCTCCCCACGGAGAACCTGGATTCCTGCTTAGGACCATCAAATCAATCCCTGCTCTTCTTCGGGACAGCGCGGCGGGGAGGAAGAGCGGGGAGCGGGTGCTCGAATAGTATAAATTAAGAAGAAAAAGGGATGTTTGCGGTGCCGGGGCATCGGACGTGGCCTCTGCCCGTGGCTTGGCTCAGTTGGGCAGAGGCTTTTCGCAGATGTAGTAGCACTCGTAGGTGCAGTAAACATCGTTCCACTTCCCGGAGACCCAGACGTGGGCACAATCTTCGTTGTTGCCACTGTTGTTGGGTTCGCCCTCCTTCCAAAATCTGGGCAGAGAAGGATCAGAGTGAGAGAGGGCAGCCGGGGTGGGCAGCCGGGGTGGGCAGCCGAGCGGAGCTGGGGCTGGGGGAAGGGCAGGGTCTGGCTAAACCTGACTGATTTTAGGGGGGTGTAGGTGCTGATTCTTGGCTCTGCTGCTGTTAGAGCTCGGGTGAGTGCCTGTCCCGGGACAGGGTGATGGATCCCGGTCTGCCGGCTGACACCGGGGTGTGCGGGCAGGGAAGCTGCCTGCTGTTTTGGGGTGATAGGCACAAAACCGTGGGGCAGGCCAGCACTCACGTGAAGGTGGTTTTAAAATCGGTCCCATCGATCCATTCCCAGTCCCCTTCCGAATTCTCATCCGTGAGCCCGATCCAGAAACGCTCATTCCTTGTCCTGAACATGACAAAACTCTGCAGCGGGGAGAGGGATCAGGAGGGAAAAGCACCAGGAAACGGCTCCTCGCTCCGCATCTGCACCGCGGAGGAGCCGGAGAGGTACAACGCAGCGCTCGGCTATCGATTTACAACGTGGAGGAGCAGGATGGGTGCCGGGGCTGTATCCAAGCATCCCGCACACGTACGAGGGAAGCCCTGGATGCAGGCAGCGGGCAGGCAGAGCGGGTCCTGCCTGCTCTCTGCTGGCTGATTCCAAGGATAACAGCACCAGCTCAGCTGCCCAGTGAAGCTGGGGGGAGCAGGATGGGAGCCAGGCAGGTACCGGGGGGCTCTGGAGGAGGCCGGGGCTGCGGGAAGGATTTGGACAAACCTGGACTTCCCTGCCTAGACCTGGGGTCTTTACCTGCTTGGCGTAGCTGTTAATAATCACCAACTGCGAGCGCATCTCTTCGCACTGAGTCTTTGCCTTGTGCCAGCTCGTTCTGGTTAGGGAGAAGTAGTAACATTTTCCATCAAAATATTCCCATTCCCGGGATCTGTGTCCGCAGGGAAACACTGGGGAAAGAAGGAGGAGGGGGAAGTCAGGGGGATGGCGGGTGGTCGAGCTGGTCCTTGCTGGGTTCGTCCCAGTAAGAGGGTTTTCCCAGTCAGCGCCAAAGTGGTGCAGACACAACGGCACAGCCCCGAAGCTTGCTGTGTATTGGATCGCCACGAGGGCGGCAACCAGCTCCCGAAAAAGCATCCACCCCATGGAAAAATTGGGGTTTTTTGAAAATATGGAAGTGTTTGCTGCTCACGGAGCAGCAAACCCAGAAGGGGATGGATGCCCTGCATCACCTTAGCGGAGCAATCCAGAACAGGAACGCTTTGGGGATAATTTAGGGAAGCTTCCAAGGGGAAGAAAAGCACCAGGACTTACACAGAGAATCCCTCTCCGTAAAGTTCTGTTTCTGTTCCTGGTGCACCTCGTTGAGTTTAGAAGAAAGGGCTGAAACTATGAGAGAGAGAAACGGAGAGGTGCTGCGTTACCCGCTGCGTTACCACCCATGGTGCCCCCAAGCTCCTCACCGCAGCAAGGCTAAGGATGTCTTTTGCCCTGGCTTGTTTATTGTGCACTTTTCCAGCAGCCTACAGGGCAAAGAAATCCCAGGAAACTTAAAATACTGGTTTATAGGTTGGATTAGGCAGTATTTTATATATTTATGTGTTTTATTTTATGTGTAGACGGGAGCGTGGACGCCAGCGGTCACTACGTGGGAGCTCCTCTGGTCACCCTGTCCTGTGGAATTAGGACGAGCGTACACGTAGACCTCGTGTATCCCTTAGTCCTACCTGCTTAATTAATTAGTTCAAAGGTGTGCCAGTACCTTTGGAGAACGACACGGGGAACAGGATGATGATCAGCAAGAAGGAGAGGCCCAGTAGCAAGTAAACCGTGAAAAAGGATCTCAGATTCTGCTGGAAGAAGTTTCTGTCTTTAAAACAAAACAATAGAGAGAGATGAAAATATTCCCCTGGGATCAGCGGAGGGGGGTGTTTTTCATAGTCTCTTCTGGTTCCATTTAAAGAAGGGTTAATAAATAACCCAGAATGGTTAACTATTTGCTACGGAAGGCAGAGTTTTTGAGGATAAATCCTTGTTCAGACCAACGTGGGGGGCTGGAGGGACCCCAAACCAGGCGGTTGTCACACGGGGTGCTGTGTTAGCACTGGAGTGGCCTTGCTAGAGGACAGGGCCGGTGACCTCGGGCACCAAGTAAGCAAAATGCAAAGGGATTTTAAGGTTGCACCATGTATTTTGGGCTGTGCCGTGTTTCTAATCCCACCCGGCCGTCTCGGAACCCTTTCCAGAAGGGAGATGGTTCCCCAAGTGGCAGTCCTGTCTGGAGGGATCATCAGCTGCCCTCCTTGGAGGGGTTGAACCTTGGCAACGCCCTTGCTTGCCAAGGATCCACCTTGGGAGGTTTGCAAGGATGCTGAGCTACTCCGTTTGGGAAGCTCGATTTGGGAAAGCTCCGGGAAGAGCCTAATTTCGCTCCGGTCCAGGACACTTTTGAGGCTGAACCCTCCCAAGGCGTTGGTTGGGCACCACCAGCTTCACGCCACCATCAGCCCAGTGACAGCCCAACCCTACAGCCAAGCCCCTTTCGTCTTCCATCTGAGCCTCAACCCCAGGGACAAGCTCCTCAGGGATTCCCCAACCAATTAACCCCATTAGAGCTGATTAGCCACGCTGATTAAGCCGAGGAGGAAGGCCACGGACCTTCCTCTCCCTCAGGAATCGGTGGAGAAAGGCCAAGCTACAAGATACGGTCTCGCTACCCTCTTTGGTGCCGAGGTGGGGGGTTGAAGAGCTGGCGTGGCCAAAGTTTACCTTTAAAAACGTGCAGGTCGTCGTGAAGGTGTTCCTCATCCATCCTGGGAAGCTGGGCTGAAGCTTCGGAATAAGGAGAAGCTTTTTCCCCCCACCCCGGATTTGTGGAATAGAGAAGTTGCAATACCTCTAGGGATGTTCAGTCCAAAGGTTATAATTTAACCAGCGGCTCTTCACGCTGTGTCCTATTGGTTTGTCCTCTCAAAAGAGCAGCTTGGATTGCGTCCGCTTCCAATATTCCAGCCGTCTGGAAGGTGTTCTTCCCTTTTTATTTGTAATTCTCTCCATCATTTTGGAGTTTAAAAATAAAAAACGGGGGAAATTCTCAAGTTTCTGAAGGTTTATTCCAAGTGTGTGAGTGAATTTTGGAAGCGAGTGGGTCTGGGAAAGAGGGAACGGTTTGGAAAGCGAAGCTGAAGGCACAAGCAGTGCCCTGACAGATGACAGGGCAAGGGGTGATGGGATTAAACGGAGAGAGGGAGATGGAGATTGGACATCGGGAAGAAATCCTTCCCGCAGAGGGTGGGGAGCACTGGGATGGGGTTTCCCAGAGAAGCTGTGGGTGCCCCATCCCTGGGAGTGCCCAAGGCCAGGCTGGATGAGGCTGGGAGCACCCTGGGCTATGGAAGGGGTCCCTGCCCGTGGCTGGGTGGGATTTAAGCTCCCTCCCACCCAACCCATTCCGTGATTCTATGCGCTCCCCCAGGAAAATAAAACGGATCCGGGTCAGATAAAGCCCCCGTATGGACGTGCCGTGTAAATCTGAGCGATGGGGGCCCGGGAGCAGCTTGATTAAGGGTCGGTCCCGATGGGAATTAATATCCCAGAGATTTTAGGGCCTTTCTGGACTCTTTTCACCTTGTTGGCTGTGCGCTTTCGCTCCTCTCGGCCCCGATAGGACTCCGGGAGCTGCTCCGTGCCCGGGCTTTGCTGAGGGTTTAGCTGACGCTCTGGCAGCCTTTTATTCTGCATTTTTCAGCTGTGAGGTGGGGCCAGGGGGAAGAACCCTTTGAGTTAAAGGTTGGCAAAGGATGAAATGGAGATAAACAGAGTAGAAACCCACCCAAATTTGGGAACGTGAAGCAGCAAGGGTCTAGAACAGCCTCCGAAAGCTCCAGTAGATGCACGAGGGGGGTTAGCTGCTGCGTTACCAGGGCAGAAACGGGAGCGAGGAGCTAAAAACACCCTTCAACCCTTTATTCCTCCCATTTTCCCGCGCTCATCCGATATTTACAGTTCCCCTCCCGCTTCCCAACCCGAACAGCCCGCTTTGCGCCAGACGTTAACCGCCTTTAACGCGCCCCCGAGGAGACGGCGAGGTGGGACGGCGGGATATCGGACGGCGTCGCGGGGAAGCGCCGTGCCGTCGGGCTCGGGAACATTCCCGTTCTCGCCGCGTGGGGCTGCGCCTTGACCGCCTGACGGGATTTTTACTGGGTTTAATTTCCCCGTTTGCTGTTTTACCTTCCCTCTCCGAGCTCAGAGAGCGCCGGGACAGATCGTGTTTCAAGTTTTAATAACGCTAATTGCTCCCACGTAAACCTCCGGGCCCGCGACGAACACGCAGCCGTAGTTATTAAACCGGCAGCCTTGGGATGCTTTCCAAAGCGGAGCTGGGGGGCGCTTAACTCTTGTTTATTTGCCCCAGAGCTACACCGGGATCGCGTGTAGGAACAGAAAGGAGGCCAGGGCACAAAGACCTCGTTAACGAGACGCACAGCAACGAGGATTTCATCACAGGGAGGGGAGGGGGTCACTGCCATCCAGGTCTGCCCGAAACACGACGGCTTATTGCATAAGCTGAGGCCGAGCGGGGGGCAGAGGGTGCGTGGGGTGAAACCGGCGGGATCTTCAGGCGGGAAAGGCTCAGATGAGGCGTTAATCCCTTCTGCCGCGCTCCCTAGGGGGACGCTCTTGGCCTAAGGGAGGGGGAAAAAACCAGTAAGCAACTGTGGGAAACATCAGTCCGTGTCCCTGTCCGTCCAGACTCCTTTAACGTCATTCAAAACCTCGTGGCAGGAGAAAACATAAACCAGAAGCGTTTTTTATTGAATAAATACAGTATTTGGTTAAAAACCGGCCTTGGCTGATACGGCAGCGTCACCACGCTCGGCATCGGCCGGCGTTAGGACGCCGCGGGGAGGAGAGCGTGGACAGCAAGAGGCGAGGAGGAAAGGCGGCTGCTCCCAGCAAAGCCCAGAGGAAACGGCAGCCCCCGGCGACCCCCCAAGGCCGGCGCCACCCCCTCCACGGCGCAAACGGGGCGCGCGGCCCTCGGGACCAGGCGTTCAGGACGCTCCGTGAGCTCAAGCTTCCCGAGGAGTAACCTGGAGGACCGAATCCGAGGGGAAAGTAAGGAGCGGGAGGACACCCCATCGGGAAAAGACGCTGCCCGGGCGGGTTGCCGGGAAAGAATCCACGGGAAGAGCAGCTCCGGCACGCGTGGCCGAGGCAGCTCTTCCCCGGCAGAGTTCGGAGCGTACGTGCGGGGCGGTTAGGCAAGCGGAGTTAGGTATTAACTGGAAGGCTGGGGGTTTGGGCTGCCAGCTCTTTTTATTTCAGCGGCGGGAGGGCGCGTCGCTTCACCCCTGGAATTCCGCGCTCGTTAAGCTGCCGCCTATCGTTTAGCGATGGAGGGGGAGCAGGGAGAGGTTAAACGTGGAACCGGTCTTCGGTCAGCTCACCAGTGGGAGTCCCCAAGGCTTCCCTATTCCCCTGATCCAAGGAAAAAGAGGGAATCGTAGCAAAAGCAAGTTCCCAACGAGCCATTTTACAGGGTACACTTGGTGGTTTAGCCCTAACGAAAATTCTCCCCCAAAACCACGCAGAGCAGCTCCCAGGAAAACAGGCTTTCCCCAAAAAAAGGAGCACTCGAGGCGCAGTAACGGACGACAAAATCGCCCGGCTGCTCCAGCGTCAAGGAGCACGTGAAAAACGGCAGTGGGGCAAACTGGCCCGAATTTTATCCACGGCGTCGCCTTCAAAGCAAGCGCCGCTTAACGTGAGGTCCCTGAGCCGGGGCAGCGCTTGGCACAAAGCGAGAACGGCCCCGGGAGAAATCCTCTGGCAGAGATCAAGGCGCAGCGTCTCCAGGCGCTGCAGAGCCGCTAAAGAAGCCAGACCCGCGGTCGTCAGGGAGGAAGCGTGGCTGATCTCCAGGAAGCGGAGGCGTTTCACGTGGCGCCCGACGAAGGCGGCGGCGGAGTCGCCGATGACGCAGTGGCACAGCGCGAGGTGATCCAGCTCCTCCAGGAACGGGGCCGCTCTCCGAATCCCCGTATCCGTGACGCGGTAGGTGCCGGAAAGGCTCAGCGTCTTCAGGCGGTTCCGGGAGGAGACGTTCAGCAGGTGGTGATCGGAAAAGGCAGGGACGTTGCGGATGACGAGGCGCTGCAGCCGCGGCAGGGCCCCCCCCGAGGCGGAGCCGCAGAACCAGGCGGCGGGGATCTCGCAGCGACTCAGCTCCAGCGCGGCGAGGGAAGCGGGGATGCTGTCGTAGGGGATGGGGCGGAGGTCCGTCTCTGCCAGGCACAGCCGGCGGAGCTGGGGACAGCGCTTCCCGAGGGCGGCCAGAAGCGCCGGGGAGAGGAGGCGCTGGCGGGTGCCGGAGCAGAGCGTGCCCCGCAGCCGCAGCGTCTGCAGGCTGTCGCGGAGACGCCGGCGCACCAAGTGCCACAGGGTCTGGGAGCTGATCTGGGGGCGAGAGAGAAAAGGGCCCGTTCCCAGGGGGTGGGCAGGGGTGATTCCCCCCCTTGGCCCCTGCACACAGTGGGGTGACACCCCCCCCCATCTCATCCCCCTGCCCACAGTGGGGTGACCTCTCCCACCTCAGGTCCCTATCCACAGTGGGGTGACCCCCCATCTCATCCCTCTTCCCACAATGGGGTGACCCCTCCCATCTCAGCCCCCTGCCCACAATGGGGTGACCCCTCCCACCTCAGCCCATGCCTGCACTGGGTAACCCCCTCCCATGTCAGCCCCCTGCCCACAGTGGGGTGACCCCTCACCTCATCCCTCTGCCCACAATTGGGTGACCCCTCCCATCTCAGCCCCCTGCCCACAATGGGGTGACCCCTCCCACCTCAGCCCCCTCCCATGTCAGCCCCCTGCCCACAGTGGGGTGACCCCTCACCTCATCCCTCTGCCCACAATTGGGTGACCCCTCCCACCTCAGCCCCCTGCCCACAGTCAGGTGACCCCTCCCACCTCAGCCCATGCCTGCACTGGGTGACCCCCTCCCATCTCAGCCCCCTGCCCACAGTTAGGTGACCCCTCCCACCTCAGCCCATGCCTGCACTGGGTGAGCCCCTCCCATCTCAGTCTCAGCCCACTGGGTGACCCCTTCCACCTCATCCCTCTGCCCGCAGTGGGGGCCCCCTTCCCAGTCTCAGCCCCCTGCCCACAGCGGGGTGACCCCCCAACTCATCCCTCTTCCCACAGTGGGGTGAACCGCTCCACCTCATCCCTCTGCCCACAGTGCCCCCTCCCCAATCTCAGTCCCCTGCCCACAGTGGGGTGACCCCCTCCCATCTCAGCCCATGCCCATAGTGGGGTGCCCCCCATCTCATCCCTCTGCCCGCAGTGGGGTGACCCCCCCACCTCAGGCCCATGCCCACAGGGGGGTGACCCCCTCCCATCTCAGCCCCCTGCCCGCGATGGGGTAGCCCCCTCCCACCTCAGCCCCATGCCCGCAGTGGGGTACCCCCCCACCTCAGCCCCATGCCCGCAGTGGGGTACCCCCCTCCCACCTCAGCCCCATGCCCGCAGTGGGGTACCCCCCCACCTCAGCCCCATGCCCGCAGTGGGGTACCCCCCCACCTCAGCCCCATGCCCGCAGTGGGGTATCTCCCCCAATCTCAGCCCCTTGCCCGCAGTGGGGTGGCCCCCCAATCTCATCCCCATGCCCGCAGTGGGGTAACCCCCTCCCATCTCAGTCCATGCCCATAGTGGGGTGACCCCCTCCCATCTCAGCCCCTTGCCCGCAGTGGGGTATCCCCCCCAGTCTCAGCCCCCTGCCCGCAGGGGGTGACACCCCCCCCACCTCAGCCCATGCCCACGGGGAGCGGGAGGGGAAAGGCGGCCGGGCGGCCCGTACCCGGTGCGGGCTCAGATCCACGTCTCTCCAGACCGTGCGGTCCAGCGCCAGCCGCTGCCACCGCCGGCACACCCTGCGGGGGGGCGGGGGGCCATCAGCGCCGGGGCCCGGGCGGCGAGGCGGCCGCTCCCGGTGCCGGGCGGGGTGTGTGTGTGTGTGTGTGTTGGGGGGGGGGGGGGGGGGTCCCACCTGGACGCCCGCAGCAGGTCCCGCAGCGGCAGCAGCTCCAGGACCTGCAGCAACACCGAGTCGGGCAACACCGGGACCTCCCCGCGGGCCGCTTCCGCCATCTTGGCCGCCTCAGGCGTCGCTTCCGCTTCCTGCCCGGCGACTGGTAACTTCCGGTTCCGGCGCCGTGGAGGTGGTGACGGAGTGACGCAGGGCTCGGTGAGCAGCGGGGGGGGCTCCGGTGGGGTCAGGACCTCCCCGTTTACCCCCCTTGAGCCCTATTTCTTACTGACGATCTCCTCGCGGTGCCTCTTTCCCTCTCCCGGTGCCTCTTCGCTCCTCCCCGTAGGCCCCCGGTGTCTCATCCCGCCTTCGCTTCCCCCCCCCCGTCAAGCAGCGATGATCGAAGTCGTTTGCAACGACCGTTTGGGCAAAAAAGTGCGGGTAAAATGCAAGTATCCGCGGGAACCGGGGCTGGGGAGGGGGTGGTATCCGGGGTGGGGTGGTGCTCCCGGTTCTCCCCTTTTCCTTAACGGCCCCGCCAGCACCGAGGATTCCATCCGCGACCTGAAGAAGCTGATCGCGGCGCAGACCGGGACCCGCTGGGACAAGATTGTGCTCAAGAAGTGGTGAGTGAGGCCACCAGTGGTGAGTGAGTCACACAGACCGTGCCCGGGGCCGTCCGGTGTCCCCCCCGCGCCATCCCGGGGCCGCGGTACCGACCGCCTGACGGCTGTGTTCTCCATCCCCGCAGGTACACCATTTTCAAGGATCACGTCACGCTCGGCGACTGTATCCTTCTCCGGGCGGGTGTTTTCCGGTGTTAACGGCGGGCGGGGGGGCGGCGGTGAAGGGTGGGGGGGGGTGTGGGCAGCCCCATGGATCTACGCCCTTAACTCCATCCTCCAGATGAGATCCACGATGGCATGAACCTGGAGCTCTACTACCAGTAGCGGCTACCCGCCCCCGGTTCCAGCTGGTTCCCCCCGGTGCTCTCTCCGTGGGACCCACACCCGCTCCCATCCCCATTCCCCCCCCCCCCCCCCCGCCGCCGTTATGGCCAATCTGGGCCCGTGTTGAAGCTCTAAACCTGCCCTGGAGTGTTTAAGTGATTTATAATAAACGTGTCTCTTGAGTCTGTGGTGGCTGTGTGGCTGCGGGGGGGATGGGGCACCGGGAGCCGCCGCACCGGGAGCGACGTGCTGCTCCTTCCTTACGCGCTCCTACTTCTTTTGTCCACCCGCGGCCACCGTCGGCCCCTGCGTCACGTGCCCAGGGCCGCTTCCGGGCTCAATGCGGCCTCCCGCCCGTAGCCAATGAGCGCCAGAAGGGCGGGCTCTTCCACCAATGGCAGCGCGGGGAGGTTGGGCGCTGCCGGCTCTTGGGCCAATGGGAGCTGGAAGGGGGCGGGTTCGCCCAGCCTCTCCCGCGTCGGTGGGGCCGGGCCGGGCGCGGGCGGTGCGGGAGGCGCAGCCGAGGGAAGATGGCGGAGGAGGAGAAGCTGCCCGCGGGCTGGGAGAAGCGCATGAGCCGCAGCTCCGGTACGGCCAGCGGCGCCGGGAGCGGAGGGGCTGGAGGCGTGCCAGCTCCCGGGGCGGCGGGGCAGGCTTCTCGGGCCCCGGCGGGAGTACGGCCCGGTGGGCCCGGCCTGGGCCTGCGGCGGGCTCTGAGGGGCTGTGAGCGCCGCCCGGAGCCTGGGGGTGGCGGCGTGCGGAGAGCCGGGCGCGGGGCGGGCCGGAGGGCTGCGGTGGGGGGTGACGCGGTGCCTGGCTCCAGGGCTGCCGTGCCTGAGGGGCGTCGTGGGCCTCGGGGCGGGGGCGGGGGGCGGCCTTGGCCTTGGTGGGAGGGGGCGAAGCGGTTCCGGGGCCCGTGGTGGGCCAGCGGAGCGATGCGGTAGGGGTGTGCCCGGTGCAGGGGTGTCGCTCTGTCGGGGGTAACCGGTGGAGGGCAGCGGGGCAGGGCCGGGAGAAGCCGCTCTCTGAACGGCCGGGTGAGACCGCAGCGGGATGCTTTGCCCTCGGCGGGGCTGCGGCGGCGGGAGCGGTGGGTCAGGACGGTGCTTCCGGCGGGGTTTCGCGCTGGGCGGTGAGAGCTTTCCACGTGTAGCAGCCCAGAAGCAGCTCCGAGGAGGTCGTGTTCTTCAGCTTGGCTGCACGCTCGTTGGAGTGGAGGCCGCGAGGCTGAGAGGGAAGAAGGGTCTGTGGGAACCCTCTTTTTTTTTGCCAAAATCACCACGGTTGAAGCGTCCTGGAGAGAGGGACCCTCGTGGTTGGCAGGACTTGAGTGCAGGCTGTTGCTTGGGGTTGTAACCGGGAACTTGAGCCCCTTTGGCTGTAGCTTCCCGCCCCACAGCTCGGCTGTGGCCATCCCTCACCTGGGTTTGCTTGGCTTTTGGCCCGAGTCTAGTCTGCTTCTAGCTTCAGTGCAGAGCTCTGGGCCGAGCGGCTCGCTAGAAAAGCAGGAATCGCCCCGATGGATGCAGGGAAACGCGCGTGCGGCTCGGGAAGGCCTTTGAGCGGTGGAATTACCTGGCTCTGATGCTGGCTGTGTCGAGAGGTGGCTTCCCAGGAGCTTCGTTTTTCTGCTTTCTGGGGAAATCATGGATGTCTTGTACAGGAAGGTATCATCTTTTGGTAGAAAAAAGGTGATTTTTTTTGAAGGGAAGGTCTGTGAAATACAAAGACGTGAGCTTTGCTAATAGTCACTCGCCACGTTTGCTGCAGGATGCGCTTAACAGAGAGGCTCTACGCTGCTTCACCCCTGTAAATAGGGCCAGAGGGAAACACAGTCGCCTCCCCAGGCCGAAAACCCGGCACCATCCGCCCTCTCCACAGCGCAGGGGGTTGGGGGGGGGTCCATGGTCGGTGACTGATGCGCACGAGCCCCTCGTGGATTGGGAAGGCAGACGGAGCCTGCCCTCTGCGCAGGGCCGTTACCCGTGACCATAAGGCGCTTCCCGACGGAAAGGTCCGCGTAGGAAATTATGTGGGGTTGTAAAACCTCGTTGTAAAACTCCTACCTCCTGTGTTTGAGCGGATGGCGTGGATGTGGCTGAGCGCTCACAGAAACGTAGTGGCTGCGCCCTGGGGGACCCAGGGGGAGCTGGTTCCTGGGGTCTGCCGGGAGGTGTTTTTACCGCCAGCCCCCCTCTCTCTCTGTCCGCAGGCCGTGTTTATTACTTCAACCACATCACAAATGCCAGCCAGTGGGAACGGCCCAGCGGCAGCGGGAAGAACGGCCAAGGGGAGCCAAGCAAAGTGCGATGTTCACATCTCTTGGTGAAACACAACCAGTCCAGAAGACCCTCGTCGTGGAGGCAGGAAAAGATCACGCGGACCAAAGATGAGGCACTGGAGCTTATAAATGGCAAGTAAATGCAGGAGAGAGAGAGAGAATATGATACTGTTGGAGGGGGAAAAAGGTGTTTTAGGGCTGGAATTGTAGTGGTTCGGTGTGTCGTGAACTGGCTGAAGCCAGGTTTTTGAGCCAGGTGGTTTGAAGGTGGACTTTCCCGTGGCGCAGCCACTTGGAGGAACAATTCTGTTGCGTGATGAAAGATAGGTCCCAGCCCGTGTCTCTTCCCCTTTGTGGGTTTTTTTTATTTTTGTATCATTATTTCAGAGGTTTGTTTGTATTTTCTTTGTAAACGTGTATTTTTATATTAAAAATAAAATGATTTAAAGCTAAACCAAATGTTCTTTAAACATTTGTTTTATTTAATCCCACTTGACTCCTTGCCCTAATAGCAACTTCGAGTAAGTTCTAATTAACCTCTGCTTGATTTCCAGTTGCTTGGAGGAGGCAGTCAGCCTCGCACGAGGCCGTTCGGACGGTCGGCTCGGGCTTTTCCCGGAGCGTTCTGGTCTGGGAGCGAGGGCGCTGCGTGCCTTCCGCGGGAGACGGTGTTAGTCTTCGCAGCCTGGGTTTTTCCTTGCGCCTCTGGAATTGAATCCGTGTCTCGTTTCTTCGGCAGCGGGGCGTTTGCGTAAGGGTTGAAGTCCGGCTGTTACTCCTGGCTCTTGCCTCTTAGGATAAGGAATCTTGGGGGGCTCGGGGTGAGATTTCAATCAGTCCCACTGGTTTACGGTGTCGGCAGGGAGGGAGGGAAGGTAGGGAGGGTGTTTTGGCTCGTGTTTTGGCTCTTGCCTTGCTCCTAACCAACGGTACATTTAAGGAGTTTCTTGTTTGAAAGCCTTGGGAGGGGAAACGTCTTTGCTAAATAACTCGGAGCGCAGAGGCAGTGACCAGCAGGTGGTATCTGCTCACTGCCTTTCTCACAGGGAGGCTGAATTAACTGGAGCAGGTGGGAATTTTTTTAGGGAATCGCCTCCTACAGGTTAAGGTGGCTGAGCAGGAGTGAGCGGAGGCGGTAAGGCAGGATGCGGGCGGAAATCTGTGCCGAGGGAGTCGAGACTGGTGTCAGGATAAAGAGGTCGAGGCAGGAGCTGCAGATTTTCTCTCTCCCGTTTCGTTTTCTTTACGAATAAAACCGTTCTTGAACCGCTTCTTGGCGTGCCGCTCGTCAAAAGGCCAGCGTGGCGCTTTCCGCAGATCAGAGGTTACGAGGCGCGATGCTGCCGTGCTTTAAGCAGGCGCCGGTGAGCTTGGATCCGTGGGAGTCGCGTTATCAGAAGGGAAAATTGTCTTCTTATCTCTCAAAAGGCATTTTGGGAGCTTGTGAGCAGGTGGGCTGTGGCTCCGTGGATGTTCTGGAAACTAGTTATCTTTAGAAACCTGAATAAGATGATTTGGGCTCAGGAGTTGTCGCCGGGCTTTGTTTGGGTGCTTTCCTTCGAGGCGCCACAGCTCAGGACGAGATTAAGCTCGGCAGCTTCGGAGCCTTCGCGCTATCGGGTAACTCTGAGGTTTCCCTGGTGTCTGAGGAGGAAGGAGTCGTGTTTGAATCCTACCTCCTGTAAACGCTCTGCTGGTGTTCTTGGAAAAGGCCCTTAGGGAATTCATTCTGCCGATGGGAATGCCGTTATCAACGCCACCACCTCTCTGTCCGCGTTAGCGCCCAAAAACCCGCTCTTCCTGCGGAAAGTCAGAGGGAACGTCGGCGTGCGCTTAATTATTTTATGGTGGCTCCTTGAAAATTAGTGGAAGTTAAGGTTCTAGGGCAGCTGAAACTCCTTGGGCTCCCGGCAGCCGGGTGCCCGTGGACTCCGCTGTACCTGGTGGATGTAATTATAGCGTGGACTTGTCGAAGTGGGTCTCTGGGGAGGAATCTGTCTGACAGGTACCACGCTTTTTCCTGTGTGGTTGCGTCGGAGAGATCTCTCCCTCGGAATGTGGCGCCGGTGTTAACGCCTGACGCAATAAAACCCCCGGGAAGAGGTGTGATTGGGGAGCTCTTTGCTCCCAGCGGAGAGGGGACGATACTAAAGATAAACGTTTCCGGTAGATGAACGTGGTTGATGTCAGATATTCCGTTGGATGGCTGTTCTCCCATGGGAAGCCGGGAGGGCACCTCGGCCAAGAACGAGCTTCAACCCGTTAAGGTTGCGGGGGAGGATCGGGGGTGCGTTCGCTCTCCCGGTGAGTCACAGCGGGAGCTGGGGGACGTGGCTCACCGGCTGCTTCCCCGATAGGTGACAGCGTCACAGGGAATGTGGGACTAGCAAGATGTTCCAGGTCGAAGCCTGACGCCGGTGGTAATGGCAGGGAAAGCTCTTAGGCCCCTCTGCCAGCTTTAGCGAGCGCCGTTTGAGGCTTCTGGCTGGGTTTGCTGTGAAGGTTGTTTCACACCAGCCCCACCCAGATGTGTAGAACCCCAGTTCCTTCCTAAATACCACTGGAATCAGTGTCTATCCACTGTTTCTTGCATTAGTGTTGTTTAATTACTTAATTAAATTTAATTTCTCCCCAGTGCTGACCCCTCGGTGGGTTTAGAGAGCCCTGCTCTTCACCAGCCTGGTTTTGCACGCTTGAGCCGCCCAGGCTTTTCCTTTTGGGTAATGTAGGTCATCCCTTGCGCCGTTCCCACTCTTCGCCCTCCTTCGCGCTTCGGTTCCGATGAATCTCGAGCGTGGCTGCGGCACGGCGGGCAATATTCCCCGTCAGCTCTTGGCTGGGCCTCCCACCGTGGCGTCTGCTCCCGCCCTTCTCTCTGCCGAGGAACCCGCGGCTTCAGGGCTGCGCTCCTCGCTCTCTGCCTGCTTCGGCTGTAATTCCGCCTTGCCGGCCTCCTCTTCCCGACGGAGCTCGCTGCGTCCGGCGGGTTTTCTCGGTGCGTGTGTAAATACGTGTGAGTTCGCTTGGTGTCGCTGGATCTTGCTCGCTCGTTGGTTTAATATTCAATCCTCCTTCCTGCTGGCAGTGCTTCCCCACCCTCCAGCTTGTTAGTTGCCTGTTTCTGGTTGCAGAATCAGCTAGGATTCATCCCAAAATGCCATCCCCGGAAGCTTCCCTGATGCTCCCCGTTGTCCAGCGCCGTTCATCCTGCTCCTTCTGCACCCATCTCCCCTTTAATTTCGCTTATGTGTGGAGATTTTTTATTAGGGGTAATTTATTAAAACCCGGACAGTACCTAATCTGCATAATTAGGCCTAAACACCCGAGATCGTTAGGGGAAAAGGCTCATTAATCCCAATTAGCACAGCCCAAGACACGAGGTGCAGGCTGGCTTGTGCGGGTAGAGATGGCTGGAGGCGGCTACCTTGGCTTGACCAAAGCCCTAGGCTTTATCCAGCGTAACCTGCGTCCCGCTGACGGGCGGATTTTGCTCTCCCTGGTATAAAATCAGGATGTTTTAATACCCAAATTCCATTTCAGCGACTGGTTTTCTCCACAAGCTCATGGGAAGCTCCTCTTTAGCCCCAGGAACCTGCTGATGCCACCGGGGGCAGGCAGTTCAGGACATAAACGCTCCGATCCTTCATCTGGATGCTTCGTTACTTAAATATTATCACGTACCTTAACGCTGTAATTCCTGCCGTGCCTGGATGTGAGGCGACAAGGGCCGGTGGTTGGGGACTGGCACCTCTCTGCGATTAGACAGGTATTTCTGGCGGTGCCAGGACGTATTTTCAGGGCGAGCGCTGTTGTGTCGGCGAGCAGGCTGTTTACGCTCAAGCAGCTTAGTTTAATGGGATGAACCAGCATCAGCTTCTTCCCTATAACCTAAGCGTGCTGCGAGCTGTCTTCCACCCGGATAAATAACCCTTTTCCCCTTCCTAATGCAGGATCAACAGCCGTTGTCTTCAGCTTGGTAGAGAGTCAGGCTCTGGTGGAGCCTTTCTCCACCTGCACGTGTGCACTGAAAGCAGAAGGTGGGATAAAGGCACGTAACGGCACTTAGGTGATGATCCCGGCGCCGGCGTGTCCGCTTGGAAGGAGGATGAGCGTGTTAGGAATGAAGATAACCCTCAGTGATTTCTGAATTGTATTGAAAGAATGATATTTTTTAATTTATAGTCAAGAAATTATTTTTTTGGATGATATTTTTTTGAATCCTCTTTAAAAAATTGAAATATATAATGTATCTATTGAATAATATACATTGGATTTTATCATATATAATATATATTGGATTATGTTATACACAATATATTGAATTATATATAATATATATTGAATTATATATTATATAGTTATATTGAACTGAATTTTGATTTTATTTTTTTGAGTTATATTCAGGACACTTGTTTGGTTTCTGGGTTTTTCTTTTTAACTCTAGAACAAGAGATAATCAATCTCCTCTTCCCACTTCTGTTTTTTTAGGGGTAGCTTTTCCCTCCTGGCCCATCCAGCTGGAAAGGCAAACCAAACTCTGCTGAATTCCAAAGATTTAAGCTGTTGGCAGCTGATTTAGAGACCAGTGAGCTGAGGAGGGAAGACGGGCTGTAGGGCGGAAGGCTCATCTGAAGGCTTAAAATCCCTTCGTTTTGGTCTTGGCTAACGCTGAACCCAACCCCTTTATTCCAATTTAAACCTCCAGAGCCGGCTTTTTCGGTTGCTGCCGGCTGCGATGCTCCGCAGAGGCAACCTCCGTTCTCTCACGAAGGAATGTTTTCTCACCTGCGCCCAGCCCTCACAGGTCTTTCCCGAGGTGCACAAAAAATATATAGCCTTGAAACAAACTGGAAAATGCTGAATTCCTCAGCCTTTTGCATCCCAAACCGCCCTTTTCCTGGTGTGAGAGTGTCCCTCTGGCTCATAACGCCCGCGGAATGACGTGCGAGACCCTTTTTCAGGCAGGGAGCTTCCAGTGCTGTTGGCTGGAATCAATGATGCCTGGCCCAATTTTCTGGAAACGGGGAGGTTTCTGGAAAGAGGGGTTTAAAAACGAAACAAATCTCTAGTGAGAGAGAAGTTCAGCTGGATTTCACCCGGTACGGAGAGTTGCGTGGGGTCGGAAGCTGGAGCGCTGGTTTGGGGCTGTTCCTCTGTCCGTGCGGCTCGATTCCTCTGGGAGATGCTCCCGGGTTTATAACACACGGATGTGGGGGTTTTGCCGTGTAATTGAGCCTTAATTTATTGCTTGTGGGCAGGAGCAGGCCGCTTTGGGAAGGCAGAACAGCCGGACCTACGGCAGATAAACCCGGTTTTTAATGGCTTCGAGTCCAGCTTCCGCGACTCTCCCTGTGCCAAAACGGTTCTTGCAACTGGTACTAAGTCGCCTGTGGGCGGGAGGTGGCTGCAGGTTGGACCGGGGATGGCTTGGGGTTTGGATTGGTGGTTACGCTCCTTGCAGTCAAGGAGCGGACGCTCGTCGAGTTGTGCGGATCCGGAAAAAAATCTTCCTCACGCGGGGTTAAGGGATGTGACAGTGGCCGTCGTGCTTTGCTCAGCTCCGAGCGCGCTTGGTGTCTGTAATTAGCTCCACAATCAAACTGTTGCCTGGAAAATAGGTTTTATTCCTGGTTTTCTCGTTATGAGCTAGCAGGGAGGGGGTTCCCTTGGTCCAGAAGGATTCCAAACAGCGAGGCAGTGTTAAGACTACCAACATCTCTTAACTGACCTTTTCAAAAGCTGTCTTGACAAATAATTCCCTCCTCAGGGATTCCTCACGCGCGCTCTTCCACTGAGGTGAGCCCTTCTGAAATCAAAAGCTCGTCTGTTGCGAGGCCTGATAATAAATTCCCGTGTTTCGGGGGGGGAGGAGTAGGCGGAATCGCCTTTCTTTTCAGTTAATAGAAGCTTAAATGGAAATGGGCCGCGGGGCGAAGATGGAAACGTGCTTGGGAACAAAACAAACCCTCCCGAGACAAGTGGGTTTGAGGCGTTAGGGGAGTGGAGTCCTGGCTCTGTCTTCGTTCAGGAGGTTGGGAAACCCCCCCTTTGGTGCTGTGCCCTTCTTGCTGTGGGTTGTAATGCTTAAAACGAGATTGTGGGCTTGGGATTTTTCCCCTATTTTTCCTTCCCCTGACCAAATTATTCCCTGTATTTTACAGGCTACATCCAGAAGATAAAATCGGGCGAGGAGGATTTTGAATCTCTCGCTTCCCAGTTTAGCGACTGCAGCTCAGCCAAAGCGGGAGGCGACCTGGGCGCCTTCGGAAGAGGTGAGTTGAGACGTGATCGAGATGACAGGGTTGACGCTGATCTTGGCGGGGGGGCGGGGGGAGGTTAATAATGCCCCCCGCTGCCGGGGGAATGAAGATGGAAGCGGATTTACGCGCTAGGCAACCTGCTGCGCAGGAAATGTAGTTCGATGCCTGGAAGTTAAACCAATTAGAAACGCAACCGCGATATTCTCCGAGGCGGAGAGATGTCGTGCGAACGCCTTTTGCGAAATTGGCTTTTCCCTCTGGAAAAGGATTTTCCAGCTGCACTGAATGGAAATCCAGTTGCGCGGCCTAACGAGCCGTGAAGAAGGGAGAAGCGGCTGAGTCTCGCTGACGGCCCGATAAATGATTTGTCGTTCTAATCTTCGATGGGGAAGCTGCTAACAAACTGTGGGAATGAGAACAAGGCGCAGCCCGCTGCCGAGAGGGTTTTGTCACAGGCTGTGCTGGGTTCAGACAGGAAGGAGTTAACCCTCTTCACCAAGGCGGCTGGGGAGCTGTTCCTGGGTGCTGAGAGCAGCACTGGTAAGGCCTCAGCTGGCGCTGGGCAGTGCCGGCACCAGATTCAGGGTCTTTCTCCGCTTCCGACCCTGCAGCTGCGTTCCCGGCGCTCGCTGTCTCGCTCCAGGCAGTGCAGGGGACGCACAGCTCGGACAGCTGACCCCAACTGCCCAGGGGAGTGTTCCATCCCATAGGATGTCGTGCTGGGGGCACAGGCGGGGAGGGGTCCGGGAGCCGTTACTCTCTCTCTCACTCTCTTGCTCGTTTACGGCCTGGCACTGCTCACACTCCCCTGATTCCTGCGTTCGCTGCTTTGCCAACTGCTGCGCTGGCTCGTGCGGGAGGGAGTTGGTGGGTTGGTTTAGTTTTGCCGGTTGTGCTGTCGCTGATGGGGTTCGCTCGGCATCTGCTGCGGCGGCTCTGGGGCTGCGGCGGCTCTCAGATGGCAGCTCTGGGGCTGCGGCGGCTCTGGGGCTGCGATGGCTCTCGGGTGGCGGCTCTGGGGCTGCGATGGCTCTCGGGCAGCGGCTCTCGGGCTGCAGCTCTCAGGCTCTCTGGCTCTGACTCTCACTACTCAGCACCTGGTTGTGCATTGGTCAGTGGGTGGTGAGAAATTGTATTATGTAATATGACAAGGGTTTTTTCCTATTAATTATTTATTATTAGCAGTATCTGTATACATGAATTTAGGTTTAATTAGTAACTAGTTCTTGTCTCAATTTTACGAGCTTCCTTATTCCTTTTTCCCCCGATTCTTCCCCTCCACTGGAGGAGGGGAGGGGGATTTGTGAGAGCGGCTTCGTGGTATTTTGCCAGCTGGAGTTAAACCATGACACAGTCTCTATCGATCAGTGCAGCGACGACGAGGAGCTCGTAGATGCCTCCTCGTTAACGAGATTTGCTGCTGTGGGAGGAAGAACCTTTGGGATGGGGAAGCGTAACGTTGAAACCTCTTCGCTTTATCTTACGAATGCTTTTTGGTAGGAATTCCCACTCGGAGGCACACGGAAGGCAGTGAGTAGAGCTACAGTAGTCAGAGAACCAATTTCAAGCTTTTATAGCCAGGGTGTCCACGTGTATTTTACTTAAAGAAGGTCAAAAAAGAGAGGGAAAATGGTATATTTATAATCTGTGCCCCAAAGCCGTTGGGACTTGCAGCGATCCCAGGGGAAGAGCTGCCCGTGTCCGAAATGGTGAGCAGCGCTCCAGCATGAAGTCTTTTTCCTCAGCTCACACTCGGGGGTATTCATGGACTGAAACACTCAGTTACCCTGCTCCGGCTATCCCGGGAATATTTCCAACGCTCCAATGTTTAAAACACGCCGCTGCTGCAGGCGTAACCGTGGGAGTGGGATCCCGAGCCGCTCTTTCAGCCCCCGCTAGCTGAAGCCCACCCGGCTTTGGCAGGTGAAACTACTCAGGAATGTAGGTTTGGGTGGATTTTCCCCCCCCTCACCACCCAAATCCCGTGGGTTTTAATCACTTTTCCTTTTTAGGGTGCAACGTTGAGCAACAATTCCTTCCCCAGATCCCCGCAGGCAGGGCTAACCGGCGATATCTTAGAACCAAACATGACCCCCGGGGGGGGGCTGTGTCTGCTGTTTAGGGTTCAGTGGACACCCCTCTCACTCTGCCCTACGGAAAAACGTTGCTTTTTAGCTTTCTGGCTGCAACAAAACGTAAAGAAACGCCGCAAGAGCCGCTTTCCACTAGATGGCATTGGAACGACGTGTGGTGGCCAAACCCTGAGCTGTCACATCCCCCTCTCTCCCTCTTAATTTTTTTTTTTATTGGGCTGAAAATGTGCTTTGTTGGAGCGCTGGTTACTTCAGAGGCGAAGTTATTAAACCCTTTCAATTTGTCTTCCTGAAACCCTTCACGTAAGTGACGTTTCGGCTCGAGGAAGACGGCTGCGGTGTAGCGGGGAGGCTCTCACCTCGCCTGAAGTAAAGATTTTGGGTCCTAGTGGAAAATAACCCAAAGATTCAGGTGACAGAGCAGGCCTGGCTGAGAGGGAATGACGCTGGCTTTGTAACCGGAGCTCGGGAGCCGGGCGAGCTGCTCCCTCTCCTAGGAATTAATCTAAATGCCGAAAGGAGGGAAGCAGAACTCCGGAAAGCCGTGCTCATCGGGTCATTTCGGTAATAAAGCGCTTTTTGGGAAGGGAAAACGCCAAGCTGACGCTGTCGCTAATGCTGAAAGGGAGGAACTGAGCATCGTTTGTGGCATCCGCCTGCCTTGCCTAGAGATGGGTGTCCTGAAATAGGGATTCCGGAGGTGCTGCTGGGCCAGACGCGCCGCGTCTGGGGTGCGTGGTCTTTGAAGGGGTCGGGCAGCTTTAGTTTTCGCAAAGAGAGGAGGCGTATCGCTGCGCTGTCTGCTGGTGGTCCAGCTCTCGGGCTGCCTGGAAGCTTCCTCTATCCCCCCCCCCCCTCTAACGTGCGGCGGCGCCCAAAGCTACGGCCCTGCCTTGGGGCTGGGAGACGAGCCTCACGCAGGGGATTTATGGTGGTGCAGGCCAGCGTCCTGCCAAAACCACGTCTCCTCGGGCACCTCTGCGAGCGTGGGCAGCGCTAAGAGCGGAGGGTAAAGGTTCCCTCTGTGCCTGGGGGGGGCTGTCGCCCCCCGGCCTTCCCTCGCAGGCGCCTTGTCCTTTTGCCGAGCATCCCCCGGGGAGACTTTGACATGTTAGTACCCGTAAAACCTCATTTTTTCGGCTGGGATGGGCAGTTTTTCTCCTTTAACTTCTATCACGGGAAACTGGGCAAAAAATACCATCCCCCTTGGACCCCCCTGAGCGGGCGGGTGTTGTGTCTCCTCTTGGCTTGAATTATTCCAGCCGAGCACTCACGCTGCTCGTTCCTTCTCCAGGATCCCCAAGCGGGGTCCTTCCCCTGAGCAGCTCTGGCTTTCCTGAGCCTGGATTACTAAAGCTCCTGGAATTCAGTGGCTTGGAGACTGGAGCCTTAAGAGCAGCTCTTATCTAGGTCATGACATTACCCACGTGTGCCTGGTAAATTATTTAGCGCAGCCTGTAACGCACACCGCGTCCGTTCCCCCCTCCGCGCGCCCCCGGAGGGCGCAGGAGGCTGGAAGAGGGACATCCGCTCGTCCCAGTGAGTCTGCAGAACAGATTTCCTCTCCCAGCGTTTTTCCTTGGCGCCGTAGGACGCGCGCAACTCCCCCCTTCCTTGTTTAAGAAGAACCAGCCTGCGTACATGCATGTGTGAATGAGTTGTTTTGAGTCATCTTCAGGGAGAAGATGAAAACAAACACCCCCCGCGAGTTATTAATTGGGGGCTTTGTTGTTTGCCTGGAAGCTGTCTTCGTTTGAGGCTGGCTCGCTGAGAAAGATCTTTCTCTTCGTTGCCGAGCTTAATTGAACTTTGTGGTGTCTGCTCTCTGCAGGTCAGATGCAGAAACCTTTTGAAGATGCCTCATTTGCGCTGAGGGCTGGCGAGATGAGCGGCCCGGTTTTCACAGAATCAGGGATCCACATCATCCTACGCACGGAGTGAAGTGCCTTGGTTGACACGGAGGAAGGAAAGGGCGAGGGGAAGAAAGGAAAATAAACCCCACAAAACCTACTCCAACCCTGCACTCTCCCAAAGGAACTTCATATCCAGTTTAAAAAGAAAAACAAAAACAAAGCAAGCTCATTTCATATCTCGGTATCTTCTGCGGCACCCGACACCGTGTTTTTCACCGTCGGAGATGCATGGTTAGCCAAGGGTGAGAACACCGTCGAAATAAGACAGGAACATCTTTCGTGAGCAGGGAGAATGTTCAACCCGACGTTTCTGGCATGCCACAGCTGCTTGAATTCCATTGACACGTCTCCTAAGCTGAGGAATACGTCAGTGCTAAAGGTCACCCTTCGGCGCTTCCCACATCCACCCCGGTAGAGATGCGGAGTATTTATTGCGGCGAAGCTGACGCGGGAACTCTGGTGCTATGACGGAACCAACTCCCCCGACCCTCTGCACGGTCGTTTCAGCGCGTTTTAACCCCGACGAACGATATTTCCTCTGCTGGTCTGTTGGTTTGTAGGACTGATTAATTAAAGCCATTCACAAATTGACCGTAAGGTATCAAACGAGGAGCCGGCTTAGCGTGGGACACCCGTCCCTCGGTGTCCATCCGTCCCTTCATGCCGCTCTCCCGGCGAGGATCGTCCCGTCGCGCAGGAGCTCCCTCCCCTCCTGCCGCTGCTTGAAGTTGCCTTTTGGTCCTGTCGACAAACGAGAGAGGCTAACGGCCAGTAGTTGCCACCGCAGGAAGGTCAGTAGCCAGCCCGAGCTGCGTTAGCGGTACGTAGGACGCTGTGCGCTTCCCATTCCAGCCTCAAGTCGCTCCGTTCTTTCCACACGACGGTGCCCTTCCGCGCCCGCCTTGTGGATTTTCACTTGTAGCTAGAAGGCTGCTCTTTCGGGGCCGGGGAGTGGTTTGGTTTGTGTCTCTCAAGCTCCTCTCGATCCCACTTGTGGTTTTAAACACTGTAAGTCGTCGTTTCCTCGGTTACGCTGCGTTGCTTATGTTTAGCGAAATAAAAATGGGGGTGGGGGGTGGGAAAAATTGAATCCCAGCTTCAGTCCAGTGCAAACCAGCTGTATAGTTCCAGTTCTCCTCAGCAGAAAATAAAGCCCTCTCCAATTAAACGTGTCGAGATGCTCCTGGTAGTGATTATTTCCCCTCCTCGGCCTGTAGGGAATCTCGTTGCGTCTTATTAGGACGAACAAAAACCCCTGTGGTGTTCGAGCTGGCTCTTGCTGAGGGTCTGGTGGTGTTTTAAAACCCTTAAATGGCAACGTGGCCTTGCGTGGAACGAAGGAAAAACTGAACTTTGCCGTAAGGTAGAAGCTAAACGTTCCTTGTTGTCTCGTTGTCGTGGGGTGCAGCGTCGCCTCGAGTCGTCGTCTGGTGAAAGGAGAGCTCTTCCAACCCTGTTTGCTTCAGAGGATGTTTAAAAACCTACTTCCGGCGCGATGTACTAACCCCTTCCCGCCTCTCCTCCGCTCACGGTCGGGTGTTCCATCCGTGGTAGGAAACCAGCCGCTCGGCGCCTTGGGTTTTTCCTTTTTCTCCTTTTTTTTCCCCTCAAAATAATCTCATTTCAGAGCATTTCCCACGGACTCTTTCCAATGGACCCGAACGTCTGAATCTCACTCGCGGTTCTACTTTTTGCTGGCTATGCTGGGGAGATGGGATGCTCTTGTGCATCAGCTAAAAGTTGGTTTCCATAGCTACGCATCGATTTAACCCCAAAATAAAGAAATAGCTGGCTCAGGGTGACAGGCAGGTGAGAACTTCAAAAGGAAAAACCACCTCGAGGCGCTGCGGGGTATCCCGAAAGCCGGATCAGAGGTAAATAAAGGCAGGCAGAGATGGAAACGGGGTGATGAAGTAAAAGCAGCGGCAGCCAAACGTCTTTCCGGGGCTGCAGCGGGTTTGGTTTCCAGCCACGCTCTCGCTGCAGCGGGGCCATTCCCGCTGCCGCGTTCGAGGCTTCATCAGACGGTGGGAAAAGCCGGGTGGGGGTACCTCTGACCGCAAGGAGAAAGGTTATGGGGATGGCCGGGAGAGAAGGTGGAGAGTTTTAGGGTGGGGGTTAAGATGCTCCCAGGGGTGTTTGGACTCGCAGCAACAAGCTGTGGGGCTGTGTGAGAAGATGCTGGCTTCTCAAAAAACTGCTCTTGGCGCTTGGGGTGGCGGTGTTTGGGTTATTAACTACCCCTGAAGCGCCCAAAGGTTTCTGGGATGCTGTGCAGGGGGTTCAGGCAACCACCCCCGGGAAGGATGGATACTCTGGCGATGGAAACGGCGTCGTGAGCGGGCTCAGTGGTCCTCGGTGTTGCTGCCAACGGGCCGTATCCAGCCCCGCGTGGTGCCGAGGAGAGCTGTTCTGTGGTGCTGGGCGCGGCGGTAGCTGGTGCTGGTTTGGCTTGGCCCTTCCCTTTCCCTGCTGAAACCCTCGGCAGAGCCAGTGCGTGCGTGGAGGGGAGCTTCTCCCGAGGCTCCGCTGGCAGCTTTGCTGTCGGTTGTCCCAAGATTTGCGTTCGGCGCCGCTCGGAAACCGTCGCGCCGTCCCGAGCCATGTTTGTCTCTCTGCAGAGGCTGTAAACTACCAGCTGCTCCCGTCTCCTGCCCTTTCCCCGAGGAACGCACGCTTGTTGCTGCGCTCGGCGAGCATCTGTGGTAGGGGAACCTGATTTCCTGTGCCATCGGGGCTTGGATTCGGGGCCCTTCCTGGGTGAGATACGGAGCAGCCCGGCTCCCTCGATCCCCGTTGCTGCAGGGGACCCTGGCACGGTATTCCAAACACTTGTCAACCCTTGGACTCCGTCACCGGAGCCGTGACACTAACAGTAACCGCTTCCGACTGCATCGTGTTTGAAGCCTTCGCTTCTCCAGAAGGATCGTTTAAGGGATTTCTTCTGGTTTCTCTCCAGGACCTGAGGAAGAGGCTGTTGCATCCCAGGGGATCAGGAGCCAAGTCTGGGGCTGTCGCAGGAGGGGGAGACTTTCCTCCAGCTCACTCAGCTCGGAGCCATGCGCTATTGAGGAGGCTGAAGGCAAGAGGCCGGCAGGGAAGGGGTAACCCCACCCCCGTCCCTGCTACTCTCCCCAAAACCAGGCTCCAGGCTTGTTTTCCGCCCGCCAAGGCGTTACACGCCCACGGAGAGGGCAGCCTGTGCTGGCTGGCTGGCGCCGTGCCGCAGGAGCTCGCATCCATCAAGGGCTGCCAGCCTCCGGACTCCTCAGGCTGGTGACGCAGCAGCTTCCCGCTTCCAGCCCTGGAAAAAGGAGCTGGGGGAGGGAATCGGTGCCGTGTCAGAGGCCTGTGAAAAACGCACCCTTCTCGCCTCTGGAGGGGTGTGTGCCAGGGCGTAGGGGGAGCTCGCTTAAGGGCTGCGGTGAAGCTGCCTGGGGCCACGTGGAGGGACGAACGGATCTCCCTGTGCTCAGGCCACGGGGGATGCTCACGTTAAATGGAACGGTCGAGTCGGGACGAGGTTCTGGTGATGTGGCAGGAGAGGAGGTTGAAGCAGTATTTGGGTGTGTTACCGAGTGGAAAACAAGATCGAAATTGCCCACACTGAGCCCAGGGATGCGCGGGTGTGAGACCCGGAGATGGGGCAGATGGAGAAGCAGCGGCTGCGTGTCCTGGAAAGAGTG
Source organism: Rhynochetos jubatus (assembly GCA_027574665.1). Taxonomy (NCBI): domain Eukaryota; kingdom Metazoa; phylum Chordata; class Aves; order Eurypygiformes; family Rhynochetidae; genus Rhynochetos; species Rhynochetos jubatus. Next base: position 448,939 of record CM050683.1, on the reverse strand, counting down.
GCATCTCCAAGGACCAAAGCAGCAGGACCCTCCGTGGCTCCCGTCCGTGCCCCGGGAGTTTTGGGGTGGTCTCTTTCCCTTCGGTCCGGCTGAATTGCAGCCAATCCCTCGCCCGTGGATGTGCTCTGGGGATTGCTTTGGCGTCTCTGTGCCAAACCACGGCCGTCCTGGGAGCACCCCCGAGTTGTCTCCTCCGTGGCTGGGCCGTTTGCGTGCAGGCACAGCCTCTCCCCCTTCCACGGGCTGTGATGGTTCTCCAGGCGTTAGGAATTGGGATCCAGAAGGGCACATGGACACACCAGAGTGGGTTTGTTTAACGCTGCCGTTTCTACCTGTCAGAAACCAAGGGAGCGCTCAGCGGCTCCGCGGGGGAATGCAATTCTTTTTTTGGACTCCATCTAATCCCTGTTCCTGAATTTCTTGATCCTTCAGATCCTTCTCCCCAGGGAAGCCACGAGCGCGGCGAAATCCCATTTGCTCAGCCCTATCTTTGCGTCCATGGAAGCCCGCTCCGCCCCCCCGTCACGCCACCCCCGTGTCACTTTGTATTCCATTAGCGTTCCTGCCAAGTTTCCTAACTAATCCCTTACTTTACTCCTGTCATCAACCGCTTCTATCGCTTACCCTGACAGGGGTGACGGCACGGAAGGACTTTTGGGAGAGGCGAAGGTTGGTGGAGGCTGAGGCCCCCGCGACCTTGCTCGTGCTTGGGCTGAGACGACGGCTGATGGGACGGACCCGTCTCTCTGCTCTGACCCGATCCGAAGCTGTCCCAGGGGAAGGAACGCCTTGCTCCCATCGCAGGAGCGATATCCCTCGCGATCTCCCTCGGTAAGAGGTTTGCCGGCTCCGAGGGTGCCTGGACCTCTAGATGTAGCTCTTGAGCTGCCGTACCACGGAGGAAACCAGACGCATCTCCCCAACCCCCTGCACTCCCCGCAGGGCCATTTTGTGCGAGCAGCCTCTCAGCGTGGCATCTGCCCAGGGACCGTCTTTTGCGTCCAATCGTTCCGCAAACATAACCTTAATTGGATCATCAACTGGATCTAATTTGCCGAGTTCTCCCCGCTCCCCGCCCCGGCTTTCATTTACGGGGTCTGGGCAAGCGAGCGACGTGCGCGCCGCTGCCAGCTACGGGAGAGCTGCTGGCAGCATCCGAGGACGAGGCCGGAGCGTTTTAGCTCTGCTGTAATGAACTTTCCCGCTAATTATTTTTAGGCAATCCCAGCTTAAATAAGAGCCAGCGTTCCCTGCCGTGGACTCTGCGGTGCGGGACTGAGCTGGCCTCGGCGCAGCCTGGGGGGTTTGGGGAGGGACGCGCTGCTTTGTGCGAGGTTCTTCCTCGGAGAAGGGAGGGAGAGGACAAGGATGGGTTTGGTTTTCCCCTGTCTTCTAGCACAAAATGCTTTTCCTCAGCCTGGATGGGCTTGGAGGGTGCGAGCGTGTTTCCAAGGTGCTGCTGGAGAGCCCTGCGTATGGTGAGAGGTTTTGGGGTGCTGGAGCCCCGGGTTTGTTTTGCACCCACCCAAGCTCTTTGTGGGGTGCTGCACCCACGAGCCCAGCAGCACCCTACAGCTCCCCTCCGCTGCAGCACCCGGCTGCAATCCCAGGGGGTTTCCATCCACGGGGAATCGGACCAGTTTGCTTCCCTGAGATGGCTCTGAAATGCAGGTTGACCTCGTGGTCGGGGTCCCAGGACACGGAGGGTCCCTTCCTCCTGCCTTTTGCTTCTCTTTTTTCCAAAGATCTTCATGTTTGTCCCGATGCCACAGCTTTACCCCCGCAACAAAACATCCGCGGTGAGGCTGGGCATCCGTTCTGCGCCGGGGAATTATTAGGGAGCAGGCAAGTTGCGGGAGCTCCCCTGTGCTTGGAGAGCAAAGCAGGGGAGAGCAATATTGGCTTGGCGATCCAGCAGAGGCCGAATTCCTCCGGGCACGTGCCCCCTCTGGTCTTTGAGCGGGGAGCCTGGGGTGCTGTGTGCCTCCTGCCTGCTCTGTAATAGACGGGGGACCATGATTTATTCATGTTCACCAGCACCGGCTGGGATTCAGGTCGTTATTTCCACGGAAAGGGCTCAAAGAACATTTAAATGTGACAAAGACCGCGCTGGCCTTTCGCTTCAGCTGAGTGAGGTCTCCTTGTCCCCGCGTCGCTGCTCCTGCCTTTCCCTCTTCATCCAGCATGTCCAGCTTGTGGGTTGGCTGTCCTTGTCCCGACAGTGATCCCCACGGGGGATTTTAAAGTGCCTTTTGTTCTCCCTGGCTCACCAAACTTTGCTTTTTAATGGATTTTTAATTATTATTCTTATTCTAAAGCCGCTGCTTTTGTGTTCCGAATGCATCCCAGCCGCCTTCCCATATGTAGTTCTACTTCCAACGGGATGAGAGTGGGGAAATGCTGATGGGTGATCGTTATCCTGATTCTTCTGATCCTGCCCCTGCTGCTTTAATGGGGGAAGAAGGAAGGCCAGGGGGTGAACGCCTTCCACCGGCTCTGCGCCGTTCCCAGCCAGGCTTGAATCTCACCTGATGGGGATGGCTTCCACCTCCCGCCCTTCTCCTGCCAGCAAGTCCCAGCTCCATGCCGGTGGAGGAGGGACATGCTGGGATAGTCTGTCCGGCTGTGGTGATGGTCGATCCCATGACAGTACCAGGGGAAAGGCTGTGGCTGCCCAGCAGCTCTGGTTGCCTGTCTGAAGGAGTTTGCTTTCCTGGTGTGGGAAACCAGGCTCCTGGATATGACAGGACCTGGTGCTTGTGCTGGGGTGAACAGGAAAGGCACTGAGATGGAGGGCAGGCACTGGGATGGAGGAGGGAGGCACTGGGATGAAAGGCAGGCACTGGGATGGAGAAGGAAGGCACTGGGATGAAGGGCAGGCGCTGGGATGGAGAGGGAAGGCACTGGGATGGAGGAGGGAGGCACTGGGATGGAGGGGAGGCCAGGAAAGCTGCTTCCAGTTCGGTGTAAAGGGGCAAGTGCTGCCCGGCTCCTGCACTCAATTCCTGTGGAGCCGACCCAGCACTCCCGGCTGCTCGTGCCAGCGTGGAGGGTGGGCTGGGATGCCTGAATTCCACCTCCTTTCTGAAGGTGGATGCTGTCCCGGAGGTTTGGCTCCTGCACGGTGCAGACACAGGCACCAGCTGGTCCTTGTGTCTCCGATGGGAGCTGCTCTGAGTTCCCTCCAGGAAGCAAACTAGTCGTGACAGGCGAAGCGTCAGCAGGAAACAGCCCTTGGATGCAGGACCAGTCTGGAGGTGTCCAGGAAAGGAGCTGCCCACTGCTCGGAACGATGCGGCCCTCTTCAGTACGGATAAGTTCTACATTCTTCCAGCTTCCAGCAGATTTTTCCTGGTGGGTCATTTGCTTATTTTACTCTGAAAGCACCGACTGTAACAATCCATCTCTGCTTGCTCCGCGCTCCGCTTCCTCATTGCCCCCGGCGAGCTGACAGGAGTGATGGGAGCTGGAGAACATCCATAGCCAGAGCTCAACCCATTTCCACTGCACCTGGTTTGAGGGTTTCCCGTTGTCCCATAAAACCTGCTTCCTTCAAACTGATACTGCAAAACCTCCGGCACTGGGAAAACATACTGGGAGGGATCTTAGTCTTGGGGGGGGTTGGAGGTGTCTGCCTGCTGTGAAATCCTTCTACGAGGGGTCCCCCGCCTCTCCCTGGTGGAGAAAATCCAGGGTGGGAGGAAGGGTTGGAAGCTTTAGGTAAGAGAAACACCACACGGGGATGGTTTGCGTGGGCTGGGGCTCACTGGGTGTGCCCTGTCTTGGACAAACTGACCCCAAAACTAAGGGGGGAACAGTTTTTATCCGTTTTCTTAAAATCAGAACAGTAATAAACCATATTAACAGCTGGCCAAAAGGCGAGGAGGGTCTTCCGTGCCTTAGCAGCTCGGTGTTTCCTTCCCAAATTCCCATCCTAGCTCAGTGGCTGAGACTGGCTGGGTAATTGCTCTGGGAATGTGCCAGAGCGATGCACTGGCATCCGCTGGCTTTGATGTCCCTGAAACCGCCCGGAGGTTTGCACCCTGCTGACCCTCGGGGAGATAAATGAGGAGCTGTTGGAACTTCTCCTCCTTTAAAGACGAGCAGCAGGAACTTGTCCCTCAGCTGCAGAAAACCTGGGCTGGGCTTTTCCTTGCTGGGATTAATAACGCCAGGATGATGGATGGGGCTGTTGGAGCAAGGCTTTCTGCTTCCTGGCTCTCGGATGCGGGCGTTATCCTGGGTTCTTTGCATCCGCTGCTGCTTCTCTGCTTGGAAATCTATTTTTCCCCTATTTTCCTCCTGAAATGAACCCCGAGCGATGCTTGAGACAGCTCGGAGTCACGTTGGAGGTGGTGGGTTGCACAGGACAACCAAGACCCTGGGTGTATCTGACACGGGACGTGCTCGGCTCCTCGGGATCTGTGCTCCTGTTGCCGGTCGCCGTTCCCAGCCCCACGCCACCCCACGTCTCTGGGGATGTTCAGGCCTGCTGCTCTCAGTTCCCTTCTATCCTGACAGCGGAGCCGTCTTGCCATAATTTACTTACGTTCTTTAGTCACCGAGACCTTGTTTGCCTCCACTCAGCTCGAAAATCCTATTACTCCTTTCCCCGCGTGTGTCCCTGTCCCTCCCCGTGCCCCGATGTGGGTTCCTGCACCGTGGGTGCCCTCCTGGGACTCGTAACCGGGTCTGGTACCATCGGCATTTCGGTGGTATCCCTGGCCCAGCTTCCCAGGGATGTGGAGATGTCCCTAATACGCAAAATCGGTGCGGAGTCTTTCAGCCCCCGTCACAAGGGGGGAAATGTCTGTCTTCCAGCTGGCTGGGAGCCAAGGTGCCCCCTGAGCAGGGGGACACAGCCCTCCGAGCCCCCCTACCACCCAGCACAGCCTGGCAGGGGGCTGCCTACAGCTGCCTGCACACTCTGGCCCCTGCTGTAGCCCTCGCTGATGCTCAGCTGCATCCCAAGGCTCCGAGGTTTCCATGGCAACTCCCGGAGCATCCACGATGCTGCTGTTGAGAGCTGTGGGGCCCTGCACAGCGTTGCCTGCCCTGCCTGTACTCAGGGAGAGCTCAGCAGTTTGTCGACATCCCCAAACGTTTGGGCAATATTTTTCTATATATTATTATATTCATATTTATTCATTATGTTATAAATTCTTAATATATGTTATATATTTTTCTATATTTTATATACTTTTAACATATGATTTATGTATCCCGTGCAACTCAGGAGAGCCCGTTAGGAAGGTGGTCGGAGGGACCGTGGTTGCAGTGCTTGGGCATCCCGAGGATGCGATGCTCAAGGTTATCCCGAGATCCACAGCTACCCAGATGCTCCAGGGACCAGGGCTTCGACGTGGCGCCGTGCCAGGCCTTTGGCAGTTGTTGGCCCAGGTACTTGTGCGTGCTCAAGCGTGTGAGGACGCGTGCACGGCCCCCGGTAAACCGTTGGGGGGGATTCTGTGCACGTCTCATTCCTCCCTCCTGCTCGGATCGCTAAACTCACCGGTCCCGTTAGGATGCTTGGCCCATCTCTGGCTCTTCTGCCCCTCGTTGGAGGCGATTAATAAGAAAGAACTGGCAGTTAGCTCGCAGCGAGCCTGCAGCGAGGCACCCGAGCCCTTTATTCGGCGCGAACAAGACTCTGCCTGGCACAAAAACTCGAATCCAGCCACCTGGCTTTGCCGGCAGAGCCGAGCCCCTCTCCCGCTGAATGGCACTCAAAGGCAGATGATGACCATTATCCCAATCCATAGCGGCAAATGATGCATTTCCAGCCCCTCCAAGTGCAGCCGCAATTAATCAGCGTCTATTTATGGCAGGCTATTCATCAAAAAGGGAAGGAATCATCAACATTGTAACGGGAGGCTTTAATGTCCGCGCGTTCGGAAGCGAATCTCGGCAAGCTGCTCCCGATCCGCGCAAACGTCTCGCTCCCGTGGAGCGGGAATACATTTCCATATTAATGACCTGAGGGGTTTTTATTACTTCCAGGGAATGTGGTGTGGCTAACGCAGGATGAGCGGGCTCGCTCCGGCAGGATGAGGCCCTCGGTGGGAAAAGACCGCGTGGCTTTGGATTTGGGGATGTGGCGTTGCCTGGTCCCGTTTGAGTGACTTTAATGGCTTTTCAGCATGTTTTCAACTTGGTCTGGTTCCGATTATATTGACCACCACGAAGACGTAGGTGGGTGAAAAATAAAGCCATGATCTTCCTTCTCCCTTAATCCAGCCGCTGCTTCCGTTGAGTTGGTGGATCGGACAGTGGGACATCGTCAACTGGAGCAGGTTGTTCTTGTGGGTTGGCTTGGAGAGCGGGTTGGGGAGGCCGGGATGGAGAGTGGTGATGCTCTTGGAGGAGAACATGGAAGGTTTGGGCTCCCCAGGCTGTTTTGGGGGGAATGGTCCATTCCTCCAGATGCTTTTGGAGGAGAACATGGAAGGTTTGGGCTCCCCAGGCTGTTTTGGGGGGAATGGTCCATTCCTCCTGATGCTTTCGGAGGAGAACATGGCAGGTTTTGGGCTCCCCAGGCTGTTTTGGGGGAAATGGTCCATTCCTCCTGATGCTTTCAGAGGAGAACGTGGCAGGTTTTGGGCTCCCCAGGCTGTTTTGGGGGGAATGGTCCATTCCTCCTGATGCTTTCGGAGGAGAACATGGCAGGTTTTGGGCTCCCCAGGCTGTTTTGGGGGGAATGGTCCATTCCTCCTGATGCTTTCAGAGGAGAACGTGGCAGGTTTTGGGCTCCCCAGGCTGTTTTGGGGGGAATGGTCCATTCCTCCTGATGCTTTCGGAGGAGAACGTGGCAGGTTTGGGATCCCCAGGCTGTTTTGGGGGGAATGGTCCATGCCTTCTGATGCTTTAGGAGCAGAATGTGGCAGGTTTTGGGTTCCCCAGGCTGTTTTGGGGGAAATGGTCCCGTTCCTCCAGATGCTTTCAGAGGAGAACGTGGCAGGTTTTGGGATCCCCAGGCTGTTTTGGGGGAATGGTCTGTTCCTCCTGATGCTTTCGGAGGAGAACGTGGCAGGTTTTGTGGGTAGTGGTCCATTCCTCCCTACTTGCTGTCTCTAGTGGGTTTTTTGGGAGGGAATCCCCTTCCCTCCTGGCTTTGTGCTCTTCAGCGCAGTCACCGAGTCTCAGTAGTTTACGACTGAGTTAAGGGGGTAAAAATCCTTTGCTTCGTTCTGCTGATTTATTATGCAAAGTGCTGCAAGAGTCAGAGCAGAAGGAAGAGGGCCCCTCGTGCACGGATCACAAAATTACCCAGACATCAAGGCTTCCCACTGGGAACGCTTGCTGGCAAAAAAGCATATTTTTATGGGTTTTTTTATCCTTCGCCGGCAGTTGTAAATTTGCAAAGCAGGTTGTGGCCCTCAGGGAAATCTTAATTTGAACAAAGCAGCTCTGATGATTTCTCGGGATGGACAGGGAAACCTGGGAATTACTTGAAAGCTTCAGGGCCGGGTGGGGTTTACATCTTCTGTGACACACAAGGCTAAAAACTGCACAGAAAGGGGATCCAGGCAGTGCTAGCACTGTGATCGTTGGGATGAACAACTTCCCTCCTCTTCCTCTCCAACTTCATGAGTTCTTGCGGCGGGGGGTCTTTCCTGGGACCGTGTCTGCTCTTGCTCCCTTTTATCTTCATGGAACCTTCTGCTCCGGTTTGCTGGGAGCTTGTGGTGAAGGAGAGCGGTTCCAAGACACGCAGAAGCCGGCTGCGTGTGTGCTGGAGCCCAGAAAGCCAACCGGATCCTGGGCTGGATCCGGAGCAATGTGGCCAGGGGGGCGAGGGAGGGGATTCTCCCCCTCTGCTCTGCTCTGAGGAGACCCCCCCTGCAGTTCTGCCTCCAGCTCTGGGGCCCCCAACAGCAGGAGGACATGGAGCTGTTGGAGCAAGGCCAGAGGAGGCCACGGAGATGCTCCAAGGGCTGGAGCCCCTCTGCCATGGGGCCAGGCTGGGGGGGTTGGGGGGTTCAGCCTGGGGAAGGGAAGCTCCGGGGAGACCTCAGAGCCCCCTCCAGTGCCTGGGGGGCTACAAGGAAGCTGGGGGGGCTTTTCCCAAAGGCAGGGAGTGACAGGACAAGGGGTAACGGGTTTAAATGGAAAGAGGGAGATGGAGCTGGGCCATCAGGAAGGAATTCTTCCTGCAGAGGGTGGGGGGCACTGGGACAGGTTCCCAGAGAAGCTGTGGGTGCCCCATCCCTGGGAGTGTCCAAGGCCAGGCTGGATGAGGCTGGGAGCACCCTGGGCTATGGAAGGGGTCCCTGCCCGTGGCTGGGTGGGATTTAAGGTCCCTTCCAAAGCGTTCTGTGATTCCATAATCTGCCACAGCTGGGTCCTGCTCAGGGACTTGGGTTTGCATGTTGGTTATGGCGGCAGGGGACTGCCCTCCAGACGAGTGTTATCCAGAGACAGGGCTGAGAGGTTTGGGAAAAATGAGGGATAAACAGAGGTTTGCAGCCAGAGTCACGTCCTTCCCCGCTGCTCCCGGTTTTGTCCTCCTCATGTTGCCCACCCAGGCAGCAGGACATCCAGGCTGTCCTCTGTGTCCTCCACAGAACGACATAGGGACTGAGCCGGATCTTGGAGCAGCTCAATGCAACCCTACCCTCCTCTCATTCCTCCTCCCCGCCTCCCTCCCACGCCGTCCCCATCCACCCTTCCTCGCACTCATCGTTCTCCAGCGTCCTTGCTCCCAACCCAACTCTTCCGTTGGGTTTGTTCCCCGGCCCCATCCCAGGTTCAATGTCGCGACGGCTTCGCCGTTGGCACCCCCTGCATCCTCCTCCGTCGGCTGCGGTTCGCTGCCTGGGATTGCAGATCGGAAGAGCAAGGGTTTTAATGTTTTTTCGTTGTCACTGGCCGCTGTTGTGCCGAACAGCAGGAATGCAATTAGCAGCAGCGTTAACGGAGGATTTGGAGCTGCTCCCCCCCCTGCTCTGCCCTCCTGTGCCGCAGCTTTTCTTCCTCACCTCTCTCATTTCTCGCTTGCAGCAGACCCAGTGAGCTGAGAGGGTGCACCCCCCGCTCAAATCACATCTAAGGCCTTTATTTTGAAAGGCAGCCTGCCATTAATCATTAATAAACCAGCCGGAGACGATGCTGGACTCCTAGAAGGTTTCTGTTCATAACGAGCGTCGATTAGAAAAGTTCATCGGATGAAAACCAACGGAAGGGTCGTGCTGACAGCTCTTGGGCACAGATCGGTGGGGCTCGGTGCAGGCGTTCGGAGGTGGAATCATGGGATGGTTTGGGTTGGAAGGGACCTTAAAGCCCACCCAGTCCCCCTACATCCACGGGCAGGGACACCTTCCATAGCCCAGGGTGCTCCCAGCCTCATCCAGCCTGGCCTTGGACACTCCCAGGGATGGGGCACCCACAGCTTCTCTGGGCAACCTGTCCCAGTGCTCCCCACCCTCTGTGGGAAGAATTCCTTCCTGATGGCCCATCTCCATCTCCCCACTTTCAATTTAAACCCATCACCCCTTGTCCTGTCACTCCCTGCCCTTGGGAAAAGCCCCCCCCAGCTTCCTTGTAGCCCCTCAGGCACTGGAAGGGGCTCTGAGGTCTCCCCGGAGCTTGCCTTCTCCAGGCTGAACCCCCCAACTCCCCCAGCCTGTCCCCAGGGCAGAGGGGCTCCAGCCCTCAGAGCATCCTCATGGCCCCCTCTGGCCTCGCTCCAACAGCTCCGTGTCCTCCTGCTGTTGGGGCCCCAGAGCTGGAGGCAGAACTGCAGGGGGGGGTCCTCCCCAGAGTGGGGCAGAGGGGGAGAATCCCCTCCCTCACCCTTTGGCCACGCTGCTCTGGATCCAGCCCAGGATCCGGTTGGCTTTCTGGGCTCCAGCACACACAGCCAGCTCATGGACAGCTTCTCACCCCCCAGCACCCCCAAATCCTTCTCCTCAGGGCTGCTCCCGATCCATTCTCCACCCAGCCTGTGCTGGGATTGCCCCGACCCATGTGCAGGACCCCACACTCATTGAGCTTCATGTGGTTGGCACGGTCCCACCCCTCCAGCCTGTCCAGGTCCCTGGGTCCCCGGCTCCGTTCATCCCGGCACTGTCCATCTGGATATTTAAGATGCTTTTTGAAATTATCCTGCGATGTGGCAGGGGATTTAATGGTTTATATCCATGATCTCTTTAAATATGGATCCTACCTCTGCCCAGTGAGAGACAGGACAGCTCGTTAGTTGCAAATCTGGTGCTAATTGCCTGCTAGGGAAGGTGAGTCATTCCCAAGCTGTTCCTTACTCATTCGACTGGGGAACCAGCACCAGCCAAAACAAGATCTGGCTCTTTCCACACTGCCGGCGCGCATTTACAGGGTGGGTTGAGGGTCCTGGGAACGTGTGGGTGCACGCAAGTGCGTGCGCTTGCTCCGAGACCCTCATGTGTGAAGGTAAGTCCCTTCCCAGGGGTGATGCTCGCTTGGCTGGGCTCTCGTGGTGGTGGTAGGGGGGATATGCTCTGGGGCACAGTGCCCCCAGACCCCTGGCGCAGGCTCAGGCAGCTCGGCTGGAGTTGGAGCCTCCGAATACCTGCTCTGCTATAAAATATTCCCTCTTGTGGGTTATAAATAGTGTGAGATGTGACTGCAAGTGAAATCACTTTTAATATAAAATAATGAGAAGAGGAGGAATGCAGGCAGGAAATATCACTGCTGCTGGATCAGCCTGGATTTAGCTCTGAAATTAAACAGCCTTAGGGGATCCCAGGATAAATAAAGGTGAACAAATGGCTCCGGAGAGGAGATATCATCAAGGCCGGGCTCCCGGAGCAAGGCTCTGCTGGGCTGGTGGCTGTTTCTGCAGGAAGTGGGACCCTTGGAAGGGCAGCAGCTGAGACCCTGCCCCTAAACAGAGGGAAAATACACCTTTGTTCGCTGGGGCCATCGGGGTGATGCTTGCAGCATCTGCCTGGGCTCGGTGAAGCAGAGCCTGGGGGGGTTCTCCTGCCTGGGGAGGCTGCGGGTGAGGTCCCGCTGCCCGCATTGACCAGGCTTGGGCTCCATCAGCTTAAAAGAGCTGGTGGAATGGCAAGCTCAGGAGGCAAATCGAGTGCAATTCAATAAGGGCAAGTGTGAGGTGCTGCATCTGGGGAGGAACAGCCCCATGGATCAGGATAAGTTGGGGGCTGTGCTCTTGGAGGGCAGCTCTGGGGAAAAGGACCTTGGCCACCAGGACTCCAACAGGCTGACCACGAGCCAGCAGTGTGCCCTCGCCGCCAAGAAGGCCAGCGGCACCCTGGGGGGCGTTAGGGAGAGCGTGGCCAGCGGGTCGAGGGGAGTTCTCCTCCCCCTCTGCTCTGCCCTGGGGAGGCCTCCCCTGGAGGGCTGTGTCCAGCTCGGGGCTCCTCAGCCCAAGGCCAAGGAGCTGCTGGAGAGGGCCCAGGCAGGGTCACTGCGATGGGGAAGGGCCTGGAGCCCCTCCCGTGTGCGGGAAGGCTGGGAGAGCTGGGGCTGTGCAGCTGGAGAAGAGGGGGCTGAGGGGATCTGATCAATGCTGATCAATAGCTAAAGGGGGGTGTCAGGGGGAGGGGGCCAGGCTCTGCTCAGGGGTGACAGTGACAGGACGAGGGGCCATGGCCATCAACTGGCCAACAGAAGGTTCACCCTGAACGTGAGGAAACCCTTCTGCCCTGTGAGGGTGACAGAGCCCTGGGACAGGGCCCAGAGAGGGGGGGAGTCTCCTCCCCTGGAGCCTTTCCAAAGCCCCCGGGACTGGTTCCTGTGGGATCTGCTCTGGGTGATCCTGCTCTGGCAGGGGGTTGGACTGGATGAGCTCTGGAGGTCCCTGCCACCCCCTGACACGCTGTGACTCTGTGTAAACATGAACAAGCCAACAGCTTATTTTCCATTTTGGGTTGGTTTACTGAAGCAACCGGGATCCTCAAAATTCCAACTGTAGTGACAAGGTGCGGAAAAATAAATCCTTGCAACGCTTCAGGATGGTTTTGGGGGAAAAAAGCAACTCAGGAAGGACCTGGAGAGAGGAAGCAAACAGTGGAGACCCTTCAGGTACCGTCTCCATCATGTAGGATCCGAGTGACCGTTTCGAAGCCTCCAGGAGTGAAACCAGACTCAAATAAATGACGGACACTTCACGTGACAAGCCACAACGTTTTGGATGGGGACAAAAAGCCACCAGAGGAAGTGAGGGCTTAATCACCTCGATCTGGAGATGGCTTCATTATGGCTCTCACGGAAAACAGCTATTCAAGGGCCAGACAAAAGGAGCTGAGTATAATCAGGAGGCAGTGTGTTGAGCAGCATCCCTCCACACAAACAGCATCTTCAGAGATGAAAGAACAATTTACAAAACAAAGGCATGGCAATTTTTCCAACTGATAAAGAGCCCAACAATGGATGTTTACCCACTAATGAACGCAGGGAATGGCTGTGGAGGGAATCTTAATGACCTGAACTCCTGTCCAAGGAAATCTCAGTGCTGGGAAAGACAACTTATCGACCCGCTGGAACGAGGCCAGAGGAGGCCACGGAGATGCTGCGAGGGCTGGAGCCCCTCTGCCATGGGGACGGGCGGGGGGGTTGGGGGGTTCAGCCTGGAGAAGGGAAGCTCTGGGAAGACCTTAGAGCCCCTTCCAGTGCCTGGGGGGACTACTAGGAAGCTGGGGGGGGCTTTTCCCAAGGGCAGGGAGTGACAGGACAAGGGGTGATGGGTTTAAATGGAAAGAGGGAGATGGAGATGGGCCATCAGGAAGGAATTCTTCCCGCAGAGGGTGGGGAGCACTGGGACAGGTTGCCCAGAGAAGCTGTGGATGCCCCATCCCTGGGAGTGTCCAAGGCCAGGCTGGATGAGGCTGGGAGCACCCTGGGCTATGGAAGGTGTCCCTGCCCGTGGATGGAATGGGACTGGAAGATCTTTGAAGTCCCTCCCAACCCAAACTGTTCTGTCCAAGATGACTTCAGTGCCCACTGGCTCATCCCGTTGGCACCTCTGGAGAAGAACAGAGCATCATTGCATGGTGTGTGAAAGAAACGGGGGAGAAAAGTGCTCGGGATTACAGCCATCTCTGTTACACCCAAATATTGCAAACTCCTGCTGAGAAAATTAGTTGCCGTATAATTAACTCAGAATTATATTGGCAATAAATATGTAATTATATTTGTACTAGGACGGGCGGCTTGCGCTTAGAAATGGCATTTAGCGGAATAAATGAAGCAGCAAAAAGTCCATCGGCATCCCCTAAAATGCTGCTTGGCATTTTTTTGTGGTTTAAAACTGATTTACCAGCAGAAATGAAACATGGGAAGACCATCCTTCCCACATCTGGAGGAGGGGGAAGAGACGATCCTGGTTTGCCAAGCCCGGGGTGCGTGCGGTTCCACGGCACGTCCTGTGCATCGTGTGATAATTTGGAGTCTGGGCATGATCCTCGTGTCACTTGGGCAGGAATCCTGCCCTCACGCACCCAGCTCGGCTCAGGATGCAGCAGCAAAGAGTCCAGCCAGAATCCCCACACCCCCAAGCCGTGGGGCAGGCTCTCACTGTCCCTAAAAGTACCTTTTTTCCTAGGAAAACCTGTCTAGGGGAGAAGAACTCTGAAAGGCACCTTCCTCCATCTGCCTCTGCAGGAGGAAGAAGCCAAGTTGGGTATTCCCAAAGCTCACCTCATCCCTCCAGGACTCAGGTGGCTTTGGTTTTGCCAGGCATTGCCAAAGGCTGCAAGTCTTCCCTTTTGGTTCAGCAATGACTCTGGAAGGTAGACGGGTTTTCTCCAGGCTTTGCCGGTGCCCGTACGCGGTCCTGGGTCCCGCTGGACTGGGCCAGGCGATGGGAAACCCTTCAGCTTCCCACTGGATTGCAGCCTTCCCCCTAGAATTCACCTGCATGGAATAAGCCTTGACATCTGTGAGGAAACAGGTTTTTGGGCTTCCCTTCCCTCGCAGTGATGAGGGGAAAATGGGAAAAGGACAGGAAAGCGGATGGGGAGTGTGAGAAAAGCTCTTTCCCACTGGATTAAGGCTTTCCTGGGCTGCACCCCTCCTTTAACCCCCCCTGTGCTTCTCATTCCTCACTGCCAGCTAATTAAGGAGCTGAACCTGCTCTGAACCCACCAGGTGCCACATTTTACTGCTTTCAGAATTAATTCAACCCTTGATTGAGTCCTTTTTGGTTTTACTGGCAGGGCAAGCCACCCCATCCTTCTCCAGGTACACACAGGGGTGATGCTCCGAGCATGGCTGCAAGCCGAATCGGGCTCTCCTCCCTTTCAACCCCTCCTTTTGTCTGCAGGAGCTTTCTGGGAAGCAATTCACCCGTACCGGTGAAAAATACGCTTTCATCTAAGAAATGCCAGCGCCATCCATCCTGCTTCGACAGGAGCCTGGGACAGGAGAGGATGGATTGAGGGAGGGCTCCCCCAACCCCCTCCCTACAACGCATGTTGCTTCTCTTTTGCTTGTAGCCTGGGAGCTTCCAGACAGCTGAGGGATGCTCGTGGAAAAATATCCCCTGCACAGGCATAAAGGTAATTCCACATGGAAGGGGAGCGAGCATCCAGGCTGCTCAGAGCCAGCCCTATGGACCCCAGTGACCCTAATAAATGTTATACACAGGCAAAACGGGGAGTCCTTGCCCCACATTGCTCACAGGTTTAATTATTGGAGTGAAGACGAGCGTGGAGGCTGTGTGTGCAAACATGCCAGCCCCTTCCCTGCTCTGCAGCGAGAGGGATGGGTTTGGGAATAAGCAGAGCAGCTGCAGGCTGACAAGTTAAATATACACTTGTATAAAAGGAAAAAAAACCCCAGCAGGAAGGTGTCTGTGCAGGGAGCGAGCTCCCAGCAGCTGCCCGGGAAGCTCCCGCGGTTGCCGAGGTGGTGGTTGGGATAACAGATGGCTGGGGGTGATGGAGCATGGGTGAAGGGGATGGGGCAGCCCTGCCCCCCCGTGGGTGGATATCCCCTGCAGCACTGAGCTAACAGGGCCCAGAGCTCAGCAATGCCATAAATCATGGGGGTTTGAGCTTCTTTCCTTAGGGAAAATCAGGTCTCTGCCCCCATCCCTGTGGGTCCCCTCTGCCCCACCACTACTCTGCTCTTGCTTTAAGGGTTGCAGCTCCATGATGGTTTCATAGCCTTTCCAGCTGCTCCCGTGCTCCGTCCTGGCCCCGGGATGGGGCAGCTCTGCCTGGTTTTCCCTGGCAGCAGCCCCAGAGCCACATCCATCAGCAGGAGCAGAGCGTCAGCTGCACCCCAAGGCGCCAAACCAGGCACCCCATCACTAGGGCTCACCCCATAAGCGACCAGCGCAGGACTGTCATCCCTCATGAAAATATCCCCAGTGCCCCAGCAAGGACCCTGCTGCTGCAGGATTTGGGGGCTGCATCCAGCCCGGGGGGGGGCTACAGTGCAGACCCCAGCTCCCAGTCTCCATCCCTGGGTAAGAGGGGGACTTGACTCCCCCCAGCACATCACTCAGCCAGCTCCTGCTGTGGTGGCAGCTAATTTTAGAACTTATTTATTAACATTTTAACACGAAACGTGCATGAAATATTCACCCGGCGTGACAAGGCATTTTGTGGCGAGGGAAGCCTTAAATATTTAAGAGGCATTTTGCAGTATCGGTGACAGGAAGCATTTCTGTCTGACTCACAGCACCTACGCTACGATTTGAGCTCAGCTCATCTTCGCTGCGGCTTTTAGCTACGTACCCCGTCCTTGTGGGGACTGGTTGGAGGTGGTGAGGGGGTCAAACCCACCCCCAGTTCTGCAGAGGGGAGCTACTCTTCTGCAGGAGGGTCTCTCCCAGGCTGCTTTGCAATGGGGGGAGTAACAGGCTTTCACCGCTCACTCCCCCAGCTCAGCCAAACCAGGGACAAAGCCTCAAGGTTAAGCCTGGCTTCACCTCCAAGGGACGAGCTGCATTTAGATGACCAGAGGCCAGAATTTCTTTATTCCACCTCTCAAGAGCAGGGATGCTCTGGCAGCAGCTAGAACGGCCACGCAGCTTAACAAAAAGCTGCGCAAACCCCAGAACTCCCCGTACCCGATCCTATTAGGAGAGGCATTTCAGAGGAGCCCGTTTCGGAGCAGGGATGACAGGCTGTAAAGCCCTTTAGAAGAGCCTGTTGCAATAACAACCTTCCCGTGTAGCAGAGTAAACCAGCACCATCTTCTGCTGTGCCGGGAGAAGAATTTATGTCTAAAGCCGTGAGATTAAGGAGGCATCGAGCGGAGTTTTAAGACCGTTACAAAGCTGAGCCTGTCAAACTGCAGCCAGAGAGGAGGCAGGGCTTGGTCCAGCCCCAAATCAGGGCTCCCCACAAATTTTAAGCCAAGTTTGGAGAGAAACCTCCCCGATCTCACCAGTTTTGGAGTCCTGAGATGAGCAGCCGCAAGGACACGGTGGTGGAAGGTGGTTTCATGCCGCTGGAGGAAGAGCTGTCGAACATCTGGGGGGTGTAGGTCAGGTGGAGCCGAACATCTCCTGGGAGGCATAGGTGAGGTAGAGGAAGCCATCCTCATCCTTGTTGTCACGGTACAGCTCCTGCATGGTGATGGCCATGTTCGGCAGCCCTTTGTTGTTCACCAGCAGGTAGAAGGTCTGGGAGGAGGCCAGGCAGAGCCGCGTCCTGCCGAGAGGAAGGGGGGGGTGAGTAGTGCCCAGCGTGGCAAATCGGGGAGGACCCATCCATGGGGACACCCTCAGTGGTTCCAGTTTTGGCATCACCTCCCTTTGGTACCAGCCACCCACAGGCATGAAGGTGGGTGCTAGGGCAGGGCCAGCTGCTCCCCCAAACATCTGGAAGGGCCAACCCTCAGCCACAAGCTCTCACCTCCATCCCTCCCTCCCCTGCCAGGAGGTGTTGGTCCTTGGGAGAGATTTCAAGCAGAGCCAGGAGCACAAAGGTTTCAAGTTAACTGCAGCAGTGCCGCTCGTTTGCAGGGCTGCTAATCACCTACCTCCAATTAGCAATTTACCTGTGCTGCAGGCCCCTGGGAACAGAGCTAATTGTCACCTTTTGTCCCAGAGAGGGTGGTGGAATTCTGCCATGTGCTGGCAAACGAAGGATCTTTGCTAATTGCAAAGGCTAATTGCACTAGGCTAAGCCCAAACACTTGCCCAGTGGAGTAAGTACCTGCAGTAGCCAAAGTGGCTTCCAAGCCAAGCTGTTCCACAGGACCAGCTGCATCTAGACTGAGCTTTAGCACTGGTCTGGGGCTGCAGACTCCTCCCCCTTACCCCAGGCAAGCCTTGGCCCCACTGCATCCTTAACCACTTACCTCAGGGTGACAGCAAACTGGGACAGGGGCAGGTCATGGGACACCAGAAACTTGGTCCTGCTCAAGGGGGGCAAGGTCTTCTCCTTCTGATAGCGTTCCACAACCACCTGCAGCGGGAAGAAGGTGCTGGAGGGGGAGGCAGGGACCGCTTTGGGACCACTTTTGCAGGGGTACCCAGGGAAGCAGAGCCATCGCCTTCGGAGTCAAGCCGCGTCTTTAGCAAAGACTCTCACAGCTTGCCTTTCGGCTGGCCGCAAAGAGAGCGGGGTGCAGCCCTTACCGGGATCTTGTTGGGATATTTGATCCGGATTTCGGTCACTTCGTGCATCCTGGTAGCTGTAGAAGGGAAAGGAAGGAGCGATAAGCGCTACCCGTCACCGTGTCACCGCTCCCCTCATCCCGAGTCACCCACCAAGGCTCTTCCTTTGCTTGAAGGGGCGAGAGCAGCTGTTGGCTGGATACATCTTCTAGGAGGAGGAAGAGGAGGCAGCTCGAGGCAAAGGCAGGAGCTGAGCCCTCCATGAGCAGCTGCTGCTGGTGGAGCTTCTAATATAGGTGCCTCCTGCCCCACCTGGGCTGGGGGTAGGAGGGGCTGGGATGCTCCACAGGTGCTGGGCTCTGCTGGGTTGGGTGAGTGAGTGAGTGAGTGAGTGAGTGAGTGAGTGAGTGAGTGAGTGAGTGAGTGAGTGAGTGAGTGAGTGAGTGAGTGAGTGAGTGAGTGAGTGGATGGATGGGGAGGAGCAGAGTTGGGGATTGGCTTCTCACAGCTGTATCGGGGAGCACCCAGCCATATAGCACCCAACCCATTGGGTGCCGTTGGGTACCTGGCACCAGGGGAAGGTGGTGCCAAAGCCTGGTCCCCTCAGAAGGGAGCTGTGATTTAAAATTCTTCATTTTCCCACCAGACTAGCGATGAATTCCTCTTCCCCTGGGATAGGATCCAGCATGAGCACGATGGAACTGGTGCCAGCCCAGTATCCCTGCCATCTGCCCCGGCAGGCTGCAGAGGCATTTTTATTCCCTCCCTAAGCTGGTGTGCTGGGAATTATTGCTTTTTTAAGCCTTTTCTATCCCCTGGATCATCAGATGGGCCCTGGCCCCATGCAGAAACCAGGTGAATGAATCCAGGGATGAAAATACTCTGGGAATTTGACAATAATTGGTGGTCCAGGGCAGTTATCGCAGCCAGCAAGCGGCTGTTGATGTAGTTGCTGATGGAGAAGGGAGCCCGGGGGTGCCCCATGCCAGCCCAGTCCCCCTCATCCCCCATCACCTGCCCTCCCAGGGCAAACTCCCTTCACATCAATCCCACCTGGAGTGGGATCCGGCTGCCGGCACTGCTGTTGCCGGGCAAATACAGGCATGCGTTATCCTGACAGTTTAATTCTTGCACTATCTCCGTTTTGATTTAACGAGGGGCTTGTGTCGGGGGGGATCCATAAAGCTGCCAAGAAGCCGGCTCATTCTCATGCTGCAGGTATTTTTCACGCGGTGCCAATTCCCTGGGTCAGGAAAGAGGCGGCTTTTGAAAACAAATTAGACCCCATTATGCCAATTAGACCTCATTTGTCTTTTTTTATATATATATTTATTTCCTTTTCTGCCCTTCATTTTTCTTCCTGCGTGCTTGGCGGGCTCCCACCCCTCCGCCACCTCTGAAAAGGGAGGAGGCAAAAGCAGCCCAGCTCATTTAGACTTAAATTAGCCTCGTTTAAACAAGCTCTTTGGCATAACGGAACCTTTTGGGCTGGAGGAAGGAGATGGAGCATCTCGCTCAGCATCCTGGACGCATCCCGGTCTTCAGTCAGCGGCGTTATCCTCGGAGCAGGGCTGGGTTTGTCCCCAAAAAACAGAGCACCCCCGCCCCGGGGTGAAACAGAGCCCAGGTCACCCATCATCCTATTTTTTTGGCTGATGTTTCATATACATATTTAATATATTTTGCCATTAGTCCCTATTATTTTGCCATAAAAAAAGAGGAATAAATCCCTCAGCTGCGCTCATCGCTGGTTTGGAAAATTACACGAGCGATATATATTCCGTCTGTGTAGCCAGTTAAGGCATTATAAATTTATACCCCTAATAAATTTAATTCTGGAAAGTTTATGTGGGATTCGAAGGGGAGTTTCGGGGGAGGGGAGGGGCAGTATTTTCCTCCCCGGTGAGTTTTTAACAATAAACCGATATTTTTAATATTAAGCGCCTCTCCGTTTGCTGATAAAAGGAGTTGATTGCTGTTGGCTGCTTTAGTTCTGCTCCCAGGCAAACGCTAACGGCTTCGCTGCCAGCAGAAAAAGCTGAGAATTTAAACCAAAAAATCCATAAAATTAAAACCTCCATTTGAAATTAGCTCATTAACGGCAAGCATCTATTATTTATCGGTTTAATTTCCAACTAGTGCTGCGGTACTGGCTCCGGAATCTTGGGTCGTCATGGAGATGTGATGCTTTCATTAGCATGAGCTAATTAATTAAAGATGAAGGGAAATTGGTTTTCCGGATTTGGGGTCGGGGAAGGGTGTTTTTTTTTTTTTACGTCCGTGCTCTATCCCCGGCATCTGAAACGGGGTTTGTATTTGCCGAATCTGAGCGGGGCGTGGAGCCCGAGCACCTGCGAGGAGCCCCCGAGATTCATTTCCTTGGAGAGGAAATATCACCGGAATAATCCAAATAAGATACAATAAAATTTAAAAAAAAAAAAAAAAAAAGCCAGAGCTGGGCCGGGATAGGGGAGGTAAAATTTATACCTGCGGGAAGCGGGATCTCATCTGTATTCCTGCCTGCCCACTCCGAGCCCTCGCCGAGCAAATTCCAGCTGAAACTCATAAATAAACCCTCTTCCGCACAAGTTTTATTCACGGCTCATCCCGCGACACACCGGGATAAAATCACGTGGAAACAATCCCCTAGATGTGCCTTTATTCTCCCGTTAAATATTAAAATGGGAATCTCAGCCCCAGCCCAGGGTCGTGGGGGAGAGGACCCCAGCCTGGGGGACAGGAGGGTTTGGGGTCTCCTCCCCCCGCCCCGCTCTCGGGGCTCCCCGTTATCTTTGCTGAGCAGCAGGGGGGCTGCTCAGCCACTCCCGGACCTTCCCTGGGGTTCTGGGGTTGCCCTGTCCGTGCGTAGCTGTGAGATAGACGACGTATGTCCATACGTTACGGAGGGCTGGGGGGTCTGACAGCAGGTTTCTGGGCGTCACCCCCCGTAGCTGGAGAATGTTCTTGCAGACACAGCTAATATCTGTGTCACAGGGAAGATCTGTAGGTACTGTAGCTCACGTGTCTGTAATATAGAGATTTGTATATATAGCTAGTACTTACGTATTATAGGGAAGACGTGTAGGTGTTACAGCTCACACGTGTGTCTTATGGAGAAGATTTATGAGTGTGTCATAGATACTGTGCACGTAGGGAAGATTTGTACATATTCGAGCGAATAGGTACGTATTACAGGGAAGATTTGTATATATATCTGATATGTATACAATACAGGGAAGATTTTTACATCTCGCTTCCCGTTACAACTTTAGAGCTAGTGCCTGTACACTACAGGCAAGGTCTGTATATACTAGAGCTAATAGTTACGTATTCTCGAGAAGACTGAGATACTATCTATGTATAGATAAGGATTTTATACAGGACAGCTAATGCCTGTGTAATATAGGTAAGGTCGTTCTATATTATAGCTAATCTGTGTAAATTATAGATGAGATATCTAGAATGCATTATAGATGCTTAGCTATGCTTCTAGCATACCTATAGATGTTACAGGTATGATTTGTGTACGTTACAGCTAATGTGTGTGTAATACAGAGAAGGTTTTTATATATTCTAGCTAATATTTCTATAATATAGATAGGATTTTGACATAGCATTGCTAACATATATATTATAGGTAAGGCTTGGATACACTGTAGCTACCATGTAGCTGTTATAGGTATGATTTGGATACACTATAGTGAATATATATGTTATAGCTAAGGCTTGGATACATTATAGCTACTATGTATATGTCATAGATAAGCTTTGGATACACTATAGCTAATATACACCCCATGGGTAAGATTTGGGTACGTTATAGCTAATATATATATCTTATAGCTAAGGCTTGGGTACATTATAGCTCCTATGTACAGCTTATAGATAAGATATGGATATACTATGGCTAATGTATAGGTTATAGGTAAGATTTGCATACATTATAGCTCCTATGTACAGCTTATAGATAAGATATGGATATACTATGGCTAATGTATAGGTTATAGGTAAGATCTGGATACATTATAGCTCCTATGTACAGCTTATAGATAAGATACGGATATACTATGGCTAATGTATAGGTTATAGGTAAGATCTGGATACATTAGAGCTCCTATGTACAGCTTATAGATAAGATATGGATATACTATGGCTAATGTATAGGTTATAGGTAAGATTTGGATACATTAGAGCTCCTATGTACAGCTTATAGATAAGATATGGATATACTATGGCTAATGTATAGGTTATAGGTAAGATTTGGATACATTAGAGCTCCTATGTACAACTTATAGATAAGATACGGATATACTATGGCTAATGTATAGGTTATAGGTAAGATCTGGATACATTATAGCTCCTATGTACAGCTTATAGATAAGATATGGATATACTATGGCTAATGTATAGGTTATAGGTAAGATCTGGATACATTATAGCTCCTATGTACAGCTTATAGATAAGATGTGGATATACTATGGCTAATGTATAGGTTATAGGTAAGATTTGGATACATTATAGCTCCTATGTACAGCTTATAGATAAGATATGGATATACTATGGCTAATGTATAGGTTATAGGTAAGATCTGGATACATTATAGCTCCTATGTACAGCTTATAGATAAGATACGGATATACTATGGCTAATGTATAGGTTATAGGTAAGATTTGGATACATTATAGCTCCTATGTACAACTTATAGATAAGATGTGGAGATACTATAGCTAATGTATAAGTTATAGATAAGATTTGGATACACTATAGCTAATATACACCCCATGGGTAAGATTTGGGTACATTATAGCTAATATATATGTTATAGCTGAGGCTTGGGTACGTTATAGCTCCTATGTCTGTTACAGGTAAGGTTGGGGTACACTATAGCTGGTAAGTGCCTGGTACAGGGCAGCTCTGTCGGTAGATGCCAGGTTCTACAGACCCTACAGCGATTTCTGGCCACGTTATGGATTCTATAGGTGCCACCGAGAGAGTATCTCTGAGCGGGGTCATGCCCCCGCCCTGCTGCTGCTCTCTCCCGGCAGGACCCGCGACGCTAACAGCCCCCTTCCTCCCACAGCAGCGATGCGGCCGTGGGGCAGCCCCCACCCCATCGCTTATCCCCGGCGAGGGGCCGATAGCCCACCCGGGGTAGCATCTCCGGCTGCCGGTGGTTAATGAAGCCCCTGCGTGGGCTGGGGAGCGGGCAGAGGGTCCCGAGGGATGGAGGCTCCGTTTTTTCCTTTCCACGGCCTATTTTAGCGGAGACGGCTCTACTCTCCCGCTGCTACCCGCTTCCCTTCCATAAATAAACCTCAATTATTGGGCTCCCGCTGGTTTTTCGTTAGGGGGAAAGTCCCCGGCGAGCCGTGACGGGCGCAGCGGCCGCCAACACGACAATATGGCTCTGCAGTAAACATCGTTAGCGCCGGAGCCCCGGCGCGGGGGTGGGTTCGCTGACGCTTCGTGACGAAGCGAGTTATTAACTTGGAGCGGTGGGGGGGGTGGGGGTGGGGGAGGGCTGGTGCTTGGCGAGACAGCACCCAAGCTCGGGTGGGGGGTCCCACCGGACCTGCACCACTGGGGACCCACCACAGGCTCTGTCATTGCCCCCTTTTTTGGGGCGTTTCTCTAGATTTGAGCACCCCGGGCGCTGTGTACATCCTAAATAATTTGGAAACCCGTTTATTTAACACCAGTCAAAGGAGCCGCAGCCACCAACCCACCCCCCCACCAGCTCTGCTGCCTGTGTCCCCCCCCCCCGACTCCAGCTCCATCCCCAGCCAGGATCGGCGCTGAATAACCAATTTGCCTCCCGTTAGGGCTGAGCCTTCGCGAGAATTACAATAAGCTGGAAAAATCCAGCCTGCAGCATGAGTGATGTCGGGCAGGGAGAGGGGCTGTTTTCCAGAAGAGTTTCTACATGTGTAAGGTTATTAAGTGCCCTGGGTTATTTTTTTTTTCCCACCCACCCCCCAACCCCCCTCCCCTTTGCTTTTGTAGCTTAATAAATAGCGGCACAAAGGAAAAGCACGTTGGGTTGGGTTTCTTCTCCCTCCCCCCCCCCCCCCCACCCCCCAAGCTGTAGACACCGACTGAACGTGCCTCGAAGAGCAGCTGCACTGCAGCACTCGCTGCATCGCCTCCGCGGGGACGGGGCTCCCCCGCGTCCCTGTCACCACGCAGGGTCCCCCTCTAAGGACACCCGAGGTTGAGGGGTGTAAGGAAGGTGACCAAGGTCCCTGCGTGTGGCATGGGCCTTGTCCCGGTGCTGCCTGCCCCCCCCCACAATGAGTTTTTCCCCAAAGTTTTATCTCAATCTTCATTACTGAGCCCACGGGGGGGTGGATCCAGCCTGGGTTTGGGGGTGGGGGACAAGCACCAGCACCCCAGGGGGGAAGAGTACTGGGGAGATGCTGTGGGGCAGGGCTCAAGGGGGGGTTCTGGCTCTGTATCAGGGCTGCCTCCGTGGTGAGGGATGCAGCAGCTCTGGCACCAGGAAGGATTAGCAGGAGCACGGAGCTGCCGAGACCGAGATCTGCAGCCCCTCGGTGGTGCCCAGTGCTGTGCCCCCAGCACAGCTCTGTATGCGGGGCTGGGACACGTGGATGGGGTGGAGTGGGATGGGGAGGGGATTGGGATGGGATGGGATGGGATGGGATGGGATGGG
The DNA here is from genome assembly GCA_027574665.1 of Rhynochetos jubatus. Classification (NCBI taxonomy): domain Eukaryota; kingdom Metazoa; phylum Chordata; class Aves; order Eurypygiformes; family Rhynochetidae; genus Rhynochetos; species Rhynochetos jubatus. The sequence continues at coordinate 424,754 of CM050683.1, read as the reverse complement.
ATAGGGAAAGTATGGGGATGGGATGAGATGGATATGAAGATTGGATGGGGATGGGATGGGATGGAATGGGGACAGGATAAGGATGGGATGGGATGGGATGAAGATTGGATGGGGATGGGGACAGGTTGGGTTGGGATGAGGATGGGATGGGGAGGGGCTGGGGCTGGGGACGGGATGGGTTGGGATGTGACGAGATGAAGTAGTATGGGATGGGGATGGGGAGGCAGGCATGCACTCCCACTCCCAACCCCTGGCCAGTCCCTGCTCCCTTTGCACTGCAGCAGCCAGCACACTCTGCGGCCTCCTGCCACGGTCACCAGTGCCAGGGAGACACAAACCCAACATCCCTGGCTTGGCTGGGAACCACGGGATGAGAAACGAGTGTTCCTCACAGGCGAGCGGTGGCCGTGCCGCGGCCTGAGCCCAGAGCAATATCTCGGTCCACGGGTCGCTTGGATACAGCCTCTGCTGAGATGGGGAGTCTTGCTCAGGCACTAATTGCTAAACAATCGCTGCAGGAGGGGGGTTGCCAGCCGCTGCCTGGAGCTGGCAGGCATGTGACTACACACTGCATGCTCCTTGTGTGATGCAAAGCCCTCCATCCTCCTCCTCACCTGGCTTTGCTCGATAACCAGCCTCACCATGCCAAGCCAGGTGCCGGAGCCATCCTCGCTGTGCCAAGCCATGTGCCGGAGCTGTGCTTCCTCTTGGCCACCGGCCCGCACGTGCTTCCAACAGCAAATTAAACTCCCTGCATGAGCAAACCTCGAGCCATGGTGTGAAAAGTGCCCACCGAGGGCTTGGCCGAGCCACCCTTCCCGTCCCGCTCGCAGCGTGGGGTTAATCACCTTCCCGTGGTCACAGCCCAGCCGGGATACGGGCACTAAGCTGGAAAAATAGGGCTGTGCTTCAGCGGATGCTGCCTGCGCAGGGTGGGAGCCCAGCACCCAAAGCCAGCAGCACCCCAAACTGCTCCCCATCATCAGGATGGAGTCAGGGCCAAAGTGCTTCCCGAGTGCCTGGATAATGCTCTGTAGAAGTAGCACACAAGGGTCTCCGCCCCCAGGCCCTATTGCTGACCCCCCCCACCCCCACCCCAACAAGCCCATCAGCATGGGCAAGGGTGAGCTGAGCTTCCCAGCACCCCAAAACGTGCCAGCACAGGGTGGGTGGAGGCTGCCAAGCTCCAGCATGGCTGCAGCCCTCCATACCCACTCCACGTGCACACAAGCAGCTGATGGGATTAGTGGGGATTATCCTCTTGTCCCTCACTCCTCGTTGGAGAGGAGAATAAACGTGACAAGGCGCTTCCAGCCTTGATTTTATGCTCTTGGCACAGGTACCAGCTCCATGATGGGGGGCCCAGCTGGACCAGTCCCTCTCTTTCCCCTACCCAAAGGTCCTGGGGCTGCGATGGGGTATCAGCAGCACTGATGTGACCTCAGTGGGCTTTAATGTCCTTGTCCCCATCCTGCCAAGCATCCCCATGCAGCTCTCTGCCCAGGTTTGGAGGATGGGGGGCTGTCTCTGCTTGCAGGGGTCCCCCTTCCCCAGTTTACAAAGCATCTCGCAGGGTCCAGGCTGACCTGGAGCCCTGGGAAGCACAGCTCTGCACATGGATTTTACAGGCCCATTTCCAGCTTTATTACACCTGGCAATGCCCATGGGAGGTTTGTCCGAGTGGTGAGGTTGTCTGCTGAGCTCCAGGCAGCACTGGACCCTCTGCATCCTCCAGCCCTTTGTCCCCTCCCATCCCAGCTCTTCCATCCCCTCCACAGCTTCTCCATTCCTTCCATCCTCTCCACATCTCCTTCATCTCCTCCAGCCCTTCCATCCCCTCCACCCCTCATCCATCCCCTCCATCCCACCTACACCCCCTCCACCCCTCATCCATCCCCTCCATCCCCTCCACATCCTTTCCATCCCCTCCACAGCTCCTCCACCCCTTATCTGTCCCCTCCACATCCCTTCCATCCCTTTCACATCCCTTCTGTCCCCTCCACATCCCTTCCATCCCCTCTACATCCCTTCCATCCCAACCACAGCTCCTCCACCCCTTATCCGTCCCCTCCACATCCCTTCCATCCCTTTCACATCCCTTCTGTCCCCTCCACATCCCTTCCATCCCAACCACAGCTCCTCCACCCCTTATCCGTCCCCTCCACATCCCTTCCATCCCTTTCACATCCCTTCTGTCCCCTCCACATCCTTTCCATCCCCTCCACAGCTCCTCCACCCCTTATCCTTCCCCTCCACAGCTCCTCCATCTCTTCCATCCTTTCCATATCTCCTCCTCCCCTTCCATCCCCTCCATCCTTTCCATCACCTCCACATCTCCAGCCCCTCATCCCTGGGCAGCCGGTTCTTGCCCTTCCCCCAGACCAGGATCCAGCTGCCCCAGCCTTGTTGGACGCAGGATCTGCTCCCCCCTTGTTGGATCCGCTCCCCCCGGCCCTCACCGCAGCTGCACTATAATTTCCCTTCCCTTCCTCCTCACCTCGCCCAGCTCTGCTGTAATTTCCCCAGCGCCGCACCCGCATGCATTAAACATGCCCATAAACAACATCGCTGGCTGCCGGCGCGCATCCGGAGGAGAGGGCTGGGGGTTACAGCCAGCCCCCGGCACCCCCCCGGAAGAAGGGATGCAGAAAGGGGGGAAACCAAGCCACCAGGTGACAAATAAGAAGAATTTGTTAAAAAAAAAAAAAAAAAAAAAGAGGGGAAAAAGAAATATCAGCGCGAGCCCCATCAAACGTCAAAGAGACCGTTTTTATTTGCCGTCAAAATAAAGATGTAAATTGAAAAAAAAACCAAAGAAAACGCCAAAAAAACCCCCAACAACCCCAACTGAGGTCAGCTCAAATGAAGGCAGATGAGATCCATGCGCCACGAACCGCGGGAAGAAACCAAAGGAATACAAAAATCAACGAGGAGGAGGAGGAGGAGGAGGAGGAGGAAGGCTCCATCCCCTTGAGGGAATGGCTGAGGCTGACGTGTACAAAAATAAAGAGCTGGGGAGGGCGAGCAGAGGAGTCCAGCGCTGGGGGGCGGCGGGGTGTGTGTGTGTGGGGGGGGGTCACAGCTCACCCGACGTCTTTATGACGTGGAAGAGCGTAACGTTGTAGATGACCTGGTGGCCGTTGTTCCAGGTGTAGAGCACCCTCTCCCGCGGGTTGTAGTCCAGCATGGATATGTGGGAATACTGGTTGTGGAAGGGAATATCCGTGTATTCGTAGCTGGAAGTGTTTGTGTAGTAGGCAAAATAAATCTTGGCGCCGGCGAGGTGGGAATTGGTGACGTAGAGCGTGCCGCAAATCATGAAGGACTCCCCGGCGCTTCGTTTGGGGTAACCCGTGTCCCAGCTACGCAGGACCTCCAGCGTCTGGGGGTCCACCCGGCTCACCACGATGTTGCCGGCGTTTTGGTTGGTGGTGTAGACAGCCCACAGCCCGCTCTCGTCCACCATGAAGTCGATGTCGGAGAAACCACCCCAAGAGTAAGGGAAGGTGTTGTTGTAGCCGGCGCCGGCGAGGCTGCGCTGTACCAGCACGCTGCGGGAGCGGAAGTGGTACTTCACCGCGATGTTACTCTGGTATTTGTTGTAGTAGAGGGACCCGTTGAAGACCACGTGGCCGGTGCCGGCCCAGGGATGCGGCAGGAGGTGCTGCACGAAGTTCTGCCCCGTCACGAAGTCGTTCAAGGTCCGGAACTCCAAGACGCGGCGGCCCTTGTAGTATCCATCCATGTACCACACCTGCGGTGGGCTCAGTTAGGGATGTCCGGCCCGAACGGGGCTCCCACCCCCACCAAGATGGGCTCCCGGGACAGACGGACACGGCCCATGTCCTGCACGTGCAGCCATTTGCCCCGCTGCAGCGTGCCGGGATGCACGATTTTCCCAGCTTCCCCCTCGAAACGTGTTTTCTGCTCTTTCTGCCGACCAAATGTTCGGCTAATTTCTAATAAGCGGCCGTGCTTCAGCCTGATTGAGTTCCCAGGGACTCTGAGGAAGCTCCTGCCTGGTTTCCTTCGTTAGCACTTGGCAGAGCTCTGCAGAGGCAGCATGCGCCCCGCGTGCGATGGAGCAGAGGGTTTGCGCCCCGGCAAGCGTGCACCCAACATGGGCACCCCAGGCAGGGTGTACCCTGGGTGCATGGGCAGTGTGCACCCCCAGGGAGGGTGCACGGGCAGTGTGGACCCCAGGGAGGGTGCACCAAGGTGTATGGAGCCCAGGGAGGGTGCACGGGCAGTGTGGACCCCAGAGAGGGTGCACCAAGGTGCATGGAGACCAGAGAGGGTGCACCAAGGTGCATGGAGACCAGAGAGGGTACACGGGCAGCATGGAGCCCAGGGAGGGTGCACCAAGGTGTATGGAGCCCAGGGAGGGTGCACAGGTAGCATGGAGCGCAGGGAGGGTGCACCAAGGTGCATGGAGCCCAGGGAGGGTGCACCAAGGTGCATGGACCCCAGAGAGGGTGCACAGGCAGCGTGGACCCCAGAGAGGGTGCACCAAGGTGCATGGAGCCCAGGGAGTGTGCACGGGCAGCGTGGACCCCAGGGAGGGTGCACGGGCAGCGTGGACCCCAGGGAGGGTGCACCAAGGTGCATGGAGCCCAGGGAGCATGCAACCCAGATAACATGCACCAAGGTCCATGGACCCCAGGCAGCATGCATGGGCAGTGTGGACCCCAGGGAGTGTGTCTGGGCAGCGTGCCACCCCCAGAGAACAGGCACCAAGGTTCATGCACCCCAGGCTGCATGCACCAAGGTCCATGGTCCCCAGGCAGCATGCACAGGCAGCATGCACCCCAGGAAGCATGCACCAAGGTGTATGGACCCCAGTGGGTGTGCACGGGCAGCATGCACCCCAGGAAGCATGCACCAAGGTGTATGGACCCCAGGGAGCATGCATGAGCAGTGTGCACCCCCCAGAGGACATGCACCAAGGTTCATACACCCCAGGCTGCATGCATGGGCAGCATGCACCCCAGGCTGCATGCACCAAGGTCCGTGGTCCCCAGGCAGCATGCACAGGCAGTGTGCACACCAGGGAGCATACACCAAGGTGCATGGACCCTGAGCACCGTGCATGGGTAGCGTGCACCCCAGGGACATGCTCCCATGGAGTCAGAGCCAGGAGGGACACAGCAGCATGTGCCAGGCAGGTTGCAGAGGAGGCGGTGCCCCAGGAGTGCTGGGGTTTTGTAAAAATTCAGAGCCAGGCCTGCCAAAAGAGGAGCTGCCCACCTGCAGAATTCACCCCTGCTTGGGTCTGGTGGAGTCTGGGGGAAAGACATCCACAAAAGAGCCACGGGAAGCCCTGGCAGGACTGTCCACCCCACCCCCACGGGTGCCCGCGCCACTCACCCGGCTGTCGGCGCTGGGCGTCATCGTGTCAGTCATCCACGACCCGAAGCGGGAGCCCGATGCTCGGATGGTGATGGGGTTGCTGACACCCGTCAGCTTCCCACAGCCTGGGGGAGGGGGGCAACGACAGAGTTTGGAGTTAGGAGTGGGCATCTAGGACCATTGCCCAGCTCCCCCCGGTCCCGTGGGCATCACGTACCAAGCGGGGAGGAAGCAGGGCTCCCCTCCACCCCAGGGACCCTCCCAGGAAACTTGGGGACTGCAGGGTGGGGGATGCTTAAGGAAAGGCACCGCTGGGCTCTGGCAGCTATTCCCAAGGAAGGAAAAGCAGCCCCCACACAGATCCCGGGGCTCGGCCGCACCAGCAAACGCCCCGTCGGAGGATGCTGGGCTGTCGGTGTTATTATTATTCGGCAGATATCAGCAGTGCAGCAAAACAGGAGGCCCAGCACGTGGGCAGAGCGCACGGCTGCTGCAGCCTGGGGTCTCCGAAACGGGCAGCGCTGGCTGCACGGGCAGGGACCCCGTGTGCGGGATCGCTGCTGGGAGCGGGGTAGCCGGGTGCCCACCCGCTCCAGAACCAAGGCTGGGGAAGGGGGGGACACACACCGTACCCAGTTTTTGCATGCAGGCGTGCAGCCGTGCCTCCAGCATCAGCACCCGCTGCTGCAGCTCCTCGTAGTCGTAGGCACCCATCTCCTCCTGGATGGCCAGCAGATTCCCGGAGAGGTTCCTCACCTCCTCCTTGAGGTGCACGATCAGCCTCGTGTCCGACTTGTACTGATCCAGGACGGGCATCAGAGGCAGCAGCTCTGTCATCTTGTCCTTGAGCGCCTGTTTAAGGGGTACAAGGGAAAAAAAAACCACCCCACCCCCCTTAAATTAGGCCCCTGCCTGGTGACACTTGTCCCCCTGCCTGCCATCCATCTGTCCATCCCTCCAGGGTAGCAAGGAGCTTTTCCCTGTTCCCTGGGTTTCTAATTAATAACAATTACAAGGCATTGCATCTTCCAAGCACTTGGGGAGCGCTAATGAATCCCCCATAGCATTGGCTGGCTCTGCGGAGCGGGAAGCAGGCAGGATCCAGCCCCACTGTGGGAGCACGGGGTGAAATCCCCCTCCCCAGCCAGCCTGGAGCAGCGGGGTGGCTGGGCATGGCGCGATGCTCTACACAGGGAAGCAGGAAGGTGCAGGGACAGTGCCAAGGGAATGAGAGCAACGGGCAGAGTTCCATGCCAGGGGCAGGGTTTAAAAAACTCCGCTTATTTTAGGAGAAGGTTTAGAGGTGTTGGGGCTTGGCCTGGAAGGATCCAGACAGGCCAAGCAGGTCTCCAACAGCTGACCTGGGAACAGGACGTAAGTAGGGGGTGGGGAGAGCATGCCCGGGATGGGTGATGGCTCCAGGTAATGGGTGCCTGTGCACCCAGCACCCTGCGTGCCAGAGGGATGCTCAGCTCTAGGATCCCTGCAGAGATGCTCAACTCTGGGATCACAACAGGGATGCTTGGCCTTGGGAAACCCACGGGGATGCTCGGCCCTGGGATCACCCCAGGGATGCTTGGCCTTGGGAACCCCACGGGGATGCTCGGCCCTGGGATCACCCCAGGGATGCTTGGCCTTGGGAACCCCACAGGGCTGCTCAGCCCTGGGATCACCCCAGGGATGCTTGGCCTTGGGAACCCTACAGGGATGCTCAGCTCTGGGGTCACTGCATGGCCATGGGAGCTCCACAGGGGTGCTCAGCCATGGGAGCTCTGCAGGGGTGCTTGGCTCTGGGATCACCCCAGGGATGCTCAGCCTTGGGAAGCCCGCAGGGATGCTCGGCCGTGAGCCCACTGCAGGGATGATCAGCCTTGGGAACCCTGCAGGGATGCTCGGCTCCAGGAGCCACACATGATCCTGCCAGGCTCGTGCCAGCCACTGCACTGTCCTGGCAGGGAAGCGGTGGGGGGAAGCACGGCAGCGAGCAGGCCCTGGCTGCAAGCCACTCCACTAAGTCTCCTTCACTCAAGGACACCGTAAATCCACAGCCAGCACCTCCGTCCCGCTCCACAGCCCCCAGCCCCACTCACAGTCCCACGGCTCAGTGGGTTTTCCCAGGAACAAGCCCAGCTCACCAGCACCTTCCCTCCCTTTCGTTTCAGGGCGGCATTCCCGGCTCAGCATTCCCATGGCTGGGCAGGATTGCATCCCAGGCGTGGGGCTCAGCACCTCCGGCCGTGATTAAACCGGCCGAGACATTTGCTGCAGCTCAGATATTTAATCAATGTCTCGTCTCTGCAACTGTCAGCGCCCGGCGTCCACCCGAGCATCCTCCGGCCCGTTTCGGTGCCAAGAACCAGCCGCTCCCGAGACAGAAACACTCTTCAGCTGTCAGGATGAAGCCTTAAGGCTCCCAAAATAAACCAGTGCCCCATCGAGGGGGGGCGGGGGGGTGGAGGGTAATGGGATTTCTGGGGGGTGCGGAGCCGCCGGAGCACGGGCAGCATCGACTTGCAGGCTGCATCGATCGGTACCCAGCGCTGGCTGCTGCCACCCGTCAGGTGGAAATGGTGGTTTTGCCGGGGAAGAGCCGTGTTTTCTTTAATTAAAGGTGTCGATACGCAGCCAGATGGGCTGGGAATTGGCCATCTCTGCCTTCCCGACACCGTCACGGCTCCCCCCCCCCCGCCGCACACAGGGAGGCGGCAGGATGTGGCCCTGGGTCCTGCGCCTTGTCTGTGCACCCACCACAGATGGGCACCCTGTCCTGCTCTGGCACCGTGCATCCACCCTGCATGCTCAGGTACCACAGGGATGCTCAGCCCTGGGACCACCCCAGGGATGCTCAGCCATCTGGACCACCCCGGGGATGCTCGGCCACCTGGACCACTCCAGGAATACTCAGCCCTTGGACCACCCTGGGGATGCTCGGCCCTGAGACCACCCGAGGGATACTCAGCCCTGAGACCACCCGAGGGATATTCAACCACCTGGACCACTCCAGGAATACTCAGCCCTTGGACCACCCTGGGGATGCTCGGCCCTGAGACCACCTGAGGGATGCTCAGCCACCTGGACCACACCAGGAATACTCAGCCCTTGGACCACCCCGGGGATGTTCAACCACCTGGACCACTCCAGGAATATTCAGCCCTGGGACCACCCCGGGGATGCTCAGCCACCTGGACCACTCCAGGAATACTCAGCCCTTGGACCACCCTGGGGATGCTCAGCCCTGGGACCACCCCAGGGATGTTCAACCACCTGGACCACACCAGGAATATTCAGCCTTGGGACCACCCTGGGGATGCTCTGCCCTGAGACCACCTCAGGGATGCTCACCCACCCAGACCACTCCAGGAATACTCAGCCCTTGGACCACCCTGGGGATGCTCGGCCACCTGGACCACTCCAGGAATACTCAGCCCTTGGACCACCCCAGGGATGCTCGGCCCTGAGACCACCCCGGGGATGCTCGGCCACCTGGACCACTCCAGGAATACTCAGCCCTTGGACCACCCCGGGGATGCTCGGCCCTGAGACCACCCCAGGGATGCTCACCCACCCAGACCACCAAAAGCAGGGCCCTTCCCAGGGTGCCCACCCACGCCGTAGCCCCATGCATGCTCGGGGCCGGCTGCCAAACCCATCAGCCAGTCCCATGGGGCACGAGGGTCATCGGGGGAGTGCGGACCGACCTGGAAGCTCTTGGCATTGAGGCTCTTCTGGCTCTCAGCAGCCACCTTCAGCCTGGAGTCCAAACCCTTCATCAGGGACTCGGTGTTGCGCACGTACTGGAGGTCCCGGTAGGTCCGGAGATCCAGCACCTCCATCGACTGGGAGATGTTCTGCACCTGCACGGTGGGATGGGGCCATGATAAAGGGTCTAATTACACAGCCCCTGCCCTAACGAAGCGGCGTGAGACAGGGAAACACGGGCTGCAGAGGCAGAGGGGGGATGGGGAAGGAGGGCAGCCCCCAGGACCAGCCCAGCGCCGGTGGGGACACGCTGCGGGAGACCCCATCCCAGCGTCCCCATCCCCAGGGAGCCAGAGGACGAGCCGCACCCCGCTCCGCCGCCCCGGCGTGTACGTAAAACGCTTGCGAGAAAACTCTTCCCCCTGCAGCTTTAACGTATAAAATAACGCATTTTCCTCATCCTGCTTCAGCCCTTATTCGGGTTTTTTTTTTTTTTCCAAGCCACCCGAGCGCACGTTTCCCGAGTCTAGGAGCTTCCATTCCTTAATTTCATCTGCCGCAGCCGGCACAGTTATTTCATTTCCCTGTTTTCAAACGACGTGGCCGTGGCCGCCTTCCTCAACCGGTTATTTATTTACCAGCCCCGCCGGTGTTTTCGGTGCCACCACGGAAAGGAGCAGCCCGAAAAGGGGGTTGATTTTTATTTTTTTTTTTTTTTTGCGGTACGTTATAATAAAAGTTTAATCGGGTTTGCGGCGCGCCCGCCCGTGCGGATGTGGAAAAACCGGAGCCGGGGGGGGGAGGTGGGAATTAAATGAGCCACACGACTCCCCGCCACGGGAACGCTAATGGCTTCTGCCAGCGTTGCTCTAGAGCCCGTGGGGAAGGGGCTGGCAGCGTGGATCACCCCCCCTCCACCCCGGGAAACCGCTTACGGGCTCCGTTAAACATCATCCAGCTCACGGGGCTGCTGGGGGTGGGGCTGCTGGGGGTTGTTTTCGCCTCCGCGGTTGGTGCGGCGAGGGCACCGGCACACGGTGGCGGCAACCACGGGCGTGCGGTGACGCGGTGACGTCCTTCCAGCCCGACGGCCGCGCAGCGGGATGCGGGAGCGTTAAGGATGCTCGTACCGGCAACCAGCGGCTCGTTGCCCGGCGATATTCCGTAGGGATGGGGAGGGGGCTCGCCGGGACGCGGCCACCACGCGTCACAGGGGAAGGGATGAGCGCGGCACGTCCCGCCGTGGGGTGCGCCCACGCTTCAAGGGTGTCCCCCACCTCGGAGAGCCACGCTGCTGGGCACACGCATCCTCCCACCCATAAAATGAGCCGCCTCGTTAGCGGATAACGCCAATTAGCGCCGGGTGGGCCAACGCTCACCTTCTCCATGAGCTGGCGGAGCTGGTGGCTGCGCAGGTCGCGGGAGCAGGTTCCTTGGACGGGGATGACGGCCGTGCAGAGGCATTTGCCGTCGGGGGCTTGCGCCGAGGTGTAAACCTGCCAGCCCTCGTCGGGGCTCTGGAAGAGGGTCTGCGGGAAAGAGGAGGGGAGATGTCAGGGTCCCGAAGGATGCCGGAGCCGCTCGCCCGCCCGTGCCAGGCTCCCCAAAACCACAGGGGCCGGGCAGCGCCTCGGCAGGACGCCGGAGCATCCTTCCCTCCTGCCGTCACCTGGATGAGGACAAGCCGGCAAGGGAGCAATGCTCCGGCGCCGGGATGAGGCCACCAAACCCTTCCTGAACCGTCACCGCGCAGCGCCGGCGAAGCCCAGTGCCGAGCCCATCCCACCCCTAGTTGCCACCAATTCCCACTTCCCCCTCCAAAATCCGTTCTCATCCCGTCCACTTTGTGGTTTTCCCTCCTTTTAGGATTTTATCCAGGTCATTTACTAGTGAGGATTCGGAGCGATTTGCTCCAAACACAGAGATTCCAGCTTCCCGGTGGGTCCTGCGCCGGCCATGGAACAACAGCGGGATGGGAGGGGGCGACGAGGAAAAGCTCTTCATCCTCTCCCACTGGCCGGCTCCGCGTCCCTCCTCTTCCTCCCGCAGACCCCCCCCCCCGGTGTTATTCCCCATGAACAGCCTTGGCGAGGCAGGAATTTCCTCCGCCGCGGCCGCCTCGTCCCTGGAGAGGAGCGGAGCTACGAGCTCAAATCCCTAATTCCTTCCCTTTGAATTTCGGGTCCCTTTGCCAGCCGGGGTGTGGGGGGGGAAATACCAGCGCATCCCCCTGCCCGGGTGGGCACCCCCATCCGGCTGAGCATCCCACCACCCTCAGGAAGTTGCTTTTTCACATCCATCTGCAGCTTTTCCAGCTGGATCCAAGCTCAGGGATTTGTTTTCCACCTCCCAACGCAGCCAAGAAAGGGGGGTGACCGCTGCCGCCCCCCCCGTTTTCACCCGGATCCCGCCACGCTCGCCGTGACAACTGAGAAACACCCACACCGCCCCCCCCTCACCTCCTCCCCTTTGCCTGATTTATTCACGCCGTACGCCGGCGTTTTGTTGCGCCAGGTCATTTAGCGTTTCATGGGTAATTCATAATTATTAATTATGAAAATCAAGAGCAAACCCATCGCTCTCCAAGCGCCTTGTGCACCCAGCCAGGCGAAGATAAATGACCCGTTCCCCGTAACAAGCCGGGGCCGGTACTTTACACGCCGCGGTTTTAACTTCATGTTGCACGTTGGGTGGGATTTATTGGACACGGCGGTGGTTAAACACCCTTCTCCAACCGCCGGCGCCAACCAGAATAAATTAACCGACGGCGGTGTGAAACTCGCCCTTAACCCAGTAAATCCCTGAGTTATCGCAGCGGGAGGGAAGCAGAGGATTTATTCAGCGCGGAGGAGACGGAGCTCGGCCTGCGTGGAGGCCCGGAGCCCCCGGCGGGCCCGGCCGGTGACGAGCCACGTCGCGGGATAACGAAGATGCCGGCGGACGGCGTCGCGCTGCTACGGCAGGTCGATTAACGTGACGAAGAATTAGCGGCTGCACGCGTTAACGTGCGGCGTTGCGTGCTCCTGCCCACCGAGACTGGGGTCCCCGTGGCACGGGGGGTCCCCCAGCTGGCACCCGGGGCAGCCGGCACAGGCACCACCCCCTCTCCTACCCCCAGGATCCTGGGAGCATCCCAAAAGCTTCATTTCTTGCCCTCCCCACCCCAAATAAAATAGCTATCGAAATGAAGGAGCCCAGAGCAAACCCAGGGAATCGGGGCAGAGCATCTGCAGTCACGGGGGGACCATTTCCCTTTCCCCCGGACCCTTCCGGCCTCGGCCGAGCGACAGGCAGACATAAATACTTTATAGAGGGCTAATGCATAATTAATGCCAGGCAGCAGGCTGTGGCAGGCAGGATGCGTGCCGGCAGCGCCCCGAGACCCCCGATCGGGAGCCTGGCAGGGCTCTTCTGCCAGCCAGATTGAGCTTTCACACCACGCGGGACCCCTGGGGGTCCACCCCGGGATGTGGGGCGCGCGTCCGTGGGCGAGATCCCGGGAAGATGCTCGCTCGCTGCGGCTCCGTGGCCGCAGTCAGCACCCACCCTGCAGCTAACCCCCCGGGGGTGGAGGTGGGGGGCAGCCCTGCTTGCGCTTGCCCACTGCGGCTCCACCAGGTCGGGGGGGGGGGGGACCTGGCAGCGGCGGGGGCTGCTGCTGGCGGTATTATTAGGTTAAATGCAGCCTGTGCAATCTGTCACCGGGTTATTAATTAGAGCTTTCCCGGGAAAGCTGCCTGCTCGGAGAGGAGAAACTGCTGACACCCTCGGCTGCGGTGCTGCCAGGGAGACAGTGGCCCCCCCGGTGAGGGGGTGCGTTGATAGACCCTCTCTTTGGGGACACAGGGGTCCCCAAGGAGCTGGGAATCCCCGCTCGGCCCCTCGCCTCAAGCAGACCCACGTCCGGGGACGCGGTGGTTCAACCAAGTGTCCTTGGAAGCCAGCACACCCCGAATCGGCACCGGGAGTAACGGCGAGAGCCCCCCCACATCTCTGCCCCCTCGCTCTGGGGAGGGCAGGTGATGGAGCTGCTGCAGAGGATGCTCCGCTCTCTTCCCATCACCAACCGGAGCACGGGGCTGCTCCGGAACATCGGGAACTGCTGCCTGCTCCCAGACCCACGGCTCCGGCATCCCCCACGAGCCGGCAGCCCCCGCCGCCTGCTCCCAGACCCACGGCTCCGGCATCCCCCAAGAGCCGGCAGCCCCCGCTGCCTGCCCCCAGGCCCACGGCTCTGGCATCCCCCAAGAGCCGGCAGCCCCCGCCGCCTGCCCCCAGGCCCACGGCTCTGGCATCCCCCAAGAGCCGGCAGCCCCCGCCGCCTGCTCCCAGACCCACGGCTCCGGCATCCCCCAAGAGCCGGCAGCCCCCGCCGCCTGCTCCCAGACCCACGGCTCCGGCATCCCCCAAGAGCCGGCAGCCCCCGCCGCCTGCTCCCAGACCCACGGCTCCGGCATCCCCCAAGAGCCGGCAGCCCCCGCCGCCTGCTCCCAGACCCACGGCTCCGGCATCCCCCAAGAGCCGGCAGCCCCCGCCGCCTGCTCCCAGACCCACGGCTCCGGCATCCCCCAAGAGCCGGCAGCCCCCGCCGCCTGCCCCCAGGCCCACGGCTCCGGCATCCCAGGGGACGGCGGCGATGGGAGCAGCAAGGCCGGGGCTGGATGTCGGAGCAGGAGAGGAAGCGCTGGCTGCTAGAGCGGGGCTGAAGGCTGTGCCGCGCGTCGCCGGAGCCTTGGGTTTGGCTCAACCCAGCTCGTTTCGGCACCGGGGAGGTGGGGGAAGCGCCACCTTGCTGAACCCAGGCGGGAGATCAGCCCCTCGCACCCCGCGCTCCGGCACGCCGCGGGAGCCGCGCTCCTTCCCGGTGATTAATGGTTTTACAAGGAACACCAAAGAGTGACTAATAATTAGCCAATTATTGTAGAGCAGCGCCCGCTTCACCCCGTTAATTGCCCTGCGACGCGTTCGCCTGTCTTGCGGGGGGGGGACACGGTGAGACCCCCCACCGCCGAGCTGCGGTGATGAAGACCACCGTGCTCATCCTCTGCAGAAGCGCAGGTGGCCGTGGTACCCCGAAAAGGATCCCTAGGGATGCCTATGGGATGGGTTGAGGGCTGGGGGGGAAGACCCTCGGGATGGGAAGACCCTCGGGATGGGACTGGCATCGGGCCAGGGCAGAGCCAAGGTGGGGGGAGCAGCCCGGTGAGCCCCCAGTCACTCTCCGGGGGGGCTGGGGCGCTCTCTGATGGGAGTGGGGGGCACTGGCAGCAGCACAAAGCACCCACGTTGGCAGAATCCCCCCCCCCCAACCCCCCAAATGGGATGCCTGGTCCCACACGGGAAGGCTCTGGGGTTTCAAGGATGGAGGATGTGCCCCCCCCCCCCCCATCACGGCCCCCCCACCGGCTGTGGCTGAGTGCCAGCCAGGCCCCACGGCACTGAGTGCGGGCCCCAGGGGAAATTTGGGGTGCCCCTGCTTGGGGGGTGAGGGGGTGCACCCAGCCTGGGGACAGCTGCCAGCTCCCCAGGGTCCTGTGATCCAGGGGGCTCACCCACCTCACCTGGCCAGGAGCCCCCCCTGGAGTCCCCCTGGCCACGGGGTCCAACCCTTCCCCCCCACCCCGCAGCCCTGCCCCAGCCCCCCAGGAGCTGCCTAGCTCAGATCTACCAAGGGAAAGAAGCGGGGGGGGGGACCCTTAGGAGCCCCCCAAGTCCCCACAGGGGTCTGCTCCATTGAGTGACCCCAGCCCCAGGCTCCCCAGTAAGACCAGTCCCTATATGGGGGGGTCCCTGGTGTGCCCTGGCCAGGGGGGTGGAAGGCAGGGAGGGGGGATCCCCATACCCTGGAGGGGGGGTCCTGTGCCTGGGGAATGCCCGGCAAAGGGGGGGGTCCTGTGCTCAGGGGGAAAGCGGAGGAGGGGCGGTCCCGTGTTGGGGGGTACACCCTGCCGGGACCAGGGAGCCCCCAGTGCACCCTGCCCCGGAGGATGGGGGGTACCCATGAACGGGGGGTGTCCTGGTGCACCCTGACCCGGAGGATGGAGGATGGGGTGGGGGGTACACATGTACACGGGGGTCCCTGGTGCACCCTTCCCAGGAGGGAGGGACGATGGGGGGTGCCCGTGAATGGGGTGGGGGGACCCAGTGCACCCTGCCCGGGAGGAAGGATGGATAAAGGGGTGCCCATGAATTGGGGGGGGTCCCCGGACCACCCTGCCCCTGGGGGATGGGGGACTACCCGTGAACGGGGGGGTCTCCGGTGCACCCTGCCTGGGAGGAAGGATCGATAAGGGGGTGGCCATGAACGGGGGGGTCTCTGCTGCACCCTTCCCTGGAGAAGGGGACTATGGGGGGGGGTCCCCAAAGGAAAGCGGGGGGGGGGGTGTCCCCATTCCCGGTGAGGTGAAGAGGAGGAGGAATCCCGGCGGGTACCGGTACCGCATCACCCCATCGCAGCTTGGGCACCCCCTCCCCAAAGTCCCCCAACCCCTCTCCCGCGGTACCCGCCCCCCCCCCCCCCCCCCCCCCCCCCGCTACTCCCCTCCCCAGTACCGGGCCGACTCACGATCTTCTCGGAGGTACCGGCCCGGGACACGGCGGTACCGTTGAGCCCCACGAGCGAGGGCAGCGTCTGGGACATCCAGTTGGTGACCATGGCCATGGTGCTCAGCACGGCCCCGATCTTCAGCAGCGGCACCGTCATGTCGCCGTCGCCGCCTCATACCCATCACACGCAGCCCCCCCACCCCACTAAACACCCCCACCCCCCCCCCCCCGCCCCCTCCCTCTCCCTCCGCCACCCGGTGCCGGGGCGAACCGCGCACCGGCCGCGCCGCCCCCGCCGCCTGCGGAGCCCCCCGCGCCGCGTTCGCGCTTATAACGGGGCCGGCGCCGCTCCGGAGTGACGTCGGCGTCGCTGGCCCCGGGCCAGAGCGGTACGGCCCCGGTTTGGGGCGGGTCTGGCACGGCACGGCTCGGGTCTGGCCCGGTTTGGGGAGGGTCTGGCCCGGTACGGCTCGGTACGGTCCCGGTTTGGGATGGTCCCAACGCCGCATGGGCCAACCGCTTTGGAGCAGCACAGCAGGACCCTCAGAGACCCCCGGTTTGGGGGAGCAGGACCCCCAGAGACACCCGGATTTGGGGAGCAGGACCCCCAGGAAACCCTCGTCTAGGGCAGCAGGACCCCCAGAGATCCCCAGTTTGGGGGAGCAGGACCCCCAAAGACCCCCGGGTTGGGGGAGCAGGACCCCCAGATATCCCTGGTTTGGGGGAGGCCGATCCCAGAGACCCTCAGTTTGGGGGAGCAGGACCCCCAGAGGCCCCAGGGTTGGGGGAGCAGGACCCCCAGAGACACCTGGTTTCGGGGAGCAGGACCCCCAGAGATGCCCAGTTTGGGGCAGCAGGACCCCCAGATATCCCTGGTTTGGGGGAGGAGCACCCCTAGAGACCCCCAGACTGGAGAAGCAGGACCCCCAAAGACCCCTGATTTGGGGGAGGATGACCCCAGCGACCCCCGGTTTGGGGGAGCAGGACCCCCAGAGACCCCCTACTCTTCCTCCCGCTCTTACTGGTACTGGGGACCTCCACTCTCCCAGCCTGGTTTGGGGGTGCAGCCACCCCCCGAGCATCCCTCACCCCGCGCCCAGCCCCCACAAGCCCCCCTCACCCCTCACCCCCCACCCAGACACCCCAAATCCTCATCATCCTCACCACAGCCCACAGCTGCGGGGACCGGGGAGGAAGTGACCCCCCCGCAACAGGCCCCCACCTCCCCCAGCGCGCCCCATCCCCACAGCAACGATCTCCCTGGGGTCCCCCCCGGACACCCCCACTCTCACAGCCCGGTGGGTGCCCACCCTGAGCCCCCCCAGCCCCCCTGAGGACCCACTGCATGCAGCGCCCCCCACCCCCCCGCTCCGGCTTTGAGCATCCACGGTCACACAGTGCCACCGCGTGGGGACAGACACGCACAGCACAGGCTCCCACGGGGGGAAGCCCACCCCCCCTCCCCACAGCGCCCCTCCCCCACCGCAGGTTTTGGGGTGCTCGTGGGGTCTCCTCTGCCGTGGAGGGGGGACACGGCACCCCCCCGCAGGGACAAACCGTCCCCGTGTCCCCAGGGACATGGCCCTCGGGGGGGGGGGGGGGGGGGAGAGTGGCAGGGGTCCGCAGCAGGGTCTCACCCCTGAGACCCCCCCCCCAACTGCCCAGGGATCCCAAAGCGGGGATCTGGCCCCAGGGGGGGGCCAGTCTGGGTGCAGCCGCCACCCACGGGTGTCCCCGTGCCCTGCCCCCAGGGACACAGCTGCCACATTAAGGACCCTTTTTTGGGGGGGGGGGGCACCCCACAGCCATGGGGCAGAGCTTCCAAATTCCCCCATCCCCCACCCGCCACGTGTTCCCACGGGGATGCCCATGGCGTGTCTCGGGTGGGCAGTTCCATGGTGGGGGGGGGGCTTTGCACAGCTGGGACAGCCTGGGAGGATGGGGGAGACCCCCCCCCCGAGCCCCAAACCTGCCCCCCCCCCCCCCCCATCACTCAGCACACATCCCTTTCCAGCCCAGAGCCCATTGCCCCCCGGCTCAGGTGGGGCTGGGGAACGAGGGGTGGGGGCTGAGGGGGCGTTGGGGGGGGGGGGTCACGCTCCCACCCCCCAATTCACTGGAAGCAGAGCAGCCGTTCGGGGGGGGGAGGGGGCAAAAGCGGGGGGATCCCGGCACAGCTGTGCACACCGAGGCCCACCCGGAGCTCCCCGGACCCCAGCTGGCTCCCCGCATCCCACCCCTGCCCCATCACCCCCCCGCCCCCCCCCACCGGGATGAGCCCCCCCTCAGGTGGGCACAAAAGGAGGGTGGTTGGGGGTCCCACACCCTCCCCATCACCTTGGGGACACGAGCAGGGCGGTGGCAGGGCCTGGAATCAGCCCCGGCATCACCCTGGTACCCCACAACCCCCCTCCCGACCCCCCCCAGCCTGCCCCCTCCCCTCCCCTCCCCCCCCGAGCTCATGCATATTCAACAGGCTACGGAACCGCTGCGAATGTTCATCAGGGCCACGACAATAATAACAATCATTAATTGCTACTAACGAACCGCTTAATTGCCAATAATTCCAGGCCGGACACACGCCTCCGGCCGCTGACCCACGGATGGTGGTGGTGGGGGGGGGGCTGTGGGGCCCCCAAACGGGCCCTGTCCCCACGGCGGGCTGCGGGTTGACCTCCTGCGGCCCCCGGAGAGGTTTGGGGGACAGAGGCAGCTCCAGGGAACGAGGGGGACACGGGGACACGGAGCCCCCCCACCCCGGACCTCCGCCCCGGCACGAGGATGCCACCGGCACGCGGGGACGGTGCCATCGCCGGGGGCGCTGGGAGGGGGGTGGGGACCCCATGACACCCACCTTGGGGCGCAGCTGGAGCACAGCTGGCTCCGGGGTGCTGGGGTGGGGGGGGACCCCGGTCCCTCCCGGTGCTGCCGTGGGGGACCCGGGTCACCCGTTTGTCCCCAGCGGGCGGCTCGTCCTGGCGGGGAGTCGGCCCCGAGCCGTGCCAGGGTGCACCCATGGGTGCCTGCTTTCGCCCCCCCCCCAGGCCTGTCTGGACCCCCCCACCCTCACACGGTGTCCCCCACCAGGCCGGTGCCTCGTGCGCGGCGCCCACGTGCCGGCAGAGCCAGCCGTCACCCACGTGTCCCCGCCGCCGCCATGGCACGGGGCGAGGTCCCCCACGACCCCCAGCTCAGCCCGGGGAACCCCCCTCCACCCAGGGGGGGGTCTCCAGGGAGGGGGTCGCCGCACACAGGTGGCCACGGGCAGCCCCGGACCCCCCCGAGGCCGGGGGTGGGGGTGGACACCGGGGTGATACCCAGCGCCCACCCACCCAGGCTTTGGGACGGACCCCCGCCCCCCAGGGCCACCCCCCGGACCCCCCCCCCCCCCCCCCAGCACATCCCTCGGTGGGTGCCCGGTGTCCCCATCCCCGGGGCAGACCCCAGGGCAGGTCCTGGCACCTCCCCCCGGCCCCGGTGCCAACCCCGGGGGAAGCTGACCCCCTCCCCCCAACACCCCGAACCGACACCCCCCACCAACCCCCCCGCCCCGCTCCGCGGCGCCCCCGCCCGCCTTTACCTGCATCGCGGGGGAACCGGCGGAGAGGAGGAGGAGGAGGCCGGGGAAGAAGCTCATCCTGCACCCACCGACCCCAACCGGGGTCGCCCCACCGGTACCGGAGCCACACCGGGCTGGGTCGTGTCCCCCCCCCCGCCCCCGCCGCCGCTACCGGAGCCGCAGCCGCTCAGCGCCGCCGCAGCCGCATCCCCCGGCCGGGCCCCGCCGCCGCCTTTGTCCGCGCCCCCGCCCCGGCCGGGCCCCGCCGCGTTACCGAGCGGGACCCGCCGCCACCGGCTGCAGCCCCGGTACCGGCCCGGTGCGGTGGGGGGGGGGGCGGCGCGCCCTGTTCAGGATGGCTGGAGGCACCGGGACGGACCGGGCCGGGCTGGGCGGAACCGAACCGGGCTGAGCTGGGCGGAACCGAACCGGGATGGACCGGGCTGGGAGGGAGGGAGGGAGGGAGGGAGGCGACCGAGCATCCCCCCCCCCGGCGCCGGGTACCCACATCCCGGGCGCAGGGATGCTCGGTGGGACACACGGTCCCCTCGCCGGGGGACCCCTCCGTGGTCCCTGAGGGTGGAGGTTTGGGGGGGGCAGCCCTGGCTCCCCCGGGGATGGAGATTTTGGGGACCCATCCCGGGACCCCTCTCCAGGGGATGGAGGTTTGCGGGGGGCAGCCCCAGGTCCCCCCTCCATGCTCCCTGGGGATGGAGGTTTGGGGGGGCAGTCCTAGGTCCCCCTCCAGGGTCCCTGGGGTATGGAGGTTGGGGGGGGGCACCCCGGGACCCCTCTCTAGGGGACAGAGGTTTGGGGGTGCAGCCCCGGGTCCCCTCTCCATAGTCCCTGGGGATGGAGGTTTTTGGGGGGAGGGAGGCAGCCTCAGGTCCCCCCTCCATGGTCCCTGGGGATGGAGGTTTGGGGGGGCAGCCCCGGGTCCCCTCTCCAGGGGATGGAGGTTGGGGGGGGCAGCCCCGAGTCCCCTCTCTGGGGTCCCTGGGGATGGAGGTTTGGGGGGGACCGCCCTGAGTCCCCCCTCCAGGGTCCCTGTGGTGGGGGCAGCTGGGATGCCCGGGTCCCACTAGGATCCGGTCCAGATTCCATGCCCAGGTCCCACCTCTGCCCTCGCAGCCCCCCCAGGGGGGGACAGAGACTTCCTGCTGCCCCCCCTCCCCCTCCCCAAGTCTGTCCCACAGGGTGGGGGGCAGCTCTCTGGGATTTGGGGGGAGCAGGAGGGGCCGGGAGCCAAAATCCCAAATCCCCGCACGCCCTCGTGGAAGCGGGGACATGAGGGTGTCACGAGCCCCAGTTTGGGGTGCACAGCCCCCCCCGCCCCCCCCCCCCCCCCCCAATTTCCCATAGGAACCGGGAAGGATCCGGGGTGGGAGACGGCTTCGATACAGTCGGTTTATCGTACAGCAACGGGACGGGGGCTGAGCCTCGCGTGTGGCCCCAGCCCTGTCCCAACCCCCCCACGGCCCCCCCACGGCCCCCCCACCGCAAGGGACGGGCTCTGCCGGGAGCTGGGGTGCTCCCCCCGCAAGGGGCAGGGGGCTCTCCCCAAACCCGCGCCCCCCCAAGGGGGAGCAGAGGGTGAAGGAGGAGATTAACACCCGCTACCGAGCCCCCCCCCTCCCCAGGGCCTGGCATAGGGACACCGTCTGGGGGTGGGGGGGGGGCGGGCAGGGGGGCTGGATGCGGCCCCCGCAGGCGTGGGGGGGTCTGCGGTGCCGAGGGCACGTCCAGTGCTTCACTAAGGGGGCTCTCGGGGGGCGTTGTAGCACCACGGGGGGTGGGGGCTGCCTCCAACCCCCCTCCCTACAATCCGGGGGGGGACCCTGCCCCAAATTCCCACCCCAGGGAGCCGGCAGTATAAATAAAGGGGGGGGGGAGGGAGGGGCGTGGGGGGCGGCTCCGAGTCCTGAGTATGCCAGAGCAGGCCCTGGATCACTGTCCGTGGCGCTGGGCTGGGGGTGGGGGTGGCGGCAGAGGGAGCGGGGTGACCCCCCCCAAGCCCTCCCACGCCACCCACCCCCCCCCCCCCCCCAAAAAAAAAAGATGTCCAGGCCCACACTCAGCCCATGAAGCAGACGGGTCCCAACTCGAAGCCGAATTTTTGGTTGACGTCTCCGAAGTCGACGACGGCGACGTCGGCGATGGGCAGGCGCTCGACGCGGGCCGACGTCACCTCCAGCACCGTCCGCTCCTGGCCGCGGCGTCCCTGCGGCACGCACGCCGGCGTTCCTCGGTTAAGGGGTTTGGGTGGGGGGGGGGGGGTCCCAGGCTGGCAGGAACCACGCTGGGGTTGGAGGGGGGGTTGTCTCGGGGACTCACCTGGCAGCCGTCGTGGAGGGCACGGATGGGGACGGCGGGATGGTTGCGGCCCAGCTCCTCGCCGTCGGCTCCGCGGAAGCGCAGGGCGCGGGCGAAGGTGCCGGAGCGGGAGTCGTACCAGGCGGCGGCGTTTTGGCAGTTGAGGGTGAAGTTTTGGCGGGCGCCGGCGCTCAGGAGGCGCAGGAAGGTGAGTTGGGTCACCCCCACGGCGTTCCCGTCCGCGTCCACGTAGGAGAACTGCCGGGGGGGAGGGGGTGGGAGAGGGGCTGAGAGGCAGCCCACCCCCCTGCCCCTCACCCGCCGAAGGGTTGGGGTGACGCGGCGCAGGGTGAGGAACATTCCCGCCCGCCATTCCCGGCCGGAGCACGAAAAGAGGGGCCGGGAGGCAGCCCCCCCCCCGGCGTGCCCAGGGTCCGGGATGATGCCGCGTGGGGAGGGGGGCCGCCTTCCGCCCCCCGCCCTTCCCGGCCGGAGCACGAGGAGCTCCCACCTTCTTGCCCCTTTTGAAGGTGCTGTACCACGTCCCCGGCTTCTCCCTGTTCCAAGCGGCCAGGCGGACCTGGGCGGGGGGGGGGGACAGGGATGGCGTCAGAGGGGGGCGAAGCCTCTCCCACCCCCCCAGCCCCATAGAGAAAACAACCCCCAAAGTGCGCCCGCACTGTGGGCACTGGGGGGGCCGGGGGGGGGGTGTGTTTTCCGACACCTAAATTCTCCGTGGGAACTCACAGCCTCAAACTTCTTGTCCGGGAAGAGACAGGTCTCGCCGCCAGCCGTGAAGTTGCAGAAAACCCGGAAGGCATCCCGGGAACAGCCCTGGTTGGGATCAATCCAGTACTCGCCTGGAAGGACAGACAGATGGATCGGGTCCCGCTGTCCCCCCCCGCCTCCAGCCCCTCTCTGCGGGGAAACGCCGCACGGGCACTGCTTGGCGTGATGGGAAACTCCCCGGCTCCCTCGGTGGGGGTTTTGGTGTCCCCTCATCCTCCCCGATCCCAAATTCTCCCCATTCCAAACTTTCCCCATCCGAGAGTCCCTTCGGCCTCCCATATCCCAAATTAATTCTCCCCATCCTCGAGTCCCATCACCCTCCCGTATCCCAAATTCTCCCCATCCCAGAGTCCCCTCGGCCTCTCGTATCCCAAATTAATTCTCACCATCCCGGAATCCCCTCGCCTTCCTGCATCCCAAATTCTCACCATCCCAAATTCTCACCATCCCAGAATCCTCTCACTCTCCTGTATCCCAAATTCTCCCCATCCCAGAGCCCCCTCTCCCTCCTGAATCCCAAATTAACCCTCCCCATCCTGGAGTCCCCTCTCCCTCCCGTATCCCAAATTCTCCCCATCCCAGAGTCCCCTCAGCCTCTCATATCCCAAATTAATTCTCACCATCCCGGAGTCCCCTCTCCCTCCTGTATCCCAAATTCTCACCATCCCAAATTCTCACTATCCCAGAATCCTCTCACTCTCCTGTATCCCAAATCCTCCCCATCCCAGAGTCCCCTCTCCCTCCTGTATCCCAAATTCTCACCATCCCAAATTCTCACTATCCCAGAATCCTCTCACTCTCCTGTATCCCAAATTCTCCCCATCCCAGAGTCCCCTCTCCCTCCTGTATCCCAAATTCTCACCATCCCGGAATCCTCTCACCCTCCTGTATCCCAAATTCTCCCCATCCCAGAGCCCCCTCTCCCTCCTGCATCCCAAATTAACCCTCCCCATCCCGGAGCCCCCTCGCCCTCCCGCATCCCGAGCCCTCCCCATCCCAGAGTCCCCTCTCCCTCCTGCATCCCAAATTCTCACCATCCCAAATTCTCCCCATCCCAGAGCCCCCTCTCCCTCCTGTACCCCAAATTAACCCTCCCCATCCCGGAGTCCCCTCTCCCTCCCATATCCCAGATTCTCACCATCCCAAATTCTCCCCATCCCGGAGCCCCCTCACCCTCCTGTATCCCGAGCCCTCCCCATCCCAGAGTCCCCTCTCCCTCCTGCATCCCAAATTCTCCCCATCCCAGAGCCCCCTCTCCCTCCTGTACCCCAAATTAACCCTCCCCATCCCGGAGCCCCCTCGCCCTCCTGTATCCCAAGCCCTCCCCATCCCAAATTCTCCCCTCTCCCTCCTGTATCCCAAATTCTCCCCATCCCAGAGTCCCCTCTCCCTCCTGTATCCCAAATTAACCCTCCCCATCCCGGAGCCCCCTCGCCCTCCCGCATCCCGAGCCCTCCCCATCCCAGAGCCCTCTCTCCCTCCTGAATCCCAAATTAACCCTCCCCATCCCAGAGCCCCCTCGCCCTCCCGCACCCCAAATTAACCCTCCCCATCCCGGAGCCCCCTCGCCCTCCCGCACCCCGAGCCCTCTCCATCCCAGAGCCCTCTCTCCCTCCTGTATCCCAAATTAACCCTCCCCATCCCGGAGCCCCCTCGCCTTCCTGCATCCCGAGCCCTCCCCATCCCAGAGCCCTCTCTCCCTCCTGAATCCCAAATTAACCCTCCCCATCCCGGAGCCCCCTCGCCCTCCCGCACCCCGAGCCCTCACCATCCCAGAGCCCTCTCTCCCTCCTGAATCCCAAATTAACCCTCCCCATCCCGGAGCCCCCTCGCCCTCCCGCACCCCGAGCCCTCACCATCCCGGAGGTGCGGGTGGCACAGGCGCAGCTCCCTGCAGACGCGCGCGGGGCTCTCGGGGGTGCCCAGGGGCCGCCTCAGCTGCTCCACCTCGGTGCGCAGGGAGCTGAGCGAGGCGTACACCTCCTCCAGCCCCTCGTAATCCGGGGGAGCCCCCTGCTCCCCCCGAACCCCTTCGGTCCCACGCCGGTGCCTCCGGATCGAGGGAAGCGTTTCCAGCAGCTCAGCCGGGCGGCCCTGGGGATTAAGGGATGACAACGGGGGGGGGGGGGGCAAGCGGCGGGATGAGGGGGGGTCTGGGGGTAACAGAGCCCTCCCGGGAGGGGACAGATGTGACACGGTGTCTCTCCAGAGCACCCCATACTCACCGGGGGGCCTGGGGGGCCGGGGGGGCCTGTGTCACCTCGGGGACCCAGAGCACCCTGTAAAAGAAGGGGACGCGGTGCCATGGCAACTGCGACGGGGGCCGGGTTCTCCCCAGGAGCTGCCCATCCCTGTGCCCCCCCCCAACACCCCCCAGCACTCACCGGTGAGCCTTTGGAGCCCTTCTGGCCCAAGGGTCCCTGTGGGGGGGGTAGAAGTGAGGAGGGGGGCGCTGCCTGGGCACGCGGTGATGCCGTGGCAGCTCCCCCCGATCCCTCCCTGAGGTTCAGGCTCCCCCCTCCCCCATCCTGGGGACGAAGCCCCCCCGGGGGGGAGGGGGTGACGAGCCCCCTTGGTTAACCCACACAGCGCAGGCTACTCACCGAGAGCCCGGGGGGGCCGGGGGGGCCGGTGGGGCCGGTGGGGCCAGCAAGACCCTGTGGGTAGAGACAGCATCAGCCCTGCGCTCGAGGGGGCTGCGCGCCGTCAGCCCCTGTACCCCGTCCCCCCCCCGCCACATTCACCCGGTCCCTGACCTCAGGGGACACCCCAAATACTCACGGGGTCTCCTTTAGGTCCGGGGGGGCCCTGGATTCCCGGGAGCCCCTGGTCTCCTTTCTCCCCCATCTCTCCCGGTGGTCCAATGAGCCCGATGAGTCCAGCGTGGCCCTGGGGGCGAAGGGCATCAGGCAGCCCCCTCCCCACAATATGGGGGGACGGGGGGCGCGTTGGGGGTGACGACCTTGGCTCACCTTCTCTCCTTTGTGGCCAGGGTCTCCCTTGAGGCCAGGCAACCCCACGGGACCCTGCAAGAGGCCGAGGGGGGGGTCACGCGCCCCGAAACACGCCCGGCTCGGATCGCCCCGCGCCCAGGGCTCGCCCATCCCAACTTACCAGGGGGCCGGGTGGTCCCGCTTGTCCCGGAGCCCCCAGCAAGCCTTGTTCACCCTGGAAGAAACTTGGTGTGGGAGGGGGACACAAGGCTGAGCCCCCCCCTCAAATCACCCCTCCAGGGGGTCACGCAGGAGGGGATGTCCCCTAGGGGCAGCTGGATGGGGGGGGGGGACACACGATCGTCCTTGCCGCAGCCCCCTACTCACAGCAGGGCCGGGGATCCCCCGTAGGCCTTCAGATCCCGGTCGTCCTGGTGGGCCCTGGGCCCCCACCGGACCCGTCTTCCCCGGTGGCCCCTCCGTGCCGGGCTGTCCCTGGGGACAGGACAGGGCTGAGGGTGGCACCCCCTTGGGATACAGCCCAAGGTGGGGGTCCTGCCCCCCCGCAGGCTGAAGGGGAGTGGGTTTGGGGAGCCGGCGCTCACCTTGGCACCCTTCTCGCCCTGACGGCCCTCACGCCCCATCGGTCCCACGGGTCCCTGAGCGGGGGGACAGACACCGGGAGCTGAGCGTTGGCACCCCGCGCCGTCCCTCCCCCCGCGTCACCCTCCCCCTACTCACCCTTCGTCCGGGGGGACCCGGGGGACCCGGCTCCCCTGATGCTCCCGGAGGACCCTGGAATGAACCCAGTGGGAATTTGGGGTGAGGGGAGAGTCCCACAGCCGGGACTGGGGGGAAGGAGGAGGGTGAGGGATGCGGAAGAGCCCTGGGAAGCAGCACGGCTCAGCTACAGCCCCTCAAGCCCCCCAACCCAGGGTGGTCCCGCTGGGAATGTGACCCCCTCTCCCCCCTTTTTGCAGCCGTGGTACCCCCAAGCTGCCCCACTCACCGGCAGACCGGGGTCCCCGCTGTCCCCCTTCTCTCCGGCAGCACCATCCAGACCCTGTGACACGGGGCGGGGGGGTGAGTGCTCACCCAGCTGAGCCCCCCCTGCCCACCCCTGGGTTGTTGGGACACCGCAGGGGGGCACACACCACAGTGTCCTGCCACCTCCCAACCCCACCAGCACCCCCGCGGGAGGGCAAGGAGGCAGTGGGTGACACCCGAGCGCCACGGGGGACGTGGGGGCTGGCTCCAGCCCTGGGGAAACCCCGGGAAGGGGGGGGGCTGTGACCCCTCGAAGGGGTGAGCGGGTGCTACTCACCGGCACGCCGGGGTCGCCAGGGGGGCCGGGGTCTCCAGGGAAGCCGATGGGACCCTGCGGAGAAGGAGACACGGGCGTTGGATTGGGAGGGAGCCCCAAATCTTGGGGAAAGCAAGGCAGGGATTAGTGCTTGCAGGGGTACTGGGGGGGCACGGGGGGTCAGGGGGGCAGCGTCCCCCCTCCCTCTCCCCTTACCAGGTTGCCTTTGGCTCCATCCTCTCCCGGTGGGCCCTTCTTTCCAGGGGGTCCAGCTGCTCCCGACTGCCCAGCATCTCCCTTCTCCCCCACATCTCCTTTCACACCCTATGAAGTGGGGGGGTGGTGGGGGTGTCACGTTAGAGCCAGGGAAGAGGCAGGATCTGGCCCCCACCGACCTCCTCTTGCCCTTAAAAGACACCCCCGTTCCCCTCTGTGACACTCACCGATGGTCCAGGCTCCCCCAGGGCTCCGGGATCTCCAGCTTCACCTGGCTCACCCTGGTGGGGGGGGGAAATATGGGGCAGACAATACCAGGGGGTGGGGGGCAGCCCCAGCCCCCCCAGCCCCCACCCAAACACAAGCTTACCTTTTCTCCCACGGCACCCGGCTGTCCCACACCACCCGGCATTCCCTGGGGACCCTAAAGGCAAGAGGATGGGGAGGGGGTTACCCCACATTGGGGGGGGGGCACCCCCTGCCCCCCAGAAACCCCCCCACCGAGCCCCCTGGGGTGATACTCACCTCTGCACCACTGGGTCCCTGTGGCCCACGGGGTCCCGGTGCACCGGGGGGGCCCTATGGGGAGCACAGGGGGGGTGGGTCAGACTGCAAAGGGCGGCTGAGCCTCCCAGGGGAGTGGGGAGATGTGAGGGCAGAAGAGGGGGTCACATAGAACCCCCCCCGGGCTGTGGGGTTTCCTTACCATGGGGCCAACGTCTCCGTTCTCGCCCTTCTCGCCCGGTGGGCCCGGCATACCCTGTGGGGAGCGGGAGTGAGCCCATGGGGGGGGGCTGGGTGAGCCCTGGGAGGGGGCTGGAAGACCCCTGGGTGAGGCAGAGGGTGCCCAGGGTCACGTGTCCCTTGTCCCTCTTGTCACAAGCCCCCCCCGCCCCCCCTGCTCCTTACCTGCAGGCCGGGGGGGCCGCTCAGGCCGAGGTGACCCCGCGATCCCTCGTCTCCTTTCTGCCCAAACATTCCCTGCTGCCCGCGGCGTCCCGGCTCCCCGTCCGCTCCCTGCGAAGGGAAAGGTCGGGATCAGCGCCGCCCGCCCCACGGAAACCCCTAAGTGTGGGGTGGAGGGCAGGGGAGGGGGCTAAGAGGGGAGGTGGGGGTCCATCGAGGGAATAAGGGGGGTGGGAGGGGTGCTACTCACCGCGGGACCGGGGTGCCCGATGGGTCCCTGGATTCCTGTCGGTCCAGGGGGTCCCTGTGGGGCAGGAGCAACCGTACAGGGGTAGGGCAGCTCCCAAATATCTCCCACCTCATCCCGCTGCTCCCGGAGCTGCTGTGTCCCCCCCAAACCCCCCCCCCCCAGCTCTAGTACTCACCGCCTCGCCCTTGTCGCCTTTGCTGCCCTTCTGTCCGGGAAGCCCCATCTCGCCCTGCGGAAAGAGGGAATACGGCCGGAGCGGAGGGAATGCCGGCAGCCAGGGAAAGCTGCCACGGCTGGGAAATCACGGCCAAGGAAATCCCAGCCCCGGAAAAAACCTGCCACCACCTGGGAAGCGGTGCCAAAGGAAGCCCTGCCGGGAACCAACAGCACGCTGCCGCCCCGGGGGAATTCCTGCTCCCGGGAAAACCTGCCCCATCCCAGCTCCCTCGGGCCTGGGATGTGCCCCTCCGCGAGGGGACGCTCCCTGTGTGGGCGGTAGCGAGGTGACAAGGAGCCGGTGGTGGCTTGTGTCCCACTCACCTTGTCCCCATCTTCTCCGGCGGGGCCGGGGGGGCCGCCTGGGCCCGGCAGCCCCACGGGACCCTGGATCCCGTCATTCCCAGCCGGACCCATGGGTCCTCGCTCACCCTGCGGGTGGGAAAGGATGAGAACAGGGAGCCACGGGAGACACGGCGTGTCTCAGCGCTGCCCCGCGCCTCCTGCCTCCCCCCACGCACCCCCTCGCACCTACCGGGGAGCCCTTCTCGCCAACGGGACCGGGGGGACCCTGCGCACCCCCCCGGCCTGGTAGTCCAATGCCTCCAGCAGCTCCCGTGGGGCCTCGCTCTCCGGGGGAACCCTGGGAAGAAGAGGGAGGTGGGATGGAGGGATGAAGGCCCCGGCAGTCTTCCTCCTCTCCAAAGAAACCTTGCTTTTCATCAACTAGGGGGGTGGCAACATTTCCCCCCAGGGTGTAAATATATCCCAAGGGAAACCCCAAAACTCTGGATAAATGGTGATAAACTCTGGTTTATTTTGGATAAACCTCAAATATCAGGATGTTTTGTACTCACCGTGGGACCAGGGGGGCCGGGGGGGCCTTCCCCACCCTTCAAGCCAGGTGGACCCTGTAAGGGGGGGCAGGGAAGGTGGTTAGAAAGGACCCCACTCCCCTTTCCCGAGGATACAAGCGGCTGTATCCGAGCTCGGGACAGCACTGACCGTCTCCCCGGGTGCCCCCCGTGTGCCGGGAAAGCCGTGGATGCCGGGGGGGCCGCTCTTCCCGGGGATGCCAGCGGGCCCAGGGTCACCCTGTAAGGGTAGCAGAGAGCTTTGCTCCATCCCCAAGGAGGGGGGAGCCCTGGTGTCCCGTGGAGCTGGGGGGGGGGGACACCCCGAGCTTGGGTGGGGGGCCGGGTGAGCGGTCAGACCCCCCGGTGCAGCTCCTACCTTGGCTCCTTCTCGGCCAGCAGCTCCGGGCAGGCCCTGTTCCCCGGGGGGGCCGGGGGGGCCTGGGTGACCCCTCTCTCCCACAGGTCCTGTCTCACCTGATTTGCCCTGTGGGGAGGGGGAGGATTTGGGGGTCCCATGGGGTTTGCTTCAACACAAACACCTCCCCACTTCCACTCCAGCACCCACCTGGGGTCCCACCACCCCGGTGGGGCCGGGGGGGCCGGTTTTGCCGTGAAACCCCTGCAGAGGAGAGAGAGGTTAAGGCTGGGTGTTGCCAGGTGTGTTCCGCTCCCCCCTCCCCAAAAAAGGGGGGCAGGGGACCCACCGGCTCGCCACGCTGTCCCGGGTGTCCTGGCAATCCATCCTTCCCGGCAGGACCCTGGGTAGGAGCAGAGGGAGTGGGGGATAGGGGCTGTGGAGTTGGGCTCCCTTCCCCCCTCGCTGCCTGCAGCCCCCCAGGGGCGCAGCGGGAGGAGGTGCCAGCCCAAATCTGCCCCCCACATCGTCCCCAGCAGGACCACGCACGGACGTCGCCACTTACGGGGGGGCCTTTCGCGCCTGGGAAGCCGTTGGGGCCCTGCGGACCTTGGGGACCCTGAGGGAGGGAGAGAAAACCCACGGGCAGAAGGGCCTCCACGGCCCCGCAGCCCCCAGACCCTCTCCCCACGCCCAGCACCCCACTTTCCCTGTGCTGGGGGACACCCCAGTGTATCGACCACCCCCCACTCACCTTCTCTCCTATCGCGCCAGGGGCCCCATCGTGGCCAGGATCTCCCTGGGGGGGGTAAAACCAGGCTGAGGATGGCAGCGAAGACCCCCACCCGCCCCACTGCCCCACATCAGACCCACTGCCAGCCCCCATAGAGCCCGGAGCACAGCGGGGTGACACAGGGACGTGGGGGGGCAGCAGGGACCCCGTGGCCAGGATCCCACCTACCTTCGGGCCGGGTTTCCCGGTGGGACCGGGCAGACCTCGCTCCCCCGGGAGGCCCTGGGCAGGCAAAGAGTGGGGTGAGAGGGTGTGGGGCAGGGAGTGGGGCTGGGAAGGGGGTGAGGAGAGGGGAAGAGGGGCTGGAAGTGGGGGATACAGGGCAGGGAGTGGGGCTGGGAGCCGAGTGGGGAGCTGGGGGAGCGGGATGGGAGGGGGGCAGGGAGCCGGGAGGGACACGGCTCGTTCCAATGGGATACAGGCAGCTGATTCCCATGGGATACAGGCGGAAGTTCGGGATCTGGTTGCTGTGGGTTACAGTGGTCCCCAGGGTCAGGTTGTCGTGGGAAACCACCGGCTCAGGCCTAATTGCCATGGGATCCCTGTGGGATACGGCAGACCCCCAGGCCCTGTTGCCATGGGTTACAGCCAGTCCTAGGATGGCTGCTGTGGGATACAATCCACCCGGGAATGGTCACGGAGGGATACAGCCGGTCCTGCCCCGGGGTGATTCCTGTCACCCCCAGCTCAGGGCGGGGGCTGTAGTTACTCACGGGGGGCCCTCGCTGTCCCGTCTGCCCAGCCTGGCCGGCCTTGCCCTGCGGGAAAAAGAGATGGGGGGGGGTGAACAGCGTGTGGGACAGCCCCCCACTCACCCACACCCGCCCCACGTGACCCCCAAGGGGACAGAGCGTGCCCAGAGTGGGGATGGAGAGGGCCACGGGGCTGGGTCCCCTCCCCAGTTTTGGGGTCAGCCCAGCCCCACTCTGGGTCGCAGAGGGACTGGCAGAGCCCGGGGGGGGGGGGGACAGGGAATGTCCCTGAGGGATGGGACAGGGTGACAGAGGGGACAGGGCTGACTCACCCTCTTGCCTTTCTCTCCCACCAGCCCCATGGGACCCTGGAAGCCAGTGGAGCCCTGAGGAGAGAGGACAAGCGATAACCTAGGGCCCATGAGGCACTTGGGGGGCTGGGGACACCCCAAAAGCTGCCCCCCCCCCCCCCATGCTCACCTTGGGGCCCTGGCGCCCAGGATAGCCCGGGAGACCCGGCACCCCCAGTTTGCCCTGGGAGGGAGAGAACAGAGTCGAGCCAAAGGCTTGGCGGGACACAGGACAGGGGACATGGGGAGGGGGACACGGGGCACCCCCTCACCTTCTCGCCTGCGGGGCCGGCAGCACCTGGTTCCCCCATGGGCCCCGTCTGCCCCTTCAGCCCCTCGGGGCCGTCCTCGCCGCGGGGACCCAGCAGGCCCTGGTCACCCTGGAACGGTACCGCGGGGGGGTGCGGGGAGCACGGGGCCGCGCCCTCGGGTCCCCAAGCTGTCCCCACAGAGCTGTGTGTGTGCGCCCCACACACACTGGGGCACCTGCAGCCACCCCACACAGCCCTGATGAGGGGACCCCCACCCCGGGACCCCACTTACCCTGTCACCCTTGGGGCCCATGTCCCCCTTGAAGCCGGGGAATCCATCTTCTCCCTGAACAAGAGGCACATTTTGGGGGTGGATGGGGGGGTGTGAGGCTGCGTTAGCCCCAAACAGGGTCACAGCGTGGGGCTGAGCCCCAAATTCCAACACAGAGGGGCTGGCCCCAGTGTCCCCCCACCCTTAGCTGTCTCAGGGTAGGGATGAGTGCCCCCCTCCCAACCCCAGGGACCCCCAGATACCACCAAAGCCCCCCCCCAACTTACCTTCTCCCCTTTGCTGCCCTTCAGGCCCCGCACGCCAAAAGCTCCCTGCAGGGACACAGAGGGGTTAGAGGGGAGACCCCAGCCCGGGGGGACACTGCTTAACCCCCCCGCATCGTGTCTCAAGGGTTGGGGGGGGCGCTGTGCTTACCTTCACGCCACGGGGTCCTGGATAACCGACAGGACCAGGGGCACCCACAGGGCCCTGGGGACAGAGAGTCAGCAAAAACGGGACCCCCCCTCTTGAAAGGGGACCCTAACCCCCCTCCCTCAGGGTGGGGGGAGGGTCAGCCACTTACCTGGAGGCCTTTCTCTCCCGCTGGCCCTTCTCGGCCGGGGTGACCCTGCAAGGATGCACGAGACGTGAGCCGGGAGGGTGACACTGCCCTGTGGTTCCCGCTCGGCCGGGGTGACCCCCACAGCCCCCCCCTCACCGCCGGTACTCACCGGGGGCCCGTCAGCCCCAGCCACTCCCTGTATTCCCGGCTTCCCCGGTGGGCCCTGGGCAAAAGGAGGATGTGTGGGGACACAGAGGGTCTGGGGTCACCACCCACTCAGAGCCAGGGCAGCTCCGGACCCCCGCCCAGCCTCACTCACCTTCTCCCCTGGCAGCCCCACGGGGCCCTGGGGGCCGGGCAGACCCTGCGAGAGAACAAAGCAGGGGGGGCTGGGAAGGGACTGAGGGAGCCGCGCGAGCCCCCAGCCCCGTGGGGACACCCCGCTGGTCCCCCCATCACCTTCACGTACCTGCGGACCAGGGTTCCCTTGTTGTCCTGGGGGTCCTGGCTCCCCATGGATTCCCTGGGGCGGGGGGGGGGCAAGGAAAGTTGTTTAGCGTAGTAAAAAGCCTTTCCAGCCCCCAGGATGTGCCGCTCCGTCCCTCGCTGCCCCCACCCCACGCACCCTCTCACCCCACACGTGGCAGCCCCAGCCCTGCCTCCCCCTCCCCGGAGCACCCCGGATCTCTTGCCAGTTAATTTGGGGCTGGGTGCTCCCCGGGGGGGCCCCCACTGACACCCACCACGTTGCCTTTGGGTCCCGGCGCTCCGTCGATGCCGCTGGCACCCTGTGGAGGAAGGTGGAGGTGGGGGGTCAGGGTGACGCTGCACCCCAAGGTGACAGAGGAGGGGACAGACAGGCAGGAGCGGTGTCTCATACCGGTGGGCCGGGGGGGCCGGGGGAGCCGCGTGAGCCCATCAGACCTCGCGTACCCTAAAAAAGGGGTTGGGGGGCAGGCTCAGATGGCAGCACTGACCCCAGCACCC
Organism: Rhynochetos jubatus; assembly: GCA_027574665.1. Lineage (NCBI taxonomy): Eukaryota > Metazoa > Chordata > Aves > Eurypygiformes > Rhynochetidae > Rhynochetos > Rhynochetos jubatus. The sequence goes on along the minus strand of CM050683.1, from coordinate 391,557 downwards.
CATATTCCCTGGGGTGTGGGAGTCCTGTCCTCACATCAATCCTCCTTCCCTCAGGAGGAAACCTGGGGGGGCCAAGCTTGGTCCCCCCCTCAATCCGTGGGGCTGGGGGAGAAGCCAGGCCAGGCTCCCGGTGCTGGCAGTGGGTACTTACGGGTTCCCCAGGCTGTCCCCGAGGTCCCGGGAAGCCATCGGAGCCCTAGAGAGGACGGAATGGGGCTGAGCACCCCCCGCACACACCAAGAGGGGCCTGATCCTTCCCCCCTGCCCCTCACCTTGGTGCCTTTCTCCCCGGGGGTGCCCACCGGTCCTGGTTTCCCCACGTCACCCTGCAGAAGGGAGAGGGTGAGGCGGCGCAGGGACAGCGGGGACAGGAGGGGACGCGGCGCGGTGCCACTTACCCTGTGGCCCTTTTCTCCCGGTAGCCCCGGCAGCCCGTCGAAGCCCCTGTCACCCTGGGGGGGGGGGGTTAAAGACAGGCGTCAGGCCCTCGTCACCCTCTGTCACACAAGGATGGGGGTGTCCTGGCCCCCCACCCTACTGCCAGCACCCATATCACCCCACGCCTGACACCTTGGGGCCGGTTTCCCCCGGGAGACCCCTGGCACCGTCCGCTCTGGCGCGACCCTGTAAGACAAATCGAGGGGGTGGGAAGGGGCTCGGAGCCCCTCGGGAGGGAAACGGGGCACCCTGGCACGTGACAGTGGACCAGGACTTTGAGGGGGGGGCAAAATCCGAACCCCCTGCGCTTACCCGCCTGCCCAGCTTTCCCGGCGGTCCCGGTGGTCCCTGCATTCCCCGGGGTCCCTGATGGGAGAGAAGAGGAAGGTGTCAGGGCTGGGCCTGCCAGACACGCCCCCAAACCCCCCCCAGACCCACACATCCGCTCCCCACACAGCCCCACTGACTCACCCGTGGCCCCATGTCCCCCGCGTCTCCTTTCAGGCCCGGGTATCCAGGCAGACCCTACAAAAACACAAGCAGCATGGAGACCCCCACCACGAGGGTTTGCTCGATGGGATGTGCCCAACGAGGTGTATTTTTGGGGTGGGTGGGCACCCCACAGCGACCCCCAGCACCAGCTGTACTCACCAGAGGTCCCGGGCGGCCGGTGAGCCCCATGGGACCTGGGGGACCCTTCATGGCAAGCTGAGGAGAGAAGGGAGGAGTGGGGTGAGGGGGAGCGGGGAGGGTGGGCGGGGGGGTGGGCTGGAGGGGGGGTCCTGACCTTCGCCTGCTGCAGGATCGCTTGGGCTTGGGCTTCTTGGAAAGAGACGGTGGGACCCTTGAGGGAGTCTCCACCAAACTGGAACTGGGGGGGGGGATGAGAAGGAGCAGGGTGAGGGACAGGAGGGAGTCACCGGGGGCCGGAGGGTCTCCGAGGGTCTCATCCTGCCCCCCCAGCACCTACCGGCAACATGATCATGGTCCCCGCGGGGCCACGGATCCCGTCAGCTCCTGGCAGCCCCGGCCGTCCCGCGGGACCCTAGCAGAGGGGAATTTGGGGAGGGGGGTGGGGGGGCGGATAAGCCGTCGTCACAGCCAGGCTGTCAGGTCAGGGCTTGCAGCTCCGTCGCCCCGCGCGCACGCCGGCACGCAGCGGCACGCAGCGGCACGAGCGCCGGGACCCCGCCGCGGGGCAGCTCTGGCCCCGTCACAACCCTCCCCCGTCTGCTCCGTACCTGATCTCCGGGGTCTCCGGGAAGCCCTGGAAGTCCCGGTGGTCCCAAGGGACCCGTTTCCCCCTGCGGAGAACACGGGGAAGAGCGTTCAAGGTTTTGGCATCTCCCATCCCCACCCCCACCCAACCCCAGCGGCCCCTCGTTCCTCACCGCAGGGCCTGGGGGTCCCGGCGGCCCCTGGAATCGCCGACCCTAAAGGAGGAGAGAGCGACCCCCGTCCTGGAATTGGCTCAGATGGGTGACCCCGGGGTGCTGCCCAAGGGCTGGGGGGGTGCAGCCCACACGCCCCCGGGGGGGGCTGCGCCCCACTCACCGGTTCCACGATGGCTGGTTCGCCCTTCTCCCCCTTCAAACTGGGCTCCTGCAAAACACCGGGAGGAGGAGAAAGGGCCAGGAGCTGGGGTGAGGGGCTCTGAAACACCCACGCTGCCCCTGGACCCCAGCTCGGCGTTGGGGGGGGGGGGTGTCCCGGTTCCCATCCCCGGCGTTACCTGGGGCACCTGGATCACCATTTCATCCCGCTCGGCCGGGCCGAAGCGCTCCCGGCTCGCAGGATCCCCATCGTAGTAGTCCTCGTAGCCCGGCAGCTCCGCGCTGTCAGCCCCCGCGGTTCCCTCAAGCTCCTCATCCTAAGGGACGGGGAGATGCTGGGGGTGCAAAGGCCGGGGGGGGGGGGGGGGTCCTCCCCTGCTTGCCCCCAGCCCCGGTTGCTACCTCGAAGGGGTCGGTGCCGTTCAGGGGGACGCTCAGGGTGGTGGCGAGGCTGGAGGGGGGCAGCGGGGGGGTGGTCTCCTCCGGGGACGGCGTGGGAGCGCTGGCCTTGGGCGATGCGGAAAGGACGCGGGGTGAGGAAGGGAGCGCTGCGGCAGAGGGAGGTGCTGGCCCATCACCCTTGCGGGGTCCCGTGGGGCCAGGGGATGCCCTGATTTTGGGAGGGGGCCCACTCAGGACATCCCCATACAGCCCCTGCCTGGCTTTGGGACACCGCAGACGCGTCCCTTCGGGGATGAGGCACCGGGACTCCCCGGGGAGCGCTGGCTCGCGGCGATGCTGGCGCAGAGGGGAAGGCGAGCCAGGGCTCGGCCGCTCCCAGGTGCGGGGGCGGCTGTTCTCTCCCCCCTCCCCAAACGCCAGGGCTGCACGGCTCCTGGCTCCCAGCAGCTCCTGGACCACGGCCACCCCTCTCCGGGTCTCTCCGGCCCGGCTCAGCCAAGGACTGACTCATCGGCAGGAGGGGCCACCGGTCCCCGGGCCGCCCTTGGCCAGCGTCGCCGTCCCCAGCTGCAGCCATGACCCATTTCCAGAGCCAAAGGGGCCGAAGGCAGAGGCGGGAGAGGGGGTTGCTCCAACATCTCCACCCAGGGGATCCCCATCGGCTCCTGGGACACGCTCCGCAAGGCCAGGAGCCGCGGGGATGGCTCCAGCATCCCTGTGCCAGCCACCCGGGCTCCCCCGAATCCCATGGGAGGAGCTGTTCTGGCCAGAGCCCTGCCGTCACGTCCAACAGACCCAAAGGTCCGGCTCCGCGGAGCGGCCGGAGCCATCCTGCTTCAGCCCAGGCCATGCCAAGAGGAGGCCGGGAGTCGCTCTGGGTACAAGAAGCCACGTGTGGCCACGGCACGAGGTGGCCGAGGTGGGTTAGCCACCCGATCTACCTGGGTGGCCACGACGGAGGGCACGGAGGCCTCGTGCTGCTCCGGCAGCTCCTTGTTCCTTCTCTTCTTGCCCTTGCGCTTGCCTTTCCCTTTTCCCTTCTTGCCCTTCCGACGGGGAGCGGCGGTGGGCGGGGGGCTGCTCTGCGGGGGGCGGCAGAGAGAGAAAGGGAGGTGTCAGCAACCCTGGCAGCTCATCCCCCCTGCGGTGACACCCAACCCTGAGGGCTGCCCGAGGGTGGGGGTCCCCAAGGGCGCCCCCCCCAGCCTTTCCCCTCGAGGTTTGGGTGCTTACCTCCTCTGGGAAGGGGTCTTGGAGGGGGTAGAGCAGGGGCTGGTCACAGTCTGGCATGTAGAGCTCGCAGTAGGAGCGGGCGGCCTCGGGGTCGGCCACGATCAGCAGCTGCTGGACGTCACCCTGGGGGCAAAGGAGAAAGGGGGAGCACCGGGGAGGGGGTTTTCTGCCCCTCCCACCCCCCCTCCCCATACCCACGCCTGGTGGTCCGGTGCCCATGCGTGCCAGAGCCGGTGGTGGTGGCCAGCTCTGGCCCTGTGGCACCCAGCCAGGCCGTGGGCGGCTTGGGCAGCCAGCGTGGACACCCCCTTGGCCGGGCGCGAGGGTGCTGGGGGGGGGAAGCAAACAAAGGGGACCCTTGTCTGCTTGCTGGGGACAAAACAGGCTCGGGGGGGGCAGCCCCACTCGCTGTGCTGCCCCAGTGACCCCTCTTGGCCCCCCGAACCCTGACATTTGCAGCAGGCGGGGATGCTGGGAGGGGGATCGGGTCACCCCACGGGGACACCGAGGAAGTGGGGGGTCGATGGTGGTAACTGGGCCCCCCCCCTCCTTCCCCAGACCCCACGCCACCAGGGCAAGGGTGCTGTGGGGCAGGCAGGGGCTCTGGCACATGGATTCGGGAAGGGGCTCACCTCAAACACCTCCTCGTCTAGGAAGCGGGCGCCAAAAATCGTCACCCCCTGGGTGCTAACGAGGGGGTGAGGTCCCCGCTCCAGTGGCAGCGTGGCGAGGAGGTGACAATCCACCAGCAAGGACACGTTGGTGCCCTCCACGGCCAACGCCACGCGGTGCCACCTACGGAAACGAGATTCGGTTACGGCGAGAGGGGACGGGACCCCCGCGTCCCCTCCCCAGGTCGCTCACCTGCCGTCGGCCAGGTTGACCCGACGGAAAACGGGGTACTGCGGGGGGGTCGGGTGTCCCTCCTGGTCCTCGTAGAGGAAGACGGGTGACAACCCGATCTCCACGCCCAACTGCTGCACGCCTCGCTCGTCGTAGATGGAGAGGAGGAAAGCTTGGCTCCCGCGCCGGGCACGCACCGTGGCCAGGACGGAGAAGTCCTCCGGGAAGGAGCCGTCTGCGCAGGGAAAGGGGACAACCATCAGGTTCAACCCCCACCCACCCCCCCTGCCCCGTGAACCCCAAAAGGCAACTCTGCATCCCGAAAAGGGGATGGCGGGCATCGGAGGGGCTCGGTTTGCACCCCACGACGGGCTCTCGGGGTGGGGGGTCCTACTTACCGGGGAAGAGGTGGCGGGTGGGCGCGCTGAGTTGGGTGCGGTTATCCAGGCGGAAAGCGAAGTCGGGGTGCTGGGTGTCGGGGCGCTGCGGGCAGACGCCGGCGGTGACGGAGACGCCGGCCCGGCCATCCTGCACGCCCAAGGTCTGCAGCACGTCCACCAGCACCGCTGCGGGGAGAGAGGGAGACCCTTCACGGCATGGGGGGGAGGGGGGGGGACACCCCCCCGGATGCTCTGAGTGCTTCCAGACGGGGGCTGCGTTTCCCCACCCCCCCCCCACACCCCCACGGCTCCTGCCAAGCCGGGCCGGCCGGGTGCCAGGCAGCTGTGTGGGCCCAAGGTCCGGGTCCCGCCGCCGCCAGATTCCTTCACCGCATTCCTCCGCCCCCGCCCGCCCCCCCCCAGCGATGGGGTGCAGAGACCCCCCCCCCCCCAGCCCTAAGCGCAGCCCTGCTGCACCCAACTGGGAGTGTGGGGAGAGAGGGTTGGGGGGTCTCCCCAAGGGAGACGGACCCCCCCACCCCACCCCATCATTGGGTGTGTGGAGGGTTAATCCAGCACAGGCAGGTGAGGGGGGGGGGTGTGGGGAGGGGAGGGGGGGGTGACGACTACAGCCACATCAGAGAGCACTGGGCCCCCCCCCCCAGCCTGGGGCAGCACCCACCCTCTCAGCCAGAGAGGCCTGTCCAGGCAGGCCAGGAAAGGAGATCCAAGGAAAAGGGGGGTAGCAAGACCCCCCCACAAGCTGCCCGCAGCCCCCCAGCCCGGCTGGGGCACCCCACGCGTGACTGGGGGGAGTGGGGGGCACAGGAGGACAGGGCCAGGCTGGGAACGGGCTGACCCCGCTCCGGCCAAGCCGAATCTCAGGCCCTCCTGACCCCCGCACATGGGTTCGGCTTCCTGCCGGTGCTCCCCAGGGAATGCCGGGGGGGGGGACAACACCCCCTCTCGGACTGACACCCCCCCCCCGCGCTGGAACCCCCCCCCCCCCAGGGACAAGGCTGGTGGGTGGCCTTGGAGTAGCTGTATGGACCAAGCCCCTCCGGATGCCAGACCTGGGCTGGGGGCTCGGGGAGCTTGGGGGGGGCTGGGGGTGACCCCCCCCGGGCTGGGAACACCCCCACACACTTTGGGCTAGGACCCCCCATCCCGGGACAAGGCTGGTGGGTGGCTCGGCTGTAGGGGCCAAGCCCCTCCGGATGCCAGACCCGCGGGGGGGGGGCTCGGGGAGCCCCGGGGGGGGGGACAGGCACAGCACTGTAAAGCCAAGGGGTCAGGAATGGGCCCCCCCGGGCCCCCCACCCCCGGCCTCTGGGAGCCCACGCGGGTGTTAATCCCTGTTATCCACGCATCAGGTGTTTCCCCAGACCCCCCCCCCCGCTGCCCCCCCGGCGGCCAGGCGTGCACCCTCCCCCCCGGGGGGGGAGCACCCCCTTGCCAGGGGACACGGCGGCGGGGGGAGCACTCCCCACGGGGAACACCCACGCCACGCCGGGGGGGGGTCCCTGTCACCGGCTGTGCCACCCCACGGGGGGGACCCCCTGAGCCCCATCCCGGTGAGTGTCCCCCCTCCCGGGGGTGCCCCGACACCCCCCACGCGGTGGGGGGGCGCCCCCCCCGGCCCTGTCCGTGGTGCTGAAAGCGCCGCCCCCTTCCCCCCGTTGGTGGTGGGGGGGGGGTGTCCCACGCGTGACAGCCCCGGGGATCCCACGGGGTCTCCCGCTTTCCCACGGTCTCCACGCCGGGTCTACGGGGTCCAGCTCGCCGGTAACCCCTCCCCCACTCCCGGGAGAAGCCGGGGGGGGGGGGGGGGGGTGGGCGCGGACACGCGTGGGGTCCCCCCCACCCGGTGCGCGTTACCTGCCGTGGCCGGGGGCAGCCCGAGGAGGGCGGCGAGAAGCGCGGCGAGGAGCGGGGGGGGGTGCGCGGGGGGGCCCGGGCGACCCTCCATGCCCGGCCGGTGCCCGGTACCGGAGCTCGTAGCCCGCCCTGCCCGCTCCTGGCTCGCCGGGGCTGCGGGGAGGGGAGCGGTGGGAGGGGAGGGCAGGACCGGCCCCCCCTCCCCATCCCGGAGCCCCCGCCTCCCGCCCGGCCCACGGGCGGGCCCCGGCACCGATATCGAGTTGTGGGGCGGAGGAGGGGTTGGGGGGGGGTCCCGGCTGTGAGCTCGCACCGCCCCGAGTGAGGCTGGGGGGCCGACCCCAGCCCCGCAGCGAGGTTTGGGGGTGCAGAGCCCCCTAGACTCCTCCCAGCCCCTCAGCGAGGACAGTGGGGTTTGGGGTGCAGAGCCCCCCCTCTCAGCCCCACAGCAAAGTTTAGGGGTGTACAGCCCCCCCACCTCACTGCCAGCCCCACAGCGAGGTTTTGGGGTGCAGAGCCCCCCACTCCATGACCCACAACAAGGACAGCGGGGTTTGGGGTGCAGAGCCCTCCCCCAGCCCCACAGCGAGGTTTTGGGGTGCAGAGCCCCCCCCACCTCACCCCCAGACCCACAGCAAGGACAGTGAGTTTGGGGGTGCAGAGCCCTCCCCCAGCCCCACAGTGAGGTTTTGGGGTGCAGAGCCCCCCCACCTCACCCCCAGACCCACACTGAGGTTTTGGGGTGCAGATCTTCCCCCCACCAACCTCACACCCAGACCCACAACAAGGACAGTGGGGTTTGGGGTGCAGAGCGCCCCCCCAGCCCCACAATGAGGTTTTGGGGAGCAAAGCTTGTCCCCCCAACCTCACTCCAAGCCCCACAGCAAGGTTTAGGGGTGCAGACACCCCCCCCAGCCCCACAGCAAGGTTTTGGGGAGCAGAGCTTCTCCCCCCAACCTCACTCCAAGCCCCACAGCAAGGACAGTGGTTTTGGGGTGCAGCGCCCTCCCATCTCACTCCCAGCCCCACAGCGAGGTTTTGGGGAGCAGAGCTTCTCCCCCCAACCTCACTCCAAGCCCCACAGCAAGGACAGTGGTTTTGGGGTGCAGCACCCTCCCATCTCACTCCCATCCCCATAACGAGGCTTTGGGGTGCAGACACCCCCCTCCTAGCCCCACAGCAAGGTTTTGGGGTGCAGACACCCCCCCCAGCCCCACAGCGAGGTTTAGGGGCGCAGAGCTCCTCCCAGCCTCACAGCAAGAACAAGGCATTTTGGGGTGCAAAACCCCACACCCCATTCCCAGCCCCACAGCATGGCCGGGAGGGGGGGGGTCAGGGGACCCCCCCACCCCACGGCGCAGCTGCCGATCGGCCGGGCCGGCCCCCCAGGGCCGGGCTGGCCGGAGTCGCCCCATTGCCTCATCGCCTGAGTCACGGCCGCTCCGCTCCCCCCGTTTTCCGCTTCCCGGCAAATATTTACCCTCGTCTCTGCAGTAACAAGCCCCCACGGATACCCCCAGCCCCTCCACGGGCTCTGGGGGGGGGCGCAACGCAGCCCCCTCCCCAACCCTAAGCCACCTTGTCCCAGCTCGGGGGGGTTGCGGGGTCTCTAGAGGCCCAGGGTGGGCACCCACGGGCGCCATCGCCTGTCCCCATCCCGCAGCTTGAGGGGGGGTCTCCAAGGGTTGCCAGTGGGCAAGGGAGGGGGCTACGGCCCGGTGGACCCCCCCCCCTCGTGCCCTGGGGAGGTTGATCCTGCTCCCACGTGACGCCAGATCCTGATCCCATAAGAGCCTTTGGCCCCGGGGGCCGGCGCAGCCATGGCCACCCCGGGGTCCCGCACCGCGTCCCGCACCGTCCTCATCACCGGCTGCTCCTCCGGCATCGGCCTCGCCGTCGCCGTGAGGTTGGCGCAGGACCCCCAGCAGCGCTTCCAGGGTGAGGAGCGGGGAGGGGGACCCTTCCACGATGTCCCGGGAGGGGACACACGTCTGGGCTGGGGCAAGCGGGCTGGGGCGGGGGGTCCCACCGCCCCGCGCTCACCCCATCCAACACGCCCCGCGGCCTCTTTCTCCTTGTAGACCCCAAATCCCATGGCCCCAAGCCCCCGGGCGTGTCCCGTTGCCCCCCTCCCTCCACCCCACCAGGCCGAGCGGCTCCGGGGGCGTGGGGCAGCCTTCCCCCCCCCAGCGGGCCCACGGCGCAACACGCGTGTAACCGGGGTCGGTGAGCACGCTCCCACCCGAGCGCAGGCGCGTGGTCCCCTCACGCCGTCCTCCCCGTCGCCGCGTCCCCCCAACCCCGCTCCCCCGTCACCGACCCCCGCCCCGGGGGGATTAGTCCCGGGGGGAGGGGACACGGATTAAAGGCCGCGTTACCAAAGCAGCTTAAGGAACGCCGTCCCGGCTTGACCTTCTGACCCCAGCCGGCATTTGGGGTCCCCCCTGACCGGGCGTCGGGGGTCCCCGCAGTTATCGCCACCATGAGGGACCTGCGGAAGAAGGAGAAATTGGAGGAGGCGGCGGGATCGGCGCTGGGAAAGACGTTGAGCATCCAACGCCTGGACGTGTGCAGCGACGGCTCCGTAGCGGAATGCGTGGGGAGCATCCCCGGGGGTCGCGTGGACGTGTTGGGTGAGCGAGGAGGGGTCTGACGGGGTGACTGAAGGGGGTTGTTTCTTAGCCCCGTGTCCCCGACCTCCACCCCCCGGGGCCCCGTCTCAACCGTCGCAGTGAATAACGCCGGCGTGGGGCACGTGGGGCCGGTGGAGAGCGTCAGCGTGGAGGAGATGAAGCGAGTCTTCGAGACCAACTTTTTCGGGGTCGTGAGGATGATCAAAGCCGTCCTCCCCGAGATGAAGCGGCGGCAGAGCGGTCACATCGTGGTCATCAGCAGCGTCATGGGGTTGCAGGGTGAGGCCGGCGTTGAGGGTCTCTCGCTCCGGGTGGGATCTCACGGAGATCCAACACCCCCCCCCCCCCCCCCGATATCCGCAGGGATCGTCTTCAACGACGTCTACGCCGCCTCCAAGTTCGCCGTGGAGGGGTTCTGCGAGAGCTTGGCCGTGCAGCTGCTGCAGTTTAACGTCTTGTGAGTGGGGAAAAAGGGGAGCTTGGGGAGGGGCACCCCGGAGGGTCCAAAGGTGGCTCTGGATCCCCAGCCCGACCCTGCAGCGTCTCCATGGTTGAGCCGGGCCCGGTGAACACGGATTTCGAGCTGAAGCTGATGGAAGAGGTTTCACGCTCCCAATTCCCCGGCACCGATCCGGTTACGGTGCGGTACTTCAAGGACGTGTACCTGCCGGCTTCCCACGAGATCTTCGCCACGTTGGGGCAGAGCCCTGCCGCCGTGGCCGAGGTGCGGGGCTGGGAAGGGTTCGCCCACCCCACCCTCCCACCCTAGCCCCCTCCCCAGATTTCTGGGAGCTGTTCCCAGCCCCACGGTCAGCCCTGAGCCCTCTCTCTCCGCCGGCAGGCGATCGTGACCGTGATCGGGGCCAGGCGCCCGGCTTTCCGGACGCAAACCAACCGGCTCTACACGCCGTTGGTTGCCCTCAAGTACGCGGATCCCTCGGGAGAGCTGTCGGTGAGGACCTACTACCGCCTGCTCTTCGACTACGGCGCCCTCTTCCACCTCAGCTTGGCTGCCCTGCGGTGCCTCACCTGCGGCTGCTTCCGCCGCAGGGTCACCCCTCTCTGACCTCTGTCCCTCCGTTGCGGGGACGGGGGGGCCGAGGGCTGAGACCCCGTGACCCCTGGCGTTGCCCACAGCAGGGTGTACGGGTGGCACCGGCAGCCGAACGTGTATCCCCGGGGGTGTTACGGCTGGAAAAGGCCCGGGGGGGAGGGGGGGGGGGGTGGGGTGGGGTCTCTGCTGAGGTGGAGGGGGTTGCAGTGGGGCTGAGCCCCCCAGGAAGGTGGGATGGGGGAGGGGGTGGTTGGGGAAAGGTGTGGGGTGAGGAGCTGGGGTAGGGGGAATCATGGGGGGGCTTTGGGGCACCTTAAGGGCTGGGGAGCCTGAGGGGCTTTGGGGAAGCTGGAGGGGTGGGGAGCTGGGGGGGGGGGGCGCTCTGGGGGTGTTGGGGAGCCTGGGGGGGCTGTGGGAGACATAGGGATGTTGGGGGGGGTTTGGGGGATGTGTGGTGTTGGGGGGAGGGGGACTGTAGGAGACCTGGGGTGGGGGTCTGGGGGCGTTAAGGAGCCAGGGTGGTCTCTGGAAGGGCTCTGGGGGTGTCGAGGGGGGGTCTCTGGGGGCTCTGAGGGGGCTCTGGGGGTGTTGAGGAGCCAGGGGGGTCTCTGGGGGCGTTAAGGAGCTGGGGAGGGGGGGCTCTGGGGGATCTGAGGGGTGTCTGGGGGTGCTGAGGAGCCAGGGGGGGTCTCTGGAAAGGTTCTGGGGGTGATGAGGAGCCAGGGGGGGCTCTGGGGGTGATGAGGAGCCAGGGGGGTCTCTGGGAAGGTTCTGGGGATGTTCAGGAGTCAGGGGGGGCTCTGAAGGGTTTTTGGGGTGTTGAGGAGCCAGGGGGGTCTCTGGGAGATCTGAGGGGGCTCTGGGGGTGCTGAGAAGCCAGGGGGGACTCTGGGGGATCTGAGGGGGGTCTGAGGGCTCTGGTGGCTTTGGGGGTGTTGAGGAGCCAGGGGGGTCTCTGAAGGGGTTTTGGGGGTGTTGAGGAGCCAGGGGAGTCTCTGAGGGTGTTGAGGAGCCAGGGGGGTCTCTGAAGGGGTTTTGGGGGTGTTGAGGAGCCAGGGGGGTCTCTGAGGGTGTTGAGGAGCCAGGGGGGTCTCTGAAGGGGTTTTGGGGGTGTTGAGGAGCCAGGGGGGTCTCTGAGGGTGTTGAGGAGCCAGGGGGGTCTCTGAAGGGGTTTTGGGGGTGTTGAGGAGCCAGGGGGGTCTCTGAGGGTGTTGAGGAGCCAGGGGGGTCTCTGAAGGGGTTTTGGGGGTGTTGAGGAGCCAGGGGGGTCTCTGAGGGTGTTGAGGAGCCAGGGGGGTCTCTGAAGGGGTTTTGGGGGTGTTCAGGAGCCAGGGGGGTCTCGGGGGGTGTTGAGGGGTCTCGGGGGGTGTTCAGGAGCCAGGGGGGTCTCTGAAGGGGTTTTGGGGGTGTTCAGGAGCCAGGGGCGTCTCGGGGGGTGTTGAGGGGTCTCGGGGGGTGTTTAGGAGCCAGGGGGGTCTCGGGGGGGGCTCTGGAGAGCCCGGAGGAGGCTCTGGGGGACGTAGGGCTGGTGGCGACCCCGTGGAAGCTCTGACCCACCTGGGGGGTCTCTGGGGGTCTCCAGTAAAGTCTGTTACTTCGCCCCTCACCGCCGTCCCCTCGCACTGACCTTCACGCCGGCGGCGGGTCGGGCCGGGCCGGGCCGGGCCGGGTGAGGCGGCCCCTCAGGCCTCGCACATGGCCGGGCCGGGTCAGGGGGGTCCCCGCGGTCCTGCGGAACCGGGACGGGGGGATGGGGGGAGCGGCGGGACCGAGAGGGGGAGGGGGGAGGCCGCTTAACCACGGCAACGGCGGGCGGAACGCGGGGCGGCGACACGGGCCGCGCCGGACCGGGACCGAGCGGAGGTGACGTAGCGGAAGTAGCCGGAGAGCGCCGGTGCGCGCGCGGCCGCGTGGTGGAGGCGGCGGCGAGATGGGGCGGCCGGGCAGAGTACGGGCCGGGGGGCCGGGGGGCAGCCGGGCACCGGCTGGGGGCAGGCCGGGGACACGGCGGGGCGGGTGCTGGGCCTCGGGAGACGGGGCGGCCCGGGAGACGGGGCGGCCCGGGGGGGGGCAGAAAGGGACGGGGAGCTCGGCTGTACCGGGGATCGGGCCCTCCCGGGGGTGGGGAGGGGCAGAAAGGGATGGGGGGCTCGGCTGTACCGGGGATCGGGCCCTCCCGGGGGTGGGGAGGGGCAGAAAGGGATGGGGGGCTCGGCTGTACCGGGGATCGGGCCTTCCCGTGGGGGGAGCAGAAAGGGACGTGGGGCTCGGCTGTACCGGGGATCGGGGCTTGGGTCTCCCTTGGGGGGGCAGAAAGGGATGGGGGAACCGGATCTGCCAGGGAGCTCGGCTGTACAGGGGATTGGGCCCTCCCGGGGGGGGGCAGAAAGGGATGAGGGGCTCGGCTGTACCGGGGATCGGGGCTTGGGTCTCCCTTGGGGGGGCAGAAAGGGATGGGGGGAACCGGATCTGCCAGGGAGCTCGGCTGTACCGGGGATCGGGCCCTCCCGGGAGGGGGCAAAAAGGGATGGGGAGCTCGGCTGTACCGGGGATCGGACCCTCCCAGAGGGGCAGAAAGGGATGGGGGGCTCGGCTGCACCGGGGATCGGACCCTCCCGGAGGGGCAGAAAGGGATGGGGGGCTCGGCTGTACCAGGGATCGGGGCTTGGGTCTCCCTTGGGGGGGCAGAAAGGGATGGGGGGAACCGGATCTGCCAGGGAGCTCGGTTGTACCGGGCATTGGGCCCTCCCGGGGGGGGGGGCAGAAAGGGACGTGGGGCTTGGCTGTACCGGGGATTGGGCCCTCCCAGGGGGGGCAGAAAGGGGTGGGGGGCTCAGCTGTACCAGGGCTTGGGGCTTGGGTCTCCCTTGGGGCAGGCGGCTCTGCCAGGGGGCTCAGCTGTACCGGGGATTGGACCCTCCTGGGGGGGGAGGGGGCAAGAGGGGATGCGGGGGGCTGGCTGCACCAGGAATCGGACCCTCCTGGGGCAGGGAGAGCGGGAATGGGGGCCCCAGGGATTGGGCTCTCCAGGAAGGGCAGGAGGTGATGGGGGGGGGGCCCTTCTATCCCATGCCTCGGACCCTCCCGGGCGGTATGAGGAAATGGGGTGCTCCCCCTCTCCCCGCTGAGGACCCTCCCCAGGTCCCCAGCCCTGAGCCAAGCCCTCCCACAGAGCAAGAACCAGAAGAAGGAGCGGGCGACGGCGGCGCAACGCGCGCAGCAGGAGTTCGGCACCGTCCCCCACTCCTTCGTCTTCCACCACGGCCGCGTCGGCAAGAACGTCCGGCAGCTCATCGCCGACGTGCGCAAGGTGATGGAGCCCTACACGGCCAGGGCCCTCAAGGTGAGCTCGGGGACCGGATCCTGCCCCCAACCGGGTTAAAACAGCCCCCGGAACCGGGAGAGCCGTGGAGGGGGGGGCGTGGGTCTCAAGGGCTGGGCCGCTCTGCGCCGTAGGTGCGGAAAAACAACTCCCTGAAGGATTTCGTGGCGGTGGCCGGGCCCCTGGGGGTGACGCATTTCTTGGTCTTCAGCAAATCGTCCTCCAGCATCAATTTTGTGAGTAGCACCGTCCCCCTTGGCCTTTGGGCCCGCCCCCCCCAAGCCCCAGAAGCCCCCTCAAGCCCCAGAAGCCCCCTCCGCAGCGGCTGTGCCACACCAGGGGTGCCGGCACCCCTTTTTTTTGGGGGGGAGGGGGGGTGTTCCCCCCGGTTGCAGACACAGATGATGACAAAATCCCGCTGAGTTCACGCTGATTCTACCCAAAGTAAACGCACTGATGTGACTGCACCGGTGGCGGGGGGGGGTCCGGTGGGGCTGGGGTCCCACTACCTCGCTGTTAACCCCCCCCCCCCCCTTTCTCTCCCCTCACCCCACAGAAGCTTTTCCGGCTGCCCGGCGGCCCGACGCTGACGTTCAGGGTGATGGAGGTGGGTGCCGGCGAGCGCTCCCCTCCCTTCCTCGCGGTGCGAGGGGCAGCGTCCCACCCCCCCTCCGCTCTCCTCACGCCTGTGTGTGTGTCCCCCCCCCGCCTCCAGTACTCGCTGATCAAGGACGTGGTGTCGTCCCTCAAGCGGCACCGCATGCACGAGCAGCAGTTCACCCACCACCCGCTCCTGGTCCTCAGTAACTTCGGTCTCCAGCAGATCCAGGTCAAGCTGATGGCCAGCATGTTCCAGAACATGTTTCCCTCCATCAATGTCCACAGGGTAAGCGTGAGGGGGGGCTGGCCCCACGCTGCTGGGGGCCAGGGCTGGGGGGGTCTCGGCACTCGTCCCACCTCGGGGAGCGATTCTGGGCTCTGTCTGCTGGATTTATCCACCGTTGGGATGCACTTGAGGGACGTGGGAGGCCTTGCAGAGGGATTGGGGTGGGGAGGACCCCCCCCCAGGCTTCTGGGGCTTGGAGGGGGTGGGCCCAAAGGCCGAGGGGGACGGTGCTACTCACAAAATTGATGCTGGAGGATGATTTGCTGAAGACCAAGAAATGCGTCACCCCCAGGGGCCCGGCCACCGCCACAAAATCCCGCAGGGAGTTGTTTTTCCCGCACCTACAGCGCAGAGCAGCCCAGCCCTTGAGACCCCCCCCGCCCCTGCCACGGAGGGTTTGCAGAGGGATTCATCGTCGGGTGACGATGAATGGGATAAGATTTAAGGAATCCCAAGTGCCGGATGCTCTACCCAGGGTGGAGAAATGCTGGGGGCGAGGAGTGGGAGCTGGGGGTGCTGGGTGGCAGCAGCGTGCCCCCGGCAGGAGTGACCCTGCCTGCGGCTCCGGGCCTCGCGGTCGGAGAAGGGGAACCAAGCTGGTGCCAGGCCCGGAAGGAAAAGGCTGAGGAGTTTGGGTCTGTCTGGTTTAGAGGAGGAGGAGGGGTGACCTCATCGCTCTCGGCAGCTTCCCGAGGCTGGGGGGATGCGGAGAGGGATGCTCTGAGGGAATGGCTGGCGGGAGGCTTAGCCTGGGCGGGAGGAAGCGTGTCGCTATCCAGAGGGTGGCCAAACCCGGGAACTGGCTTCCTGGAGAGGTGGGCGATGTCCCAGGCTTGGACAACGCCCTTTGGGACCCGCTTCGCCAGCGCGGAATTGGTCTGGGAGGTGGTTTAGGGGAGCGCTGTAGGTGTCTCGCAACTGAAATCTTTCTCTCCTCTCCTACTTCTTGTTTTCCTCCTCTCCTTTTCTCTCTCTTCCTTCTCTTCTCCTCCTCCTCTCTTCCTTCTCCTCCTTCTCCTTCTCTCCTCCTCCTCATTTTCCTTCTCTCTTCCTCTCCTCCTCTTCTCCTTCTCCTCCTGTCCTTCTCCTTCTTCTCTCCTCCTCCTCTCCTTCTCCTCCTTCTCTCCTTCTCCTCCTCCTCTCCTTCTCCTCCTTCTCTCCTTCTCCTCCTCTTCTTCTCCTTCTCTCCTCCTCCTCTCCTTCTCCTCCTCCTCTCCTCCTCCCCTCCTCCTTCTCTCCTCCTCCCCTCCTTCTCCTCCTCTTCTTCTCCTTCTCTCCTCCTCCTCTCCTTCTCCTCCTCCTCTCCTCCTCCCCTCCTCCTTCTCTCCTCCTCCCCTCCTCCTTCTCTCCTTCTCCTCCTCTTCTTCTCCTTCTCCTCCTCTTCTTCTCCTTCTCTCCTCCTCCTCTCCTTCTCCTCCTCCTCTCCTCCTCCCCTCCTCCTTCTCTCCTCCTCCCCTCCTCCTTCTCTCCTTCTCTCTTCCTCTCTTCTTCCTTCTCTTCTCCTCCTCCTTCTGTCTTCCTCTCCTCCTTATTTTCCTCCTCTTTCTCCTTCTCTCCTGTTCCTCTCCTTCTCCTTATTTTCCTTCTCTCCTTCTCTTCTCTTCTCTCCTCTCCTCTCTTCCTCTCCTCCTCCCCTCCTTATTTTCCCTCTCTCTCCCTCCTCTCCTCCTCCTCTCTCCCTCTTCCCTCCCCACAGGTCAACCTCAACAGCATCAGGAGGTGTTTACTCATCAGCTACGACACCGAGACGCAGCTCCTCAACTTCCGGCATTAGTGAGTGTCCGGGCCAGCACCCTGCACCCCGTGTCTCAGCGCTGACCTCCTCCCCTAACCCTCACCCTCCTCCTCCTCGCAGCAGCGTGAAGGTGGTGCCCGTGGGCGTGAGCAAAGGCCTGAAGAAGCTGCTGCAGGAGAAGTTTCCCAACATGAGCCGCTTGGAAGACATCAGCGAGCTGCTGGTGAAGTGCGTGGTGGTGGGGGGACACACGAGGGTCCCGGGGGTGCCTCCCGGCCTCTCCCCAAACCCCCCCCCCCTCTTCCCCGGCAGAGACATAAACCTGTCGGAGAGCGAGGCCGAGCAGGACGGGACCCACAACGTCCTGGAGCTGCCGCAGGCGTACGCCGGCCGAGGCAACATGAAGGCGCAGCAGAGCGCCGTGCGCCTCACCGAGGTCCGTGCCGCCGCCGCTTCCCTCAGCCCGGGGATGCGACGGAGCCTGACCGGGGGGTTCTCCGCATCCCCTCCTTCCCCTAGATCGGTCCCCGCATGACGCTGCAGCTCATCAAGGTGGAGGAGGGCCTGGCGCAGGGCAACGTGCTCTACCACGGCTTCAGTGAGTGCCGCGAAACGGCGGCTCCGGCAGCTCGCCGGCGCGGGGAGGGGGGCTCAGGGCGTCTCACGGCACCCCCTCCCCTTTTTCCTTAAGTCCACAAGATGGAAGAGGAGGTGAAGGGGATCCTGGCGCGGAAGGAGGCGAAGCTGAAGCTGAAAGAGGAGCGGCGGCAGAAGCAGGAGGAGGACGTGATGCGCAAGCGGCTGCAGCGGGAGGCTCACAGGTGAGGGGGGGGGCGCGGAGGGGGGGGCTGGTGGAGGGGCCTGGCAGCGGCTGACGTGAGGGTGACACCACAGGAAGAAGAGCCTGGCAGGGATGCGGAGGAAACGACAGCAGGACGGCGACAGCGACGCCGAGGATCCCGGCGAGCCGGAGCAGCGGGACGCGGCCGAGCAGTCGGAGGAGAGCGATGCGGAGTATTACCGGCAGGAGGTGGGCGAGGAGCCGGATAAAGGTGAGTCTGGGGGGGAGGACAGAACCCCCCCCCCCATCCCCTCCTCCCGCTGACAGTGGCTGATGACGCAAAAACCTTGAGATCCCCGTGATCTCGGTTCAAAGTAAACGCTCTGACACGTCCATCACCCCCCCCCCCCCGCTGCATCCCACCCCCCGCTTTTTTTTTTTTGGCTGAACCCCCTTTTTTTTGGGGTTTCTCTCCCCCCAAGATCTCTTCCCCGAGCACCCCAAGCGGAAGCGAAGCTCCTCGGGCGCTGCCCCGCTACGGAAACGACGACGGCGAAGCCAACCAGAGCATCCCGCCGCCCCTCGCCCCACGGCACCGGGGAAGCGGGACCCGGGGCACCACGGCGGGCCCGGAAAGGGGGCGGTTGGCCGAAAACGGCACCGAGGAACCGAGCGTCCAGCCCGGGAAGGGGCCGGCGGCAGCTCCGGCCGCGTCTCCGCGAGGCCGAAGAGACGGGGGAAGGTGCTGACAAAGGGGAAGACGATTTTCCGGCGGCCGGGACGCACCAAGAAGGGGAAGCGCTGAGGCACCAGCCACCAGCCACGTGCCCAGACTGTGGAGGGGGTTGGGGGGGCCATGGGGGGAGAGGAAGTGGGGCCACCCACCCCATTCCTGTGCAATACAGTGCTTGGAACCTGCCTGTGGCTGTGGTGGGGTGAGAAAAGGGGGTCCCCGGGGCTGTGACAGCGTCCCCCCACGCTGGGGCGGGGGGCTTTATGCGCCGCCTCGATGGCAGCGAGCCCCTCGGCGGGGAGGAGGCGGGCACACGTGGCCCCTTCCCCTTTGTGCCCGGGGCAGAAGGCAGCTGCCAGGCTCAGAAAAAGAGGAAGTGCCCATCCCTGCCTGCAGCCACCCCCCTGCCCCCCCAAAAACGGGGGCAGGATGCAACCCTGTGTGTCACCGAGGAGGGAGGGACAGGAGAGGGGAGCGCAGACACCGAGGACGGGGTGAGTGGGGCGAGCAGCTGGGTTGTGGGGCAGCACAGACCCCCCGCCTGCACCCCGGGGGTCCTGACTGCACCCAGGGGGGCCCGATTGCACCCTGGGAGCCGGGCAAGGGGGAGGACAGACGGGGTCACCTCCTGTCCACCGCGGTGTCCGCGGCTCACCGAACCTCACCGCTTCCCCACACATCCGGTTCCACCGGCAGCCACCAAAGAAAAGGCCGGGGTGGGGGGGGGACACCCTGAGAGGATCCCCCCCACCCAGGATGGCCACCCACCTCGGTCACTGCGGTAACTTCAGCGGCTTCCAGGAATCGCTGTGGCCGGTGCTGGCGGCGCAATTCCCGCCGGCGTTGGTGGGGAACGGCGTAGCCGTCTACCGGTTGGCGACC
Source organism: Rhynochetos jubatus (assembly GCA_027574665.1). Taxonomy (NCBI): domain Eukaryota; kingdom Metazoa; phylum Chordata; class Aves; order Eurypygiformes; family Rhynochetidae; genus Rhynochetos; species Rhynochetos jubatus. Next base: position 372,804 of record CM050683.1, on the reverse strand, counting down.
CGCGAGCGCTGCTGGCACAGCGGCGTCGTTTACTCCTTCCACTTGGCCGTCAGCGGGATGCTCTACTCCCTCTCGCTGCCGTTTCTGGCGGCGTATTACTACCCGCCAAAGGATTGGCGTTACGGAGCGACGCTGTGCAAGCTGGAACGTTTCCTCTTCAACTGCAACCTCTACGGCGGCGTCTTCTTCGTCACCTGCATCAGCCTCAACCGTTACCTCGGCGTCGTTCACCCGCTCCTCGTCCACGGGAGGCTGCAGCCGCGGCACGCCAAGGCGCTGAGCGTCGTCGTTTGGGCGTTGGCCGGGGGGCTTTCCGCACCCACCTTTTATTTTTCGGAGCTGCAGGAGGCGGAAGGCGCCGTCGAGTGTCTGGGGAGCGCGATCCCGGGGCGGCTGCGGGAGTTTTATCCCTACAGCCTGGCGTTGGCCGGGGTGGGCTGCGGGCTGCCCTTCCTCCTCACCACCTTCTGCTACGCCGCTATTATCCGCACCGTATTCCGTAATCCTCACCTCAGCCGGTCGGAAAAACGCAAGGTGGGAATCCTGGTGGGAGCGGGAGTGGCTCTTTATGCTTTTTCCTACCTCCCCTACCACGTTTTTCGGAATCTCAACTTGCGGCGTCGCCTCTTGCGCCCGGGCACGGAGGACTGCGCCGTCTCCAGAGCCGTCCACGCCGCGGCGCAGGTTTCCAAGATCCTGGTGAACCTCAACATCTGCCTGCAACCGCTGCTCTACGCCGCGTTGGCCGACAGCATGCGGAGCTGCTGCGGCGCCCGCCGCGCCCGAGGGGAGCGGGCCGAGCGCGTGGAGCTGCAGCCGGCGGCCTAGGAGCACGCCAAGGCGGCCGGGGCGCGGTACGACCCTCCGGCACGCGCTTCCCCGCTGGGAAAGGGCAGCGGTGATGCAGGATTAAAGCCGAAACCGCCAGCATGACGGCGTGTCGCTGGGTTTTTTGGCAGCGATCCCCTTTTTCCCTAGCTGAAAAGCCGGGATGAGCCTGAAAAACGAGGCTGGGCAGCGCCGCGCCCTTCCCCGTGTGCCTGGGGCAGGGGACGGTGCGGTGACGGGGACAGTGTGGGGCGGGGGCTGCTCCCTGCCCGGTGACACCCTCCCCCCAGCAGCTCAGATCGACACCTTGGTGCATACCAGACCCTGTATCTTTATTTAGAAGCGCCGATCGCTCTCACCCGGAGCCGCCGGCACCGGATTCAGTTGGTGGAGGGTCTGCGGAGGAGGGAGAGCGCGGTAAGGGGAGGGGTGACGGTACACAGACCCCGGCGCCGCTGCCCCCCAAACCCTTCGAGCCACCCGCCCCTGACCCCCGACACTTACTTGGCCCATTCCACGTTGAGGATGAGATGGTCGTAGCCGAATCCGGAGACCCCGGCGATAGCCCGGGCCGCATCCTCCCGGCGGTGGAAGCTGATGAAGGCGAAACCCTGGGACGGGAGGAAAGTGAGAGGGTGAGAGGAAGCCGGGAGGGGTCTCCCCACAGGCCCCCTAAAAGAGGAAAATCCCTCCACGCCCACCTTGGACTGCCCGGTGGTCTTGTCCTTGGCTAAATAGATCCTAGAGATGGAGCCAAAGGGCCGGAACAGCTCCTGGAGGTCAGTCTCACGCGTGTCCTCGGACAGGTTGGTGACACGGATGGTGGCATTGTCGTCGGCTGCGGGGAGAGGCCACAGAAGGTCAGGGCTGCTGGAGGGACCACGGCCAAAGCCGGGGGTCCGGCGCCTGACTCACCCCTGCGGTTGGGCTGCATGGACTCCCCGCGGCGGCTGGCTCCGTCTCGCAGGCTGGGGGGCACGTACTTGCCCGTCTTGCTCTGTTGAACCTGCACCGGCTCCGGCTCTGAGGGCGGGAAAGGCGACAGGCAGGAGGTGAGGCTGCCCGCAGACGGAGAACCCCCTCTCTGCCCCCTCCCCATCTCGGGGTAAAGGGGTGCCATACCTCCGGGCAGCTTCTCCTTCTCGCCCGTGGACAGCCCCAGCTGCTCAGCCAACTCCTTCTGCATCGGCCCCAGGGTGTCCTTGTAGGGACAGCGGGTGGTCCAGTGGTCGCCCTTGCAGATACGGCACGAGACGATCTTCTGCCCCTTCAGCTTATTCATGGGATCCTCCTCCTCCTGGCAGTTCAGGTCCTGGGGGATGGGGAGACTCCCTGAATGCCACGGGAACCGCCGCCCGCCCGCGCACGGCCTCCCCGGGGGCTCCCCCCCCACGCCCGCCCCACCTCCTTGCTGGTGATGAAGGTCATGAAGACGTCATCGCTCACGGTGGTGGTGGCCACGTTCGGTCCGGGGGCGTCAAACTCCGAGTTGCCGAATTTTTTCCAGTTCTGAGGAGAAAAAGGGGCAGGGAAAAGCGGAGCCCGCTCACGTGGCGTGTCCCTGAGCCGTAACCCTCCCAGCGGGAAGGAAAACGCCCCCACCGAGCACAGACTGAGAAGGCACAGGCAGAAGCGGGGAGCTGGGAGACGGAGCGGTTCCCGCCGGAGCGCCGGTTTCCCTCCCGCTCGGTTCCCGCGGGAGACGCTCACCTTCCGACGGGCCACCGCCTTGGAGGCCTTCCTGGTTTCGATGCGGAAAGTGCGGATGATCTGTAAAGGCGCAAGAGAAACGGATCAGCGCGGGAGGAGGGACGGGGCAGACGCGCCTCCGCCCCAAGGCGTGCCAGGTTTGGGGCCGGCTGAAGGAGCAGAACCGAAACGGGGCTCCGACGGGTGCCTGGAGCTGCCCGACCGCGCAGGCAGGGATCAGCTGGGACAGAGCCGAGGGTCCTGGGAGGGGAAAAGGGGGAGCTCGGGAAGCGGGGAGAAGCCGAAACGGCAGCCCGGAACGCGTTGCTCACCTTCACCTTGCGCCCGTCCTCCTCCTCGCGATACTCCGTGATGGTTTTGATGTTCCCATTGATAAGTTCCTTGGGGGAAGGCAGCGGGCCTGCGGGGGGGACAGTGTCCAACGTGGGGGAGGTGGCAAGGAAAAAAGGCCCCCCGCTCCCCCCCGCCCCAGCCTGCAGCCCGGCTCTCACCTCCCTTCAGCAGCTCAGCCTCAGCGCTGAGGGTGCCCCCCAGCACCCCTGGCAGGGGGATGTCCTTCAGCAGCTCGCTGGTGATGCATTTGTCTGCAGGAAGACAGGGGGACGGTCACCTCCGCGCTCGGGGCAGAGGGGGAAGGAGCCCCACACCCCAGCACAGCCTCTCTCCACAGGGAGGAGGTGCCCCCGTCTCTCCCCTGACTGCGGGAAAAGGCCAAAGAGGCAAGAAATCTGCGTTGATCCAACCCCCCCGGGCTTCCTCCGTCCCTGAAATGGGTGGAATAAGGACGGTGAACGGGTCCTGCCCTCCATTACAGGCTACGCACGCAAGGATCAGCCTCGGAGAAGAGCCTGAGGGCCCGTTTTGAGCCCTGGACCACGAGCGGGCACATCTCGGGGCCAGTTTAGGGTCAGCAGCTGCTCTTTTTCCCCAGAAAAATTCCCCAGTTACCAGCAGGAGGAGCAACGGGAGGGAATGGGGGAGGGGACGAGCCCGCAGCAAGCGTCACTCACCGTCCTCTCCACCCTCCTCTTCCACCTGGTCGGCCCAGCTGGGCTTTGAGCTGCGGCGAGAGCAAGAGCCTTAAACCCGCTGCCCCCCCGCCGGGCCCCCCGCCCCTCGGCTCCGGGACCCCGCCGACCCCTCGGCTCGGGGACCCCGCCGTCCCTTCGGCTCCGGTACCCCGTCGCCCCCTCGGCTCCGGGACCCCGCCGTCCCTTCGGCTCCGGGACCCCGCCGACCCCTCGGCTCCGGGACCCCGCCGACCCCTCGGCTCCGGGACCCCGCCGCCCCCTCGGCTCCGGGACCCCGCCGCCCCCTCGGCTCCGGGACCCCGCCGCCCCCTCGGCTCCGGGCGTTGGCCACGCCGCCGTCCCCTTCACCCCAAGGCCACCCCGACGCTCCCCCCTGCCGCGCTCGGGCCCCAGCACCGCCGCTACTCCCTTCCCCGCACCCATCGCGGCCACAGCTCCGCCCGAAGCCCCCACCGGGGCCTACCAGGCCCGGCACCCGCGGGGGCCTACCGGGCCCCGGGTCCCGCTCCCCGCCGCGGCCCCGCTCCCCGCCGCAGCCCCGCTCCTCGAGCCAAACCCAAGCCCAACGCCCGGTCTCCGGGCCCCCTCCCGCGCCCATCCCCGTCCCCTCACTCGTAGTCGCCCGTCGGCATCACGCTCCCACCGCCTTCACGTCCAGCGACCGGAAGGAGGCGCCACACTTCCGGCGCCTCTACGCCACTTCCGGCGAAGGGCAGAGCGACCCGCGCTGCATGGCGGGAAACGGTGGCTAAGCAACAACGCAGTGGCGCCTCGCAGGGCCTAGCCCTGCAGTAGGCCCAGAGAAATGAACGGGGGGGGGGGGACGGGACGAGGGGGTTATAATTTATAGGAGAGATTTATTTGAAGAAATATTACAACATATAAAAACTACATAAAGTATCAATTCCCACTTGTACAAAGCGGCCGATTATTTTCAATACAATGCGGCATAAAAACAGGGAGCTGGGCCCCTCCCCAGGGCAAAGCTGGGCCCCCCAGGGTGGAGCAGAGCCCCCCCAGGGCGGAGCTGGGCCCTCTAGGGCAGAGCAGGACCCCCTAGGGTGGAGCTGGGCCCCCCCAGGGCAGAGCAGGACCCCCCAGGGCGGAGCTGGGCCCCCCCAGGGCGGAGCTGGGCCCCCCCAGGGCACTGCCAGAGGGCAGGGAGAGGGTGGTAGTGGAGTTCAACCATCACAGACAGCGGCGGAGGGCAGCCAGGTGACAGACACGAGCAGGGCCAGAGAGGAAGGGGTCATGGCAGGTCCCCCACCCTGCAGCCGTGGGCCAGGAATTAAAACCCAAATAAAACCAAACAAACAAAAAAAAAACCCCAAACAAACCAAAAGAAAAAAAACAAACAAAAAGGGGTTAAAAGAAATCAGTGCATGGTTGGGAGTCCTGGTGCCGGAGAAGAGGCCATGAGTCAGTCGGTGGTTTCCATGGTCTCCATCTTCTCTAAGACGCTGGGCTCTGGGGAGAGAGAGGAGGGGGTGACACCGCCGTACCCCAACCCGGGAGGGCAGGACGGGCCCTGCGGCCCCGCCAGCCCTAACCCAGGACCCTGCCGAGGGAAGGCAGCAGCTCCCGGCCCAGCACTTACCCGCCGTGTCTTCTTTCAGCTTCGCCAACGCACACGACTTGATCTCCAGCCCGATGGCTTTGGCTAGAGGAGGAGGCACTGCATTACCGACCTGCGACAGAAGGAGGATTACGCTGGGCACTGGCTTCGCCACGCCGCCGGCGGGGAGCCGGGCCACCGCCTTCGTCACCGGCTTCACCACGCTGCAGGCGGGGAACCGGGCCACCGCCTTCGCCACCGGCTTCACCACGCTGCAGGCGGGGAACCGGGCCACCGCCTTCGCCACCAGCTTCACCACGCTGCAGGCGGGGAACCGGGCCACCGCCTTCGCCACCGGCTTCGCCACGCCGCCGGCAGGGAGCCAGGCCACCGGTTGGGCCACCAGCTTCACCACGCCACCGGCGGGGAGCCGGGCCACTGGCTGGGCCACCGGCTTCGCCACGCCGCCGGCGGGGAGCCAGGCCACCGGTTGGGCCACCAGCTTCACCACGCCACCGGCGGGGAGCCGGGCCACCGGCTGGGCCACCGGCTGGGCCACCGGCTTCGCCACGCTGCCGGTGGGGAGCCGGGCCACCGGCTGGGCCACCAGCTTCGCCACGCCGCCGGCGGGGAGCCGGGCCACCGGTTGGGCCACCGGCTTCGCCACCGGCTTCGCCACGCCGCTGGCAGGGAGCCGGGCCACCGGTTGGGCCACGGGCTTCGCCACGCCACCGGCGGGGAGCCGGGCCACTGGCTGGGCCACCGGCTTCGCCACGCCGCCGGCGGGGAGCCAGGCCACCGGTTGGGCCACCAGCTTCACCACGCCACCGGCGGGGAGCCGGGCCACCGGCTGGGCCACCGGCTGGGCCACCGGCTTCGCCACGCTGCCGGTGGGGAGCCGGGCCACCGGCTGGGCCACCAGCTTCGCCACGCCGCCGGCGGGGAGCCGGGCCACCGGTTGGGCCACCAGCTTCGCCACCGGCTTCGCCACCGGCTTCGCCACGCCGCTGGCAGGGAGCCGGGCCACCGGTTGGGCCACGGGCTTCGCCACGCCGCCGGCGGGGAGCCGGGCCACCACCTGGGCCACCGGCAGCGCCACGCCGCCGGCGGGGAGCCGGGCCACCGGTTGGGCCACGGGCTTCGCCACGCCGCCAGCGGGGAGCCGGGCCACCGCCTGGGCCACCGGCTTCACCACGCCGCCGGCGGGGAGCCGGGCCACCGCCTGGGCCACCGCCTGGGCCACCGGCTTCGCCACGCTGCCGGCAGGGAGCCGGGCCACCGCCTGGGCCACCGCCTGGGCCACCGGCTTCGCCACGCTGCCGGCAGGGAGCCGGGCCACCGCCTTCACCACGCTGCCAGTGCAGACTGGGCACTGGCTTTGTCATGCCACTGGCGCGGAGCTGGGGCACCGGCTTCGCCACGCCGCCAGAGCGGAGCTGGGGCACCGGCACTCACCTGTCTGTGCTTGTCGAGGATGTTCCCGAAGAGGCGGTAGGTATCGGGGAATCCCTGGGAGCGGGCACACTCCCTGACGCTCACCACCCGATGCTGCTCCGGGTGCAGCACCCGACCCTACGGCAGCAATTAAAGGCAACGGTCGGGATCGTGGCGGCCGTTCGGCAACGCCTGCCCCCCTGCCCGGCAGAGGGGACGGATCCGACGGCACCCACCTGCTTGCCCATGGGCTCGGGGTTGGTGACGGTGGTGCTGAAGAAGCCGTCCCACTCCAGGCGCCCGTAGAGCCCGGCCCAGTGGTTGTGCCGGTTGCCGGTATGGGGCAGGCACCAGGGGATGAGGGTGTTGAACTGTCGGTCTGCGGGGTCGCAGGGCTTGCCTGGGAAGATGGAGGGAGTGAGGTGGGCGGGGGCAGTGGATGGGCAACCACGGCCGTTTTTGGGGAGCCAGCACCCACCTTCGGCACAGGAGCAGACCCCCCGTAACGCCCCAGAGCTGCTGCGGCCGTTTTTCTTCTCGTGGTGCGTGTACCGCAGCTTGCGCGTGGTCGTGCCGTCCGAGAGCCGCACCTCGATGTTGGGCAGGTCGCGCCAATCGGAACCGGGGGCCAAGGGGATGTGTCTCATCCGGGCTGCGACCAGGGCGCTCATGTCCTGCCAACGGTAAGCGTCACCGTCACCACAACGGGGGACACAGAGGGACACCAGCCGCCCCAGGAGCCCCGGTCCTCTCTCCAGAGAGGGCTCGGGGAGAGGGACAGGTCCCAGCAGCTCCGCCAGCCTCATCTTTGGGAAAGTTAAGCAGGGAGGGATTGGGGATGATCCCGCTCAGCCCACCTCACATCCAACCTACCCTTGACCCCCATCTCCGTTTGGGTCTGGAGGGTCCAAGTGCAGCCTGGCCCCCCACTGAGACCCCAGCATCCGCACCTTGCAGATATGATCCCTGAGGATGGGCTGATACTGGGAGCCCCGGATCTGCCGCTGGAACCAGGACTGGGGCTCCCCGTTGTAGGAGATCTCCAAGGCGGAGGCACCGTTCCTGATCTCCGGCAGGTCGGACATGGTGTCCCGCACGGTGATAGTGCGGAAGGGGCCAGAATACGTCCTGGGAGGAAGGAGGGAGCCGTGAGCATCCGAGACTTCGCCCTCGCCAGCCCCGGCCCGGCTCCAAAGGCTCACCGGGTGATATTGCTAACAAATTTCTTGTCGTCCACCACGACGCTCAGCTGACAGGCACGAGGCGCGAACACGTGCAAGGGCTCGGGGAACATGGGCAGCTTCTCGCCGGGAGCCGCGGCAAGGACGATGGCTCTCCGCCGCGTCTGCGCCACGCCGTACTGGCCAGCCTGGGGAAGGGAGGGAATTCCTGAAGGAGCTGGAGCATCCTCTCTGCGCCCTCAAAGAGCTGGGAACATCCCCCAAACCACCCAGGGAAGCCAAGGAACAACGGGCTCCTTTGGAGGGGATGGACCACAGACGAGCCGGGTGCGAGGCGGAGGGTTTTCACCCTGGTTAGGTGTCTCGGGGTCACCCAGCGACGCTACCTGTAGGACCCCAAAGGTGCACTGGTAACCCATACGGACGAGGCAGCGCAAGGTGAGCTTCAGCACCATGGAACGCTTGAAGGACACGAAGTTCCTGACGTTCTCCAGAAGGAAGAACCGCGGTCTGTAATAGTCGCAGTAGCTACGAGGAGGGAGAGGGACACGTGAGCAACAACAGAGCAACGTTTGGGGTGAGGGGCTGCACCCGCAGCTCCCCGCCACCTCCCTCTGCTCACCTGAGGAAGGAGACCACCAGGGAGTTCTTAAACTTGGAGTAGGTGCGGGAGTTGAAGCGGTTCATTCCGCTGAAACCCTGGCACGGGGGACCACCGCACAGCATCTCCACATCCCCCTTCTGCGGCAGCTTCTGCCCCAGGGAGTTGGTCTTCTCGCCGGACATGACCAGCTTCAGCAGGACGTTACAATCCTCCGTGAAGACGGTCGTGCCGGGATTGTTCAGTCGGAAAGCCTGGGCGGCCGGTTCCCACATCTCGATGGCCCAGAGCGTCTCCGACACTCCTGGGGAGACAAAGCGGAGGATCTCGAGGCTGCGCGGAGGAGCAGAGCGCTGGCTCGCACCCCGTGATCCGGCACGGAGGAACCGAGCGGCCAGCGCCGCTGCCCGTCTCCACGCGGGCTCTGCTCGGCGCCCGCCGCTGTTCCCCGCTCACCTGCCTGGTGGAAGCCCTCGGACAACCCTCCGCAGCCAGAGAAGACATCCAAGGTGCGCAGCTTGGGCAGCTTCAGCTCGGCCGGCTCCTGCTCGCTCTGCTCGCTGCTCGCAGACGACTTCCCTTTGCCTTTGCCTGCAAACAGAGCCCGCCCACATCAAAAGGCAAAGTCATTTCCTCCTCTTGACACTTACAAGGCAAATTCTTCTCCCCTCCTCTGCAGCAGCAGTTAAAACTTGAGCTCTGAGCACCTTTCTACCCCTTAACCGCTTCACTGCGCTGCCAGAATACGCCCTTGCATTCTGGGAGCCGGGTACGAAGCCCTGCGCTACTGATCGGCCAGCCCCGGGCAAGCAAAAGGCTTTGAGATCTCTCAGGGCCGAGCTGCTCTCGCTGCAAGGTTTAATTTGCAAGATTAAGTGCCTTAAAACCAGCTGCAAACCACACCGCTGCATCCTGCCGGAGCATCGGAGCGCGCAGCAACGTCTGGTCGGCGGCACGTCTTATCTCTGCTTGGCAGCGCGTAACGGCAGAAGCAAATGGGTTCACCCACCCGAGACCTCTCCCCGCCAGCACTTACCTTTCCCTTTCCCCTTCCCCTTCCCTTTATTGCCAGAGCTCCGAGCATGGTTGGGAGGATCTTCGAAGCTCTTGGTTTTTGCGCTGTAAGCCTGGGGAAGAGAAAAGGTTTGGGACGCTTGAGCACGAAAGAGATTTTCTAGGCTCAGGAACAGCTGAGGCGATGCCAACACCTCATCAGAGCTGCAAGACCCAAGGGCGGGACACAGGCACAGCGCTGGGGGCCGCAGGGGGTCCATCACGTCCCTCTCTGTTGACTCGGGGAGCTGGGGTGGCCACCCCAGGGTCCAAATTTGTCCCCTCAGCTCCATAGGGAGCTCCAGCCAGCTCCTGGTGACACTCAGACTAAAGCACCCTTGGCATCTTAGTCCCCAGGAGTCGCAAAAAGCTACAAGTCCTCGCTCTGCATGACGGCTCCTCATGCAAAAACACCCGGAGAGGCAGGACAGACTGTGCTGACAGACAAAGGACCACGCGCCTGCTTTGCTTGATCCCCAGGGATTCAGTACCCCTGGGGACACAGGCAGACCCCTCAAACCTCCATTCATAGAACGGTTTAGGTTGGGAGGGACCTTAAATCTCACCCAGCCCCCACTGCCATGGGCAGGGACACCTTCCATAGCCCAGGGTGCTCCCAGCCTCATCCAGCCTGGCCTTGGACACTCCCAGGGATGGGGCACCCACAGCTTCTCTGGGCAACCTGTCCCAGTGCCCCCCACCCTCTGCGGGAAGAATTCCTTCCTGATGGCCCACCTCCATCTCTCTCTTTCCATTTAAACCTGTTACCCCTTGTCCTGTCACTCCCTGCCCTTGGGAAAAGACCCCCCCAGCTTCCTTGTAGCCCCCCCAGGCACTGGAAGGGGCTCTAAGGTCTCCCCGGAGCTTCCCTTCTCCAGACTGAACCCCCCAACTCCCCCAGCCTGGCCCCAGGGCAGAGGGGCTCCAGCCCTCGCAGCATCTCCGTGGCCTCCTCTGGCCTCGCTCCAACTGCTCCGTGTCCTCCTGCTGTTGGGGGCCCCCGAGCTGGAGGCAGAACTGCAGGGGGGGGTCTCCCCAGAGCGGGGCAGAGGGGCAGAATCCCCTCCCTCACCCTTTGGCCACGCTGCTCTGGATCCAGCCCAGGATCCGGTTGGTTTCTGGGCTCCAGCACACACGGGCGGCTCATGGACAGCTCCTCACCCCCAGCACCCCAAATCCTTCTCCTCAGGGCTGTTCCCGATCCATTCTCCACCCAGCCTGTGCTGGATTGCCCCAACCCACGTGCAGGACCTTGCCCTTGGCCTGGCTGACCTCCATGCGGTTGGCACAGCCTTCCCGCTCCAGCCTCTCCAAGTCCCTCGGGATGGTGTCCTCTCCCAGCTCCCTCACCTCCAAGAAGTAGAAGCGGTCAAGCCCACCAGCGGAGTAGTCCTGGATGCTCTCCGTCAGGTCCTCCCCGTACACCACCGTGCACCGGCCCTGCACGGCGCAGAAGTCGACCGTCGTCTCCTCGTCGCTCCAGTACAGGAGGTTGATGTCGGCGTGGTAACTGGCTTTCATGGATTTGTGCGTGTTCTCGGGTCTGCAAGGAAAGAACACCCGGATCGGGGAAACGTTTTCGGCAACATCCTCACCCCGCTTCAGCCGCTGGCCCTCGCGCCGCTCCGTCTCCCCGGAGAGAGGAGAGCTGCCCCGACCGCGCTCGAGGAACCCGGCTCCGAAGCGACCTCGAGGTGGCAAAGCTTTTCCCAGAACCGGATACCTCGGGCAAGCCCTGCAGCTCGCTCGGGGTGGGGGCTCCACGCCCGCCAGACCCGGCCAGCACCGCCGCTCACCTGTAAAACTTGCAGATGCGCAGCTTGATGTCGGCCTCGTTGGGTTTGCCGTTGCTGCGGATGTTGCAGAAGATCTCTTTGATGCGGCCCACGCGGTAAGGATCAGGGGCGTCCAGGTTGCTGCCCTTGATGTACTCGGAGTACTTCCGGTAGTGCTCCGGGTGCAGCTCCTCATCCACCGCCTCCTTCTTGGGGCGCTTGGCTGGGCTGGCGTGTTTCATACTGGGGAGACAGGGAAGGAAGGTGGGGTTATCCCTATTTTTAAACCAAGCTTGGAGAAATCAGGGCAATAGGTGCTCCATCTGCAGGCGGGAGTCACTCCCCAGCCTTTACATCCAGATAGCATCCCGGGAAGCGTTTACAGCCCCCTGCAGGCACCAACCTGAAGGAAAAGGCTTCTGGCAGGAGGTAGACGCTGTCTCCCACCCTGTACTGCACCCCGTTCTTGGTTGCCATGGCGTAGAACATCTTCCCATCCCCTTCCTCCAGAGGCTCAGCCACTTTGGGTATCTCCTTCTGCCTGACCTCGTCCAGGCGCGTGCAACTCATGCAGAACCTGGGAAAAGAGGGACGAGCTTAGGGCGGGGACCCCCGCCGAGGCCGGCTGCGGCGCTGCCGGAAGCGGAGAGGCTCCTTCCTGCCCGTTTTGGGCAGAGCGGATCCCGGGGAGCCGCCGCCCTGCGCACGCTCACTTGTATTTGTTGTCTTCCGTGGGTTGCGTTTTCGGTGGGGATTCGAAGCGAGCGTATTCCTGGTCGTACCACATCTGATAGAAGTAAGTTCTCCCGTCGTCTTCCACCATCTTGATCTCCATATCCAGCCCGCCCTGCTAGGAGAGAGGCGTTCCCAGGGATCGGTGCTGCTCCCCATGCTGCGCCCGGGGTTTTCAGGGCTGTCACCCACCTCCATGGACCAGTTCTCCGAGGGCGCCTTGTAAATCACTTGGACTTTGCCGTGGATGTAGGAGAGCTGCATATCCTCGCACTCATCCACCAAGAAGAGCTCCAGAGGGTCCGAGGTGGCTCCCAGGACGGTGTCCGAGCCAGGGCAGAACCAGTGTGCGTGGAACATCTGGCCACTGCTGTCCTCCCACATGGCTGTCACCCTGAGGGGGAAGGAGCCAGGGTTATGTGGCACCACGAAAGGGCTGAGCTGCTCTGCCAGAGCCGGAGAGTCCCCAGGAAGCAGCAGGTCCGGGCAGGGAGAGCGATTAGGCCTCCCTCACGCACATTTGCCCCAGCAGGAGCGGAGACACGTCCCCTCCAGCGCCTACGGCACCAACCTGGCGAGGTAGAGGGGCTTGGTAGGGTCATCGGGGCTGACGGAGACGCAGTCTCCCACTTCCAGGGTCTCCGAGTCAATGCAGACCCTCTGGTAGTAGTCCTTCTTCCCATCGCTCTGCGGAAGCGGTCGGAGAGCGGCGTTAAATCCCCACGCCGGCAAACCACACGGCCCCAAGCGCTCACCCTCGGTCCGGCAGCGGGAGGGGAGCAGGGTCCTGCCCAACCTCACCTTGATGGGTTCGCCCACCCAGGAGATCCGGCTCTTGTTCTGTTTCTTCTTCCTGCCCTGCAGCATCTTCTTGGGCGACGGCATCTCGGGGATGTTGTCATCCACCTCCTCATCCTCATCAGCTTCCCGCACGGCCAGGTTGGGACACCTGGGGACGCAAGGGATTGTCACTGCAGCAGGGCTCGGCATGGGGACCCCCCTCCAGAGGCTGGGGGGGGGGTGGGGGGTGACATTGCCGGGGAGGACGCACCTCCGCTGCAAACAAGCCTGCTTGCTCCGTCCGCTGCCCCCAAACTTCACCATGTTCTGGCAAGCCTTGCACTTCCCGCACTCGGGCTGCTGGCAGACCTGGAGCAGGGAGAGGGGACAGGCTGAGCACGGCGGAGATGCCCCAGGCAGGAGGGACAGGGGCTGGGTGGCCTCGGGAAATCACACCCCTACCCCAAGAGAGCAACCCTAGAAGGGTCCACGCAGGGATTTTGGGGAGGGAAACCAAGTGAGTTCAGCTCCACGCCGGCCCTCCTGCCGTTACCTCGCAGACGCCGCAGCGCCGGCGTTTCATGGCGTTCTCCTTGTCGTCTTCCTTCTCGTCCTTCTCGATCTGCTCCGAGAAGAAGGTGTCGAAGATGAGGTACACCAGCTTGGTGGTGGTGGCTTTGGTGGGACCCTTGTCCTTGTCTATTTTGGTAGGGTGCCGGATGGCTTGCCGCCTGACAGCCCGCCTGCGACCAAGGTGACAGCGGTGAGAGGGGACCCCTGTGCCTTGTATCGCCAACGGCTACAGCCGCAACGAACAGCCCGGCACCCAAGGAGTGTCCCTGGAGGATAGAGCTCTCCCCATGGCACCCAACAGCCGAGGGGCACGGTGGGATACCCCAGTGGGCACATCCCGTGGCTGGCGGAGGGTCTTGAAGTGATGCTACGGCAGGAAAAAGAGCAAAGCCAGACTCCAGGGATCCGACCCGGCACCTTTCATCCCTCGGAGCAGCACCAGGCAGAGGGTTTTCCCAGTCTGGGGAGGATTTCTGCTCCCATTTCCCAGTGCTGCCCATTCCACTGCGCCTAAATCCTCACGTCGCCCCAGCTGGGAACACGCAAAAGGGTTTTTCCTGCAAGAATCCTCTGTGCAAAGCCGACAGGAATCCAACCCTGCCGAGCGTCCCCGTTAAAAAAACAGAGCGTCAACGTGGGGGTACGGGGCTCACCTCTTCCCCAGGGTGACCCCAGCCAGCTTGATCAAGTCCCTCATGCAGGGCGTGATGAGGACGGGGGGTTCGTCGCTGTCGCCGGCTTCGTCATAGCTTTCCACCTGCTCCACCACGAACTGGGCGTGCCGCAGGAGCGAGTCCTCTGTGAAGCGGTTGAAGTTCAGCCCCGCGGGAGGTACGGTGGTCTGCGAGGAAAGGGGAGGGGGATTGGTTAGGGAAAGGGTTGGGGAGAGACACCCAACCACCCCCCGGGATATCACCAACCGCCCGGTTTTCACCTCTATTTTATTGAGCAGATCCTCATAGCTGACGTCACGGTTGTTCTGCAGGAACTCGACAACGATTTTGCTCATGTAGATCTTCTCCTGCATGAGGGCGAAGATGGGAGCGTACTCCTCGCTGGGCTCCATCAGGATGTAATCCGCGAAGGCTGCGGCGGAGAGACCATGGAATCACAGAACGGTTTGGGCTGAAGGGACCTTAAATCCCACCCCCCGCCACGGGCAGGGACACCTTCCACAGCCCAGGTTGCTCCCAGCCTCATCCAGCCTGGCCTTGGGCACTCCCAGGGATGGGGCACCCACAGCTTCTCTGGGAACCTGTCCCAGTGCCCCCCACCCTCTCTGGGAAGAATTCCTTCCTGATGGCCCATCTCCATCTCCCTCTTTCCATTTAAACCTGTCACTCCTTGTCCTGTCACTCCCTGCCCTTGGGAAAAGCCCCCCCAGCTCCCCTGTAGCCCCCCAGGCACTGGAGGGGGCTCTGAGGTCTCCCCGGAGCTTCCCTTCTCCAGACTGAACCCCCCAACTCCCCCAGCCTGGCCCCAGGGCAGAGGGGCTCCAGCCCTCGCAGCATCTCCGTGGCCTCCTCCGGCCTCGCTCCAACAGCTCCGTGTCCTCCTGCTGTTGGGGGCCCCGAGCTGGAGGCAGAACTGCAGGGGGGGTCTCCCCAGAGCCGGGCAGAGGGGGAGAATCCCCTCCCTCACCCCCCGGCCACGCTGCTCCGGATCCAGCCCAGGATCCGGTTGGCTTTCTGGGCTCCAGCGCACACAGCCAGCTCATGGACAGCTCCTCACCCCCAGCACCCCAAATCCTTCTCCTCAGGCCTGTTCCCGATCCATTCTCCGCCCAGCCTGTGCTGGGATTGCCCCGACCCACGTGCAGGACCCCGCGCTCGGCCTTGGCGAGCTCCACGCGGTTCACGCGCAGGCGAGATCGCGGCGGGCGGTTAGACATCGAGGAATTCGGGGGGTGTTTAATGCTGAGCCCGGCAAGCGGCGCTGGGGGAGGGGGAAAACCAGCCCGTCCCCGCTGCTACCACACCAGGGCCTAAGCACGCAGTGAAGCTCTACCACCAGCCGGGACCCACGGTCACTCAGCCATCCCCAGAGCCGGGGGGAGCGGGGACATGAGTCCGGCCTTTTGATTTTGCTGTTACCTAATTAGAAAGCAAAGACAACCCGGGGTTTGGAGAGGGGTTTCTGTCACTACAAACTCCATTTGCTGACGCACAGGAGAGTGAAATCCTCCCCGGATACCACCAGGAAGGAATTCTTGCAGGAATGGTTTAGGGGAAAAAGCTTTTAAACCCCCAAAATATGAGCTTCTTCCCCGCCGGCTGGCTAGAGAGTGAGAGAGCCGGCTGGGATGCAGAGCCAAGGGCTGGCCGGGACTGGGCGTTCCTCCAGGTCCTTTCCCAACTTAACCCTGGTCAAATAACCCAGGGAGAAGAGCAAAGAGAGCAACAGAACCCTGCAGCGGGGGCCAAGAGGTCAAAAGCAAAGAGAAAGCGCCCTCCGAGCCAGACAGCGGCCTGTCCCCGCGACGTGCACCTTCCGAGCCGGACACCTGGACACCGGCCCGTCTCTGCGACATGCGCCCTCCAAGCCGGACGCCTGGACACCGGCCCGTCTCTGCGACGCACGCCCTCCAAGCCGGACGCCTGGACACCGGCCCGTCTCCGCGACGCGCGCCCTCCAAGCCGGACAGCGGCCTGTCCCCGCGACACGCACCCTCTGAGCCGGACACCTGGACACTGACTGGTCCCCATGTCGCGCGCCCTCCGAGCCGGACACCAACCCGTCCCCGCGTCACGCGCCCTCCGAGCACGACGCCTGGACGCCGACCGGTCCCCGTGACGCGCGCCCTCCGAGCACGATGCCTGGACGCCGACCGGTCCCCGTGACGCGCGCCCTCCGAGCCGGACGCCTGGACGCCGACCGGTCCCCGTGACGCGCGCCCTCCGAGCCGGACGCCTGGACGCCGACCGGTCCCCGTGACGCACGCCCTCCGAGCTGGACACCGACCTGTCTCCATCTCACGTGCCCTCCGAGCTGGACACTGACCCGTCCCCGCGACGCACGCCCTCCGAGCCGGACACCTGGACACCGACCGGTCCCCACGTCCCGCGCCCTCCGAGCTGGACACCTGGACACCGACCCGTCCCCATGTCCTGTGCCCTCCGAGCTGGACACCGACCGGTCCCCATGTCCCGTGCCCTCCGAGCTGGACACCTGGACACTGACCGGTCCCCGTGTCCCGCGCCCTTCGAGCCGGACACCTGGACACCGACCGGTCCCCGTGTCGCGCCGGCCGCCGCGAGCTCGGCAGGAGGTTTAATTCCACATAAACCTGGGCACTGCTGAGCTAAACGAACCAAATCCCAAGCTTCGACAGCATTTTCCACTTCACCACGGGCTTCACGGGGCAAATTCCCGGCGGTGACAAAAGCCCCGGACCCAAACAACGCTCCTTCAGCAGTCGGACACGCCGGAAGAGACCGAAATCCCAAGCCCTGAGCCCAAACGTCCTCGCTCACCCACCTGTGCTGAAGCCGATCAAAGCCTTTTCCCCTCCATCAAACCCCGTGATCCACCAGGCGTTTATGGGTCCCAATTTCTTGGCTCTCACGCCACCTACAAGTGAGAAAACACCAATTTCAGTCTTGGGTGCTACCCCACACACACCCAAAAAACCCCAAACCCCAAGCAGCTACGGATGACAAATTCCCACGTGGCAAAGGACGTCGGATGCGGGTGGCACGGAGGCGCTATTGAAGGTGACGAAGCCCTGTCCCCGCAGCCCCTGGGGGCTCCTCGGCGTCCGACTCACCGTCCAGGCAAGGGTTGTCGTCGTAGATGGGTTTCACGGCACCGCTGAAATACAGCTCGATGTTCCTCTCGATCAGGCCGGTGTCGAAGGGACACAAGTGACCCCGCTTGTCGTAAACGCTGCCAAGGGACAGAGGTGGCGGTTTGACGCGTCGTCCCGCTAACCCAGCGGGTTTTTCCAGCCGGATTTCCTCTCTCTCTCACCTAAAAGAGGTGACTTTGTGCTGCGGCAGGTCCTCGTAGCTCTCGAAACCATCTTCGTTGGCGTCGAAGAGGGACAACCGCTCGTCCGTCAGCATTTCCGGCTCCTCCAGCTGAGCGAGGGAGAGCGGAGGACGTTTAACGAGCGTCTTCCCCCTTCCCCGGTAACGCTCACCCCACCCCAACACGCGGAGAAGGAGCGTTAAAATCCCTTACGGCATCGTCAGGATCCCCTTGGAAGAATTTGAGGTCGGGATCATCGAGGTACTGCCTGCAGTCGACGCATTTGGGAGGGGTGGTCTGCAAGACGGGGGGGGGGGAGAGACAGCGTCGGCTTTCCTCCCCCCGCGGCCCGAACCGGCCCGGTCGTTAGCGTGACCCGGGCGGCGACCCGGCCTCGTTTCGCGAGCAGCCCAAGGAGGAGGTTGAGTTTTAAAGGGCCGGAAAACGGGTTTATTTTTCCCTATTGGGAACTTGAACGGCTCTTTGGAAATTCAAAGAATAAAAAAGAGCCCCCCTCCCACCCCGCCCCCTGCCCCAGAAGGCCACGAGGGAAGAAAACCAACTCACTTTAGCGGGTGGGGGGGTTTTGACCTGAGCCATTTCATCCTTTATCTCCAACCTGGGCGTAAGAAAACACGGAAGGGGCTGAAGACACGGAGCAGTGTCGCCACCGGCGTCCTCCCCCGAGCTAACGGGGCCAACAGCCGGGGGCTGGGGGCGGCAAACGGGCGCCGAGGCGACGCGGGGAACGCTCTCCTTCCTCCTTACCCTTCCTTGCTTTCCACCTTAATCCTTTTCTCATCCTGTTCCTTGAGAGAGAAACGAAGGGGCGTAAAGGGGAGGGCGGGAAGTACGGCACCCGCCGGGATACCGCGTTCCCAGCCCCCCCCCACCCCGGCCCTAGCGCGGCAAAGCGGCCGGCACCGGCGCGCACCTTCTCCTCCAGCTCCTCTTCCTCCTTTTCCACGCTCATCGCCTCCTGCTTCACTTCCCTGTTCACCTCCTCCGATTTCCGCTTGTTGGACCTGCCGGATTTGAAACGCGACGGATCAATCCGGCGCTGCGGGGTTTAGGGCAGGGGGGGGGGGATGAGGGGCTCTGCCAGCAGGAGCCTGGCTCCCTACGGAAACACCGGCAGGTTCCCAAGGCCGGTTTTAGTGGGAAGCGCAAGTTTTGGGATCAAATCCGTCAGCCCTGGCCACGGAGAGATGAAGAGGAGGGTGAAGGCTCCAGGGGGACTGACCCTTTGGAGAACATGCTGAGGATGGTCGGCTGCCGGCCGGAGCTCCGAGTGACCCGGGAACGGGCGGGAGACCCTGCTGGGAAGATGATGAGGGATTACGTTAACGCCGGAGACCCTTCCGCAACGCCCCCACGGAGCCGGGAGCGATGTGGGAGCCAGCACCCCTCTCCCTGCACCCCACCACCCCAGAGCAAGGCAAGGACACCCCAAATCCCGTCGGGAAGCATCGCCTTCCCGCTTGGTATTTAAGGGCAACGCGTTATTGAACTCAAGCGTGCCGGAAAAGGGGACGGAAAACCGAGATATTCCCGGTGCCGCCGTTACTTTTGCTCTCCCCGTTGGACCGGCTCCTCCTGGCCTTGCGTGCCCGCGGCGTGGGGACCGACGAAGAGGAGGAAGAAGAGGCGGCCGCTTCCTCCATCTCCACGGCGCTGTCGTCTTCCCCATCGAGCCCCGCTCGCTCGGAATCCTCGTCGCTGCCGTAGGCGCCGTTTCTGGCGTAGCCGTTGGCTGCCCGCAGCAGCAGCGCCGCGTCCCCATTCTCCGCCGAGAGCTCCTGGCGCAGCAGGGCTTTCACCTTGGCCAGGTAGCGCTCCTGCGAGGGAAGGGTGTGGGAAGAACCGCTCGGCTCCGGGGAGCCGTGCCGCCGGGGAAACCCAAAACTCCAAGGGGATCTCACCTCCGATAGCTCCTTGCAGCGGAGTTTGGCTTCCAGCTCACTCAACTGGTTCTGGACGTCGGCTTGGAGGAAGCCGTGGATGAGGCTCAGCTTCTCCCGGACGCACTCCTGCGGGGAACACGGAAGGGACGGCGTGGGACGGGGATGCTCCCCGCCCGTCGCTCCGAATCTGGGCGCCCAGCTCGCGGGGACCCTCCTGCTGGGAGGTGGCGGCGGTTTCCGCGTGACAGCGCCGACGCCGGGGCTACCGGGAGCTCGTCCCGTCATCCCCCTCCCCCCGCAACACCACGCCGGGGTTGGGGGGGGGAAGGGGGGCCTCTGGACCCCTCCCCATCCTCACAACGCGGCGGCGGCACGGGAACACGTCCCCGGCTCGGCACCGGAGTCACATCCGTGCAGAGCATCCCGGAGCCGGCTCCCACCCGGAGCATCCCGAACCTGCCGGCAGCACCCGATGCGGGACCGGCGGTGCCGGCACGGGTTGGCGGCGCCCAAACGGGAGCCAAGGGCGAGCGGAAAGGCGATTCCCGGGGATCCAGGGACACCCACCTTCTCACTCAGGCTGTCTTCATCCCTCTCCAAGTCCCGCAGCCTGCAAGGGAAGAGCCGGGGGGGGGGGGGGTCACGGCGCGCTCCGCCGACGGACACACGCCAAAATCGCCTCAACGGCTCCAGGAACGGCACAGGCTGCGACTGAACGGCCTCGGAGCAAGAGGGGTGCCCGGCAGGGAGGAACGGGGGGGGGCCGGTAAAGCGATGCCGGTGCCTTGGGACCACCCCCACCCCTCCCGGGAGAGCCGCGGGGGCTCGCTGCCCACCCGGCCCCGGCAAAAAACCCACCGGGGAGAAGCCACGTGTCGTCTTCCCACGGCGCCGGCGGCACAAAGCGGCGGCGGAGCGTGGGGGGAAGCGGCCGGCGTTGCCCCCGCGCGGCGGGGGACAGCCCCCAGCCCCACGGCGACGGGGAGAAACGCCGTCCCCGCGGGCTCGGCGCTGCCCTCCGGGTCACGGCGGCTCTCCCGCCAAAACGGGGAGGGAGCCGGAGCGGGGTCACGCAACCATCCCTTGGGAACGCTTCCGCCTGCCGGGACGGGAACCTCTCCGGTGCTACCGGCGTGTCCGGCACCCTTCGCTCCCGTCTCACCTCCGGCCGTTCGCTTTTCCGGGCCTCCTGCCCCCCACGCCGCAAGCGCCGCTTCCGTCGAGCCGGTACCGGAGATGGATTTCCCGCCCCCCCCGCCCCCCAACCTCCCAAAAAACCCAAGAGGGGCGATAAATCCCAACTCATCGGCACCTGGATTTGAGGACGGCCATGCAGCCGAAGCGCCGGCGGAGACCGCCGGCAAACCGGGGCGCAGCGAGGCTGTGCCGCGTGGCCGCCGCACCGGAAGAGGGGTAGCCAAAGCGGAGAACGGCTCGGCGGTGGCGGCGGCCGGCGAGCGTGGGGCTGGGGGGCGGAGGGGGGGGGCCCCCCCCCCCCCCCCTTCCCGCCGGCCAAAGGATGCCGGGAGGCGAGCGGAAGGGACAATAGCCGGCGGGGAATACGGCGCAGGAAACGCCAAAGCCTCCGTGTGCTCCCCCCTTCCCCGCTGCCAGAGCCGGAGGGTGGGGGGGGGCGACGCGGGGATGGTGCTGGACCCCTCCGGAGTGAGGAGGGGGATGGCTCGAAACACCCCACACACACAGACACACGCAACATCCCAAGGGAAGGTCCTCGCTGCGCCCCGCTTCCGCCCCCACCAGGATGGGATTTCCGTGTCCCACCCCCCCAACCCTGGGGGAAGGTGAGGGGGCCACCCAGGGTGTCCCCCCCACCCCCAGTGGGGTGCTCCTTCACCCCCCGCCCCGAGCGGCAGCGTGGGGACAAAGCCGGGCGTCCCCCACCGCCACGTGGGGCCCGGCCGTGGGGCAGGAGCACCCCGATGGCCCACCCCAGCCCAGGGAGCCCCCCCCCCCCCCACGTAGCCAGGGGTCAGGGCCGCCCCGTGGCTGCGGGGACCCCCGGTGCAGGGCTGAGCCATGCGGGGGGGGGGGCTCTGTGGGGTGCTGGGGGGTGTGGTGAGCATGGGGGGGTCAGGGTGGTGCTGGGGGGGCTGCATGATGCATGGGGGGGGCAGCACAGGGCTGGGAGGGTCCATGCAATGGATGGGGATCCAGGACACTGCACAGGGGGGTCAAGGCGGTGGGGGGTGTCAATGCAGGGCGGGGGGGGTCAGTGCGCTGCTTGGGGGGGGTCTGGCTGTGCACAGCACTGCAAGGGGGGGCTTGCAGTGCAGTGCTGGGCTCCCCACGGGGGGGGGGGGGCGCAAAACTAGAGGGGGTGTCACTGCAGTGCAATACTGGGGGGTGGGGGGCAAGGCAGAGCAATATGGGGGGTGTCAGACAACGCTATGCTGGGGGGGGTCGTCAGGGGGGTGCTATACTGGGGGGGTCAGCAGGGCAATATTGGGGGTGTCAGGGCAGTGTTATGCTGGGGGGGGGTCGTCAGAGCAGTGCAGTGTAATGTCAGGGATGGGGAGGGGGTGTCAGGGCAGTGCCGGGGGGGTGGGCAGGGCAGGGCAGTGCTGGGGGGACAGGGGGTCGAGGGCAATGCACTGTTGGGGGCTCAGGGCAGTCCCGGGGGGGGGTCAGGGCAGGGCAGTGTAATGCTGGGGGGGGGGGACTGTCAGAGCAGCGTCGGGGTGTCAGTGCAGGGCAACACAGTGCAGTGCGGGGGGGGTGTCACTGCTGTCCCCGGGCCGGGGGGGCTGTCAGTGCTGTCCCGGGACCTGGGGGGGGGGGGAGTGTCAGCGCTGTCCCGGGGCCGGGGGGGTGTCAGTGCTGTCCCGGGGCCGGGGGGGGGGGTCGCTGCCGTCCCGGGACACTGCAGCGCTGGGTGACAGTCAGGGCAATGCCGGGGGGGCCCAGGGCAATGCCGGGGGGCGCAGGGCAGTGCCGGGGGGGTGGGTGCCGGGAGGGGGCGGGGGGGGGGGCGGTCAGCGCAGCACAGCTCGGGGCCGGGCTCCGCCAGGCCCGGGCAGGGGGGTGGTGGGGGGGAGAGGAGCTGCCGGTGCCGGGGACTCACCGTCGGCGCAGCTCGGCGGGCAGCGGGGCCGGGGGCAGCGGGGCGGCCCGGGCCGGCATCGGGGCGGCGGCGGCGGGAGCGGGAACGGCGGGGCCGGGCGGAGGATTCGCGCGGAAACCAGCGGCGGGGGCGGGGCGGCGCCGGGCGAGACCATTGCGGCGGGGGGGGGAGGAAAGGGGAGGGTGGGAGAGACCATACGCGTGGTGGTGGGGGGGGAACAGACCATTCCGGATACGGGTGGGAGGTGGAAAAAGGCTCCTCCCGGGGGCGGGAAGAGCGGGGGGACACTCCCATCCCCCCACCCGGAGCTGAGGGCCCGGGCCGGTACCTGTCCGGGGGCGGCGGAGCCCGGGGAGACGCGGCCCGGAGGGGCCAGGCCACCGGGACGAGGGGGGGGAGGGGACTGTACCATTGCTGCACGGGGAGGGGGGGAGGAGGTGACGGGACGTACCACTGCGAAGAGGGGGGTCGCCTCTAGGGAGACCGTACCACTGCGGGGGCGGGGCGGGGAGAGGGAGGCGGGACGTACCACTGAGGGGAGGGGGGGGGCCGACGGGACGTACCACTGGGGGAGGAGGGGGGGGGAAAGGGGCTATAGCCCGCCAAACTGTAGCGATGGGGGGGGGGGGTGGGCAGGGTCTATCACAGCGGGGATGGGCTGTACCACCGCGGGCATGGGGGTGTGGGCTGTACCACCGCGGGGACGGGGGGTGTGGGCTGTACCACAGCGCGGAACGCGCCATAGCACACTGGAGACTGGGGGGGGGGGGACACACACGGGCTGTACCATAGCAGGGATGGGGGGGACAGGCTGGGGTTGTCAAGCCAAGCACTCAGTGACCCCCCACCCCCCGGCAAGGGTGGGACCCGGCCATGGGGCAGCAAAGCCCCCCGGGACCCATAAGGGACCCCCACACCCCCCCCCCCCCCCCCACCCCACCGTGGTGCAAACCCCCCTGCCCAGCCCCATGCGGGGACCCCCACGTCCCCCCCAACCACTCGATGAGGCGATGGAGACCACCGGGGCTGGATTAACCCCACGCTGGGGACCCCAACACCCCCTTTTCCTGACCCCCCCCCAAACCAGCCCACGGCCCTTCCCGGTATTCCGGCGGGATTCCCCTCCCCCCCCATCACCATCCCCGCCATGAGCTACCCACCCCCCCGGGAAGGAGGGGGCGGGTGGGGGGGGTTTGGGGGCTCCCCCAGCCGCATTGGGGGGTCCCCGTGCCCGTAGGCGATGGGGAAACGATTGGGGATCGGAGCGGGACCCACCGGCGCCGGGGGGAGCAGCCCGAACGCCGCGGGGTCAACGCCGGGACACCGGCGGGGTGCCCAGATGGGGACCCGTCCCGACGGCGGCGGAAACGAAACACGAGCAAAACCCCCCACCCCCCCCATATCATCACCGCCGACTCGCTTCCTCTACGCACCCCGAGGGAGGAAACGGGGGCCAAACGTAGGGCATCAAAGGGGTCGGGGGCGGCACCCGCGTGCCGGACCCCAACCGGCACCGGGAAAGCACAAAGCACCGGGCCGAGGGGGCCATAAGGGCAGGGAGAGGGGTCCGCAGGGCCGTGGCGGGGGGTTGGTGGGGGGGACACGTGTCCCCCTCGCTTCCCCCGTTCCCAGCCCGGCCCAGGGTTTCCCCAAAACGCCTCCGCGGCGGGGGAGCAGCTACGGTTGAGGCCGCGCGAGACGGAGGCGAAGGAAGAGCCAGCCCCGGCGTGATCCCGCCAGACGGGAGCCGGAGCGAGGGGGAAGATCCGCCGCGGCGGGACGAAACGCTTCCCGGTGGGAAAAGCCACCGGGCGTTGGACACCCCCATCCAGCCAAACCTGGGGTTCGCGCCCCATCAGCCCCCTCCCGCTCCGTCCCCTCTGTCCATCGCCACGGTCACACCAGGGAGCTTGGGGGGGGGGGGGCTCGGTGGTCCCAATCCCAGGCCAGGAAGGAGGCGGAGGCAGGTAGAGAAGCGCCATTTTAATACAACCGTTGTCCTGGGGTGGGGGTCACTGGGGGTGGGGGGGCGCCTCGGCGGAGCCGGCCGCGACGAGGACCCCCCCAGCTTTGCACGCCAGCACGTGGCAGGACCACGGAGCAGGGCGGGAGGGTGTTGGGGTCCCTGTGTGTCTCGTTTCGTGTCTCCCCCCCATCAAGGCGAGCGCCCCAGGCCCAGCTTTCCCAGCAAAGCCCCCCCCCCCCGCCCGCCCCAGGCTGGAGCAGCGGTCAGAGCCACCCACGGTGCCGGGGAGCAGCCGGGGGCAGAGGATTTGCCACTGGCGCCAGAGGTGCCGTGGGGAACCGGGTGCGGGAGGGGCCCCAGGACCCGTCTGACAGGTCCCGCGGGGGCCCCGGGGCTCGGGCAGGGCGTGGGAAGAGCAACACGCGTGCCCGTGCCCGCGCGCACGCCGGCGCGCGCACCCCCGGTCACGGCAATCCCGGCCGGAGCGTCGGCATCACCGCCGTCGCCGGGAGGGACGCCCGGGGAGGAGGAGGCGGCGGGGGGGGGGCGGGATGCCCGGTGGGATGCCCGGGATGAAGGTGCAGTTGTCCATCCGTACCTGGAAAAAATGCCCACCCCGTCCCCGCTCCCTTCGTACCGTGGGGCGGCCGTGGGGCGGCCGTGGGGCGGCCACCACCCCCTAGACGGAGGTGGTACACTCGCGGGTGATAGGCGAGGTGGGTAACTCGTATTTCGGGGTGCAGCGGTCCAGCGAGCTGGAGGTGCGGAGCGGGAGGCCGCAGCGGCCGGAGGGCTGGTCTCGGTGCCCGGCCCCGCAGCAGCACAGCACCCACAGGAAATCCCGGCGCATGTCCTTGCTCCGCAGCGTGTAGATGATGGGGTTGGCGGCCGAGTTGAGGGTGGCGAAGGCAAAAAAATAGTTCGCCTTGTAGAGGATCCGGCACGCCCGGACGGGACAGGAAGCGTCCATGAGGAGGATGATGAAGGCCGGCAGCCAACAGACGATGAAGGCTCCCAGGACGATGGTGACCGTCTTGAGCAAGGCCAGGGTCTGGGTGGTGGCGATGTCGGCGTGGCTGGAGCGCACGATGCAGTAGATGCGGCTGTAGAGCCCCACGATGGCGAGGAGGATGACGGTGAAGATGGTGATGACGAAGAGGATGTAACGTTTGGAGTAGAGGGGGAGGACGGTGGAGCAATCCTGCAGGTCGCTCATGCAGTTCCAACCCATGATGGGGAGGCTGCCGATGGCGGCGGCGATCACCCAACAAGCCCCGATGAGCAGCACCATCCGACAGTTCTTGTCGCTGCTGTAGACCTTGACCTTGGTGATGGCCACGTGGCGCTCGATGGCGATGGCCAACAAGCTGAAGACGGAAGCGGCCAAGGTGGCGAAGGCCGTGCCCTCCCGTACAAACCACTGTACCGGCGTCAGGTTGAAGGTGGTGGGTCCGGAGAACAAGGTGTTGATCATGAAGGCCAACCCGGCCAAGAGGTCGGAGAAAGCCAAGTTCCCGATGAAGATGTACATGGCCGAGTGAAATTTCTTGTTGCGGCAAACAGAGATGAGGACCAGGAGGTTCTCCAGCACGATGAAGCAGCACAAAACGACGATGATGATGGACATCACCCAACGGGAGGTGGTGGTGGGGTTCTCCGAACCTTCCTTGGTGTAGTTGTAGTGCTCCCGGATCTTCTCTGTGTTGAAATACTCCTTGTAGATGCTCCCCATGGTTCCTCGCCGGCCGCGGCTCCTCTCGCCGCCCGTCCCACCCGCCTCAGCGTTGCCGGGACATGGTGCCGGCGATGCCGGGTTGCGGAGACCTACGGGACAGAAGAGCCGGGGTGGGAAAGGCATCGGGGTCCCCGGAGCTGATTGGGGGGGGGGGGTAGGGGGGTGTCTGGTTCAGTGGGGAGAGAGGCGCGAGATCCTACAGCGCGGCAGCGACGCCGGCACGGCAGAAATGACTCAAAAAGGAAATCCTGATGGCAGGTGATAAGAGATGCACCTTCCAGACAGCCCCGGGGGGGGGGGGCACGGACCGTCCTGCTGCTGCCACGGGGACACTGGGGTGGCTGGAGGTGACATCGCGGGGTGAGCGCAACCGTGGTGCGAAGCGGATGGGGGCGGCGAAGGGGGGACCCTCTGTGGGGATGGTGGGGGTTGCTCTAGGGTGAAGCCCTGGGTGTCTTCCCTACGGGGGGGTGGAAGAGCCGTGGAGGGGGTGAGTGGGACGCCTCACTCGGTGAGGGATGGGGACCCGGTATTGACACACACACCCCCCCCCCCGCCTTGGTTAGGGTGGGGGCACCTGGTACTCACCCCCCTTGGTTAGGGTGGGGGTCTCTGCCTCAGCCCAGTTAGGGATGGGACACCCACTACCGTGTCCCCCCCCCCAACCTTAGGACGGGATTCCCGGTACCGTGTGTGTCCCCCCACCCCGACTTAGGAAAGGGGCACCCAGTACTGTCGTGTGCCCCCCCAAAGTTAAGGACGGGACCCCCGCTTAGACACACCTCCCTGGTTCCCGCCGCCCCCTCCCCCTTCCCGGGACACACGAGGGGGTCCATGGCGGGACCGAAGTCCGGGGTGGGGGGAGGAGAGAAGGGGGGAAGGAGCCCCGCGCCCCGCCGCACCTCCAGCCGCCGCCCGCTCCGTCCCGGTGCCGTCCCGGTGCCGCCCCGGTGCCGTCCCGGTGCCGGCCCCGCCGAGCGCTGCCTCCCGCCGCCGCCCGGGCTCTTGCGCAGCCGCGCCCGGTGCCGGGGCACCGCCCCTCGCTCCCGCCGCCCCGGGACCCCCTCCCCACGGTCCCCGCCGCGGGCTCCGGTGCCGGGAGGAGCCGCCGCCCCGGTCAGAGCCACGGCCGCCGCGGAGCATCCGCCGCTTCCCCTTCCCCTTCCCCGCGCCCGCCCCGTCACCGGCCGCCCCCGGCCCCGGCGGCTGCCGGGCGGAGCCGGGGGGGATGGGGGAGGGGGCGGGGGACCCCCGGGATCCTGCTCTGGGATCCGCTCCGGGATCCTGCGCTGGGATCCTGCTCCGGGATCCTCCCCTGGGAGCCTGAACCGGCATCCTGCCCCGGGAGCCTGAACCGGGAGCCTGAACCGGGAGCCTGAACCGGGAACCCTCTCTGGGAGCCTGAACCGGGATCCTGCTCCGGGATCCTGCCCCGGGAACCCGCTCCGGGAGCCTGAACCGGGATCCTGCTCCGGGATCCTCCCCTGGGAGCCTGAACCGGCATCCTGCCCCAGGAACCCGCCCCGGGAGCCTGAACCGGGAACCCGCCCCGGGAGCCGGAACCGGGATTCTGACCCGGGAACCGCCAGGGGGATCCTGCCCCGGGATTCTGCCCCGGGAACCCGTCCTGGGATCCTGCCCCGGGAACCCGCCCCGGGAGCCTGAACGGGGATCCTGCCCCGGGAGCCTGAACCGGGATTCTGACCCGGGAACCCCCACGGGGATCCTGCCCCGGGAGCCTGCCCCAGGAACCCACCCCGGGATCCTGAACCGGGATTCTGAACCGGGAACCCGCATGGGAGCCCGCCCCGGGATCCTGAACGGGGATCCTGGCCCAGGAGCCTGAGCTAGGACCTCACACCGGGAGCCTGAACGGGGAACCCGCCCCGGGATCCTGCCCCGGGATCCTGAACCGGGATCCTGCCCCGGGAGCCTGAACTAGGACCTCACATCGGGATCCTGAACCAGAACCCCGAACCAGGACCCCACACCGCAACCTCACACCGAGATCCTGCACTGGGAACACCCCTGGGGATCTTGCCCCAGGATCCTGCTCTGGGATCTTGCCCTGGGTCCTGCCCCAGGGACTCCCCCAGGGATCTTTTCCTGGGATCCTGCTCTGGGAACCCCCATGGGGATCCGGACCCCACACCAAGGGGATCCTGCCCCAAGAACCCCCAGGGGATCCTACACCAGGTCCTGCACTGGGATCCCACCCTGGGATCCCTCCACTGGGATCCCTCCACTGGGATCTCACCCCAGCATCCAGCCCTGGAACCCTCCTTGTCCGGACCAGCACCAGGACACCCCCCCAGGACCCTACACCCAGCCCCCACAATGGAATCCTGCCCTGGATCCCCCCTCCCAGGACCCCAAAGTATCCAGGGGGGGTGTCCTAGGCAGGACCAGGATCTGGGGGGTCCCAGGCCCAGAGTATCCAGGGGGGGTCCCAGGCAGAACCAGGATCTGGGGGTATCCCAGGCCCAGAGTATCCAGTGGGGGTCCCAGGCAGGATCCCAATCTGAGGGGGGCCAGGTCCAGAGTATCCAGGGGGTCCTGACCAGGATCTGACGGGGTGCCAGGCAGGATCAGGATTCGAGGGGGGGTCCCAGGCCCAGAGTATCCAGTGGGATCCCAGTCAGGACAAAGATCTGGGGGGCCCAGGCAGGGGTGAGCATCCCCAAGCAGTAGGGGTGGGGGCTGGGAGCCCCCCGGCCATGAACCCAGTGGGGAGGGGCCACGGGGGCGCACACAGGGCCCCTTGTTCCCGAAATATCCCCTGCTCCGGCCCCGAGGCCGCTCGGCCGCAGCGGAGCAAATTGGATCAGGCCAGGGCAGCCGGTGTCCGGCCGGGCTTAGCGCCGGGTTTAAATAGCCACGGAGGCGGCAGCCAGATGGTGCCGGGGGGCAGGATCCGGCCCCCGGGGGTGGGGGACCCTCCGCGGCCCCCACTCCGGCCCCCGCACACGGGGACACGCGTGTGGGCGCTCCGGTACCCGGGGATAAGACGCGTGGCGTGGCGTGACCTCCCGGATGGTCACTGCCACCGAATTGTCCCGGGGTGGGGACCCCCCCCCCAAGCCTTCAGGGACACCCCCCCTCGCCCCCGGAGCCGTGCGGTGCCAGCCCTGGCCCACTCGAGGTGCCACGCCAGGGGTCATCCTGCTGGCAGCACCCACTGCTCCAAATTCCTCCGGAATCGGGGGGCTGCCAGCTCGGGGCGGGGGGTGGCAGGAGCTGGGGTGCAGCTGGCAGCACCCCAACACCGAGGGGGCACCACAGGGGAGAACTGGGGTGGGCACTGGGGAGGGTATGGCGGTGCCATGGGGTGACGACAACGGCATCGGGACACCCGGCTGGGTGCCGGGGGGGGGCACACGGGTACCAGGACCCCGGGGCACACCCAGGTGGGTGCTGGGGAGGGTACACGGGTACCGGGACCCCAGGGCGCACCCGTGTGGGTGCCAGGGAGCGCACACAGGTACCAGCATCCTGGGGCACACCTGTGTGGGTGTCAGCAAGGGCACAGGGGTGCTGGGACCCCAGGGTGCATCCGGGTGGGTGCCAGCGAGGGCACACGGGTGCCAGCACCCATTTGCACACCTGGGTGGGTGCCAGGGGTGTCACACGGTTGCCCAGCCGAGGGCACAGCCTCACCGGCACCCCACGGCACCCACAGACGGTCCCCGGCAGCACCCACGGTCTGGCGGGTGCTCACGGCAGCCGTTAGGCTCTCCCTCGGGGGGGCGGGGGGGGGATCTCCACCAGCTGTGAGCCAGATGTTGGCGAGGCCGAAACAGCTGGGCCGGATCCGGGTACCCGCTTCCCGCCCCGGGCGCATTGTCCCGGGACAATGGCTGGGGACCGTCACCGGAGACCCCCAGCCGTGGGTCCGCCCCCCCGCCCCCCCCCCCCCCCCCCGAGCCTCACCAGGGTGTCATCCGTGGGGCAGCCCCACTTTGTCAGCGTGGGGTGGGCGAGGGGGCGGGCACAGCTACCCTTGGGGACACCCTGGGGGTCCCCCCCTGGTCCCCGAGTGGGGTCCCGCTGCTGTTACACCCCCCTCCCCCGGGGCTGGGGTGGTGGGAGAGGGACAGGCGTGGGTCCCACGCGTGTGTGTGTGGGAAGCCACGGTGTATGGAGGGGGGCGGGTCGCGGATCAGGGTCTTACCGGCTGCTTTCCCGGTCCCGGTCCCGGTCCCGGTGCCGGTGCCGCCGCCGGTCCCGACAGCGCCGCGCTCCTGTCCGCCGAGCAGTTGCAACATGTGCGGAGAGCGGGGGCGGGGGGGGGGCGGGGGGCGGGGCGGCCCCGGGCCTTTCCCCCGCCCCTTGGGGGGGCGAGGCCACTCATGTCCCGTCCCCCCCCCCCCCCCTCCCGCCCCACGCCTGGGTCCCTCGTGGGTGGGGGGACGGATGCTTGCGTATCCTGGGGAGAGGGGGAAGGGAGACCCCCAAAACTGGGGGGAGGGGGGGAGGGGAGGGGCCAGGAGCCCCCCACCCCCACGGAGGGGTTCTTGACCCCGCCACCGCGTTACCGGGGAAGTCCCACGGGGAAGTGGGGTTGGTGGCTTTTCGTCATGGAGCGACGGAATGGAGCGGGGGGGGTGGTCCCCAGCGCCTCTTCTTCCCCCCCCCCCCCAAATAAAAAGGGGAGACACCCACCCAGCAAAGCGCGCCGGAGCCGGGGGGTCCCACTGGTTTCCTGCCCCCCGGCGAGGGGGAGGGGGGGTGCAGGATCGGGCCCCGAATCCCAACCGGAGGGCGCTGCCGGATCTCCCACCCCACTTCTGGAAGGATTTGGGGGGGGGGGGGGGGGGGGTCGCACCCTCCCCCTTCCCGATGCCGACGCTTCGTCAAAAGGGATTTTTTTCACGCCTGGAAACGCTTCCAGGATTTTCCATGGCTCAGCCGGGGGCCAGCGAGGAGCGGGGGAGGGAAGGATCCAGCCAAGGAAGCGCGGGGGGGGGGGGTGTGTTGGGAAGGGGAGACACCCCACCCCACCCCCATATATTGCAATTTATCCCCCTGAGCAGCCTCCGGGTGCTGGGAGAGGGGTTGGGGGTCCCACAAACAACCCCCCCGGCATCGAGGAGCCGTCGGTGAGGGGCCGGGAAAGGGATTTAATTAAATACAGACGGTGGGGAGGGGGTGGGGAAAAGGGGATGGGAGGGGGGGCCCCTGGCCCCCCGGGACGGCTGCGCACGGCTCGGCCCCCGTGACTTGGCCGGCTGAGCCCCCCCACCCCCGCCCGCAGGCCGGATCCTGGCTCGCCGAGAAGGGGCTGGGAGAAGCGTTCCAGATGGTTGGGGGGGGCCCCCATCCCCATCCTGGCCCCCCCATCCCTATCCTGACCCCCCCATCCCCGTCCTGGCCCCCCCATCCCCATCATGCCCCCCAATCCCTATCCTGAGCCCCCCCATCCCCATCCTGACCCCCAATCCCTACCCTGACACCCCCATCCCCATCCTGAGCCCCTCCATCCCCATTCTGACCCCCCATCCCCATCCAGACCCCCTCATTCCTATCCTGACACCCCCATCCCCATCCTGAGCCCCTCCATCCCATTCTGACCCCCCCATCCCCATCCTGACCCCCAATCCCTATCCTGAGCCCCTCCATCCCCATCCAGACCCCTCATTCCTATCCTGACACCCCCATCCCCATCCTGAGCCCCTCCATCCCCATCCTGCCCCCCAATCCCTATCTGACACCCCCATCCCCATCCTGGCCCCCCCATCCCCATCCTGCCCCCCAATCCCCATCCTGGCCCCCCCATCCCCATCCTGCCCCCAATCCCTATCCTGAGCCCCTCCATCCCATCCTGA
Organism: Rhynochetos jubatus; assembly: GCA_027574665.1. Taxonomy (NCBI): domain Eukaryota; kingdom Metazoa; phylum Chordata; class Aves; order Eurypygiformes; family Rhynochetidae; genus Rhynochetos; species Rhynochetos jubatus. Next base: position 341,070 of record CM050683.1, on the reverse strand, counting down.
CCCCCCCATTCCTATCCTGACCCCCCCATCCCCATCCTGCCCCCAATCCCTATCCTGAGCCCCTCCATCCCCATCCTGACCCCCCCATCCTGGCCCCTCCATCCCCATCCTGTCCCCTCCGACTCCATCCTGACCCCCCCAATCCCCGCCCTGAGACCCCCATCCCCATCCTGGCCCCCCCCCCCCCCTCCTGTCTCCACACCGTGGGCCAAGCGCCGGGTTCACGGCCGGTTATCGGAGCCCGGGATCCAGCCGGGATAAACGGGGGTGTATCCCAACAGGGAACCGGGGGGCACACAGATGCCCCAGCCCGTGTCCCACCCCCACCCCAGTGCCACTGTGATGGGCGTCGAGGTGACTGTCACGCCCGGTGTCCTCTGTGCCCCCCGCTGCCACGTGGAACGTCGGGAAGCAACTGGCATGTGCTGGGAAGGGGCACTGGGAGGGGCACTGGGAAGGGACACTGGCACTGGGAGGGGGCACTGGAATGGGCACTGGGAAGGAGCAATGGGAAAGGTCACTGGGAATGGCACTGGGAACAGACACTGGCACTGGGAGGGGGCACTGGGAATGGACAGCAGCACTGGGAAGGGGCACTGGGAACAGACAACGGGCACTGGGAAGGGGCACTGGCACTGGGAGGGGGCACTGGGCAGGGGCACTGGGCAGGGCACTGGGAAGGGGCACTGGCACTGGGAGGGGGCACTGGGAATGGGCACTGGGAAGGGGCAGCGGCACTGGGAAGGGACACTGGGAAGGGGCACTGGAAAGGTCACTGGGAATGGGCACTGGGAATGGGCAGCAGCACTGGGAATGGGCACTGGGAACAGACACTGGCACTGGGAGGGGGCACTGGGAGGGGGCACGGGGGGGGGGCTGGGCAGGGATAATGGGGGGGATACTGGGCGGGCAGTTGGGGGGGCGCTGGGCTGGGGGTGACAGGCGGGGTGATGGGGTGAACGGGGGGTTAGCGCGGCAGGGGGCACCGGGGGCTCCGCCCACGCTCCCCCCTTCCTCTTCCCCGCCCTCCCATTCCCCGCCCTCCCCATTCCCCGCCCTCCCCCTTTCCCGCCCTCCAGCCCACTTCCGCCGG